>CM031242.1:574471038-574916038 GCA_018340775.1 Taxus wallichiana var. yunnanensis
ACACTATTAATTAACATAAAACATCTCTAATGCATGTGGGGACCATTAAGTCCCTAAATTAGCTTATCACAAGGATTAAACAAATTAAAATAAACATAGATACATTAGGAATCACCAATGGTGTCTAAACATGAATATGCCACAAAAAACAAGGCTACACAAAAATCGTGCATGATTAAAGGACTTGGAAAAGTCAATCACTTGTGCAACTTAAAGAGAAACTGAAACCCATGTTCTCCTTTGTAACCTATAACATTCAATCTCAATTTACACATTAAACATACATGTTCAATAAATAATAAATCAAAGAAATAATCCAATATAATGACAACCAAATCAATCATGGATATTCATTCCAAATATACAACAATTGATTATAATTTCACTTATCATTGACAACCCAAATCCAGAAAGCAACAAACATTCAAATGAGATAACTATCCAAAATGTCACATATGTTTCTATAGTAGATCAAAACATAAGACTCGTCCAATTTAATCCATGATATCATCAAAAGCATAATCTTCATAATTAATTGTCAAAATATGAAATGTATTCATCATTCATGCATCATATATCTAGTAAAATCCATTGAAGTTACATCTTGTTAGTATCCATAATATCGTGTCTACAATAAACTAGAAATATGTATTATAACAGTTTATTGATGAAACATGCCTATAACACCACCTATGTCACAAAATTCATTTATTAAAAAACCATACAATGATTAAATATTATTATATCAATGTCAATAATCCAGTCAATAAGATGAGTCAACAATAAAATAATGCAGGAGGATGGTGGGCACTACATTCAACGACATCCAAATCTAGCTTTTCATGTTAAACCTTCAAAAGGGTTCATTTTAAGAGACCTCTTGGAAATCTAAGGTGGAAAATCCTTGGCAAATATTCCCATAACCATTTTCGTGAAACACTCAAATATTTCAGGGTTTGTGTGCAAAATTTTCACCCAAAATAAGCTTTCATTTTCAAGACATGTGATAGTAAGGTTGTTGTCACATGATAATAATGTCTCTGTCATGTGGAAAAAGGTTGTCATTGCACGAAAATTACCTTGCAATCGTGCATCGGTAGGGATGTTGTTTGAACAAAATCCGCTGCGATGCTCGACAACATGGTTGCCGCACAACATCAACCTTATTTTCACGTGACAACAACCTTGTTGTCACGTAATAACAACCGTGTTTTCATGTGATAGAGACCTTATTGTTGGGTTAAAGCAAGGTTGATGTCACACGAAAGTAAATTGCTATCACATGACAAAAACTTGTTGTCGCATGAATGAAAATCTAAATCTCCGTCAAAACGAGAATATCATTGTTGCGGGTAAGAATAATATTGTGTCATTCATTAAAAGAGTACTATCATGCATCACTATTAGTAGTGTCGTGCATCAACAACAAAACCCTTATTGCACATCATTGAATTCTTCTTGTTGTGCGTGAGTGAAATCTCCTTGTTAAGCGTCGGTGAAATATCCTTATCACACATCAATGAAATATCCTTGTCACCCATCAGTGAAATATCCTTATCCCATGTCAGTGAAATCTCTATTGCACATCAAAGTGAAATATCCTTGTCACACGTCGAGTTAAACCTCCTTGTCATGCATCAGTGAAATATCCTTGTCACGTCAGTGAAATCTCCTTATCACGCGTTAGTGAAATCTCCTTATCACGAGTCAATGAAATATCCTTGTTACACGTCAATAAATAGAACTTATCACACTGAATTCAAACTTCAAAACATATCTACACGTGTTTGGTTCTTAGAGTTCGTATGTTCACAATACTTGATATGTCAATACCTCAACTAGTAGTTAGTTAGTAGTATACTACCCGACGAATCACCTAGGTTTTTATAGGAGATGTTTTCAAATGTAGGCTAAGTTTGACCTAAAAAATATATGCTATAAATTTTAGGAAAACAGGACATTGAACTATTAGAAAAATTTATCATTTCAAATTTTCAAAAAAATGAAATTTTCTTCATATTACGAATATTCTCACTAAAATTATCCCTAACCTTCAACCTGTCTTCTCCTCCACTATAACTTATGAAACGAAGATAGAAAATGGCAACACAAAACAATTAACAAATAGAGGTCCTTCAACTAAGAGGAGGAAGTATCAATATAGGCGGGCGTGCACGACCAAAGACAAGCATAGTTCACTCATATCCTCTTTTCCATCTACATATAGTTGAAGACCAAAAACTAACCATGTAAAGGATTCCAAAATATGAGAACCAATATCCTCCCCTTTAATTTTCTATGCTTGAAAATGAACTCAAAACTCTCAAAGATGTTACTGACATTCTGCATTTATCACAAAAAACAAGGAAGATTCATACACTAACGGTTGGTCAAGGTACCAAATTTTGAGGCAATTGACTTAGATTCTATAATACACTATCTTGGTGTACTTCAAAGTTATGGAATCCATAACTTAAAGCTACCTAGAGCTTTGGAAATTCCCACAAATACATCAAGTTCCACGACCTCTACCAGTAAATTCAATAATCTTACCTAGACAAGGGAAAATAGGAGGAACCTAAGAGAAGGGAACTTGGAATCCATCAACTTAGGGAAAGGCCAATTCTTCCATAGAACCAAGGCCCACTATAAAAATTTATGGAGATCTTCCTAAAACAACAAAATAATCAAAAGGAGCTATTAGAGAGGGCCTGATGTCCAAATTCCTAGAAGGCCTCTATTTTCTCTTTGGGCCAAACTCTAAAAAAATCTATATTGGGGTGCAAGCACGAGAAACTACCTATCAAATCATGTTGGTATCTTTTCTAAAAATGAGGGACCACCACATCCAAGATAGTCAACATAAGAAATGTGTAGTGCCCAATATAAAATAAAATAATAATAAAATAAATTTAAATAAACTAAAATAATATTAAAGTAAGTTTGAAAAAAAAATAGGTAGGGGGTGGTTGGAGAATAATGGTGGAGGATGCGTGGGAGTGTAGCAAGGCATGTGGGCTTCTGACAAGGCACATGGGCACCCTGAAAAATGCATTTAACCTATCACTTTCTCTGCATAATAATTATTTGAACCTATTTGAGATCTGGAGGCTTAGATCATGCTCTTACCCAAGGAAACATTGTCAATTTAGCAGTTTGGATAGTTGCAGCGATGGCTGAAGGTGAAGGGGTAGAGAGAAAGATGGTTGCACATTTTAGGGGGAATTTGATTGCAATGTTGAGGTTGGGAGTCCATGCCTCCATTTTGAAGAAGATTGGGGTTAGGAGGTGCTCCAATGAATACCACTTTGTTGCAAAGTCTACTTATTCAACAATCCATATTTAAATATGTTCATGTCATTCAGAGAATTTAGGTGGAATCAAATAAGAAATGGATAAATCACAGACCTTGTTGTATTAAATCAACTTGTAATGAATGGGATAGTTGTAGTCACTCAGGAATTTACTGTAAAAATTGGTGATTTAGAGCTGCAGCTATTTCTATGGTCATCAATGTCATCTGGGGCTTTCAATTTTGGCCTTATGGTGAGTTTATATACTCATGTTTCCTCTCCATTAAAATACAGACATTGATTAATGGAACGATTGGAGTGATATGTTTTTATAAGAATTCAGATAAGAGTTTAAAGTTTCAACATATTTGTCGGTGCCTACAATTGGGTTTATAGTTGGGATTAGGAAGTTCCTTCCTTTCTATATTGCTTATTTCATGACAAGATTTGTCTCATTCACTTTCATTATGCCCAAAATGGGATATTTGGAACAGGGTATGGACACCCATCAAAACAATAAAAGATAGAGATATTTTGTCAGACGTTGTAGTTGCAAATGCTCTAGTAAACATGTATATGCAAAATATGGAATCATAAAAAAATCAGCAAGAATGGATAGTATGGAGAGTTATTATTTTGTTGTTTCATTGAATGCATGTATGCACCTGATCAGTCCACCTTATTCATCATTCTCAACCTGTGTTGAAGATAGGATATTTGAAACAGGGCTTGGACATACACCAAACCATGGTGGATGGGGGATGGGAATTTGTGATATGTTGTAGTTTGAGTGCTCTATTAGACATGTGTGAGTTGATAAAAGCTTGGGGTTGCATGTAAATTGTTTGGCGAGATACAACAATGAATGGTGGCCTCATTGGACCACGAGTACAAACCCACCTGAAGCACCCCTTGCACTATAGACCCTATCATTTCTAGGCATGGTCTCCTTACCTCCATCTTCTATAATTTTCGTAATTTGGTTCTTCAATTGAATTATATTAGAAACATTAAACTACTAAATAATTTTACAATTGTATATGTAACAAAACATAAATAGTGTAAAGCAATAAAACCCCACCTTGTGATTTTCAAAACTGTCTTACCTTTTGAACATCAACTATGGTTGACACCATAACCTCATACGATGCAACTTGGGTATCCAAATCAAGTGCTCATGTCCACTTTTATTGTTGAAAGTTAGATGATTCATCAACTAAACACAACCTTTTTCTTTACTTGTAAAGTTGAAAAAAAAAAAAAAAAAGAAAAACACCAAATTTAGAGACTTATTGAACAACCTTTTTGAACCCTCGTAAAAGAGAGGTCAAGCACCATATGTGTTCCTTGATATAAGGAGAGTCACATCAAGCTTTAGATTGACCCAAGTTGACTATTTTACTTTCTTTGCCACTCCTCTAGGAGTCATGTTACCATTTTTGCTCTCTCAAGAAGCTACTAAAACTGAAAAGTTGGGTTTTGTATCAGCCTCATTTGGACCTTGAACAATGAAATACTTTCCCACCTTCGCAGACCACTAGTATATTTACTAGAAAATTTCCTGGGACCTTCAGTTTGGGTAAAAAAAATATCTTCTTGATAGTTTGGAAAAGGCATTTTCTAGGCCTCTGGTCGCATTTTGACTAGGTCAAAACTAGACCAATTATGACTGGTGGCTCTAGAAAACTATCGCCATTTGAAAACCATTTTCTAGTTCTCAGTTCCATCAACTTTGATGAATTATCCATATATGGGGGAACTTATAGGAATTTTATCGTGGTGCGTTTTACATCAAATGTTAGTTTTGGATGTGGTTTTTTTAGCCCTTGAACTAACTTTTAATAGTTGGAAACTAGGTCAATTACGACCGATGGTCTTTGAAAACTAGCTACTAATCGTAATCCGTTCTCCATTTTTCAATTCTATCAGTTCCTATGAACTTTTGGTATATAAGTGGGCATGTATAAATTTAACCATGGTGTGTTTACTCATTAGGAAGACAACGTTTGGAAGTGGTTTCTTAGCCTTCAAGCTTGATTTGAACATTTTTGTTGCTAAGAGGAAAATGTAAAAAGAAAGTTGTGGGACCCTTGTCGGGTTACCAAACCCTATGGAAACTTTTTGAATCTTGTAAATAATTGTTTGGAACTCTATCTTGGGTTTTTTTGTGAAATCTAACGATTGGAAAAATAATGTTTCTCTCTTTCCTATCTCCTTCTCTCTCCTTGGTTACTAAATGAAGTGAAATAAAATGAAATGAATACAAGTCTCTAAAATTTTCTTTCAAATGAAAATTGTAATTATTATTATATGTAAATGGGAAATGAAAAATGTTAATTATGCTAGATTAGGGTGGATGCCATGTCAGTGATTTATCGTTGATTTCATGCTCACATGGTTTTACAGGATGCAAGTAAGGTGGTGAAAATGGTGTGGTTGTAATTCACTATGTATTATTTTATTTTATATTTTAAATAATATAAATGTAGGGGCTGAACCATATTTTTGTAATGTATTGAAAGAATTATTGATGAAATTGGTAGTATGTGTATGTTTCTAGTTTTAGAGGTGCTTGGGAAATATGTATCTAAGCATGGACGTTATTTTGATCTCAAAATTTGTATGGTTAAAGTTTAATATATATGTTAAATGAAATTTAAATTAATACCTTATAGTGCACTTCCATTGGGCAATTTTTGATTAAATAGTTGGTGTTGTGTTCCTCACCTTAAAAATGTAATAAAGAAATCTAAATAAAACAATCGACCTTAGTTTAAAACTTGCGCATATCTACCTTTCTTGCATGATCTTTCTTAGCCCAAAAGAAATTGAAACCGTAAAATGAATTTAAATTTTGTGCTAGATGGAACCTCCTAGCTTAGGTAAATAAGACCCCTAGTTTGTGTTACCATCATGGTCGGTATGTTTAGCCTTATCGTCGTGAACCCAATGGTTAGGAATGACTTGAAAAATTTTTTATGGAGTAAGTAGAGCTATTACTCCCTTAGTATCCTAGTGGACTACCAAGTCTTATGAAGTTATATCTATAAATTAACTTCATCATCGAATGAATTCCCTGTGGGTTCCAGACGACACAAATGGAGATAGTGAAATAGTTTTTCTATGACTTAAACTCTTGTTAATGAACTCTTTAGTCCCTCTCAGCTAAATTTGTTACCTTGGTTACTGACAACATATCGCCTTGGTCTTTCATGAAGGTTTCTATCATAAACATGTCTTCTCACCTTAAACTCATATATAGTTGGGGCATAGATCCTTAGGTGTAATTGGAATTATACCAAAACCTCATTGATTAAGGGGTTAACTTGCGGGTGGAAATTGTACACAACTCTTAGAAAATGTAATTATATTTAAAATAAATTGACTTAATAGAAGTGATAAAAAGGGTCTTGTTAGCCCATGTGCCCAATTCCCCTTTCATACCCTAGTGAATGGCCCAAAACCAAAACAAAGGTAGTTTTCCTATGATATTCATATGGTTGATCTCATGGTGGGATTAAATTACACAAGTGGATGTATTGGTTGCAACATGCATTAACACTACAATGTATAAGAGAAAATAATTGGGTTGTCTCATGTTGGGTTACACTCCTTGTAGTAGTGAATCCATTAGTGAAAAGTATGTGTTATTTTGTTTACAAATTTTAAAACGATGTTAATAATGAGACCATAGTGTGATGTAAGAGTAAATCATATAAGAGTAAAACAAGATTTGAGGTTAGGAATAATGTCACTCTTGGACTCCTTATAACTCAATTAGACATTTACTTATGTTAAAGAGAATATGAATTTCCTTGGTGAGAGAAAACTTCGAGAAAAAAAGAAATACTTCTTTGAAATGTTAGACAGGTACTTTCGTAACTCTTCATGTCTTAAAGTGATGCCAAAAAAAAGAGACCTAAGAAACAATGTAAATGAAATGAGAAACAAGAGTATATGTGATAATGGTTTAGGAACAAATTTTCTCTTGAAGTCCTTATGGTAGATTTAAGCTTTGAATTTTTGTTAAGAATGGATACAAATTGTTCTTGGTGGGACTAGGCATTTGAGCCAGTATAGAGTCCACTAAAAATAAAATAAAATAAAATTATGTCATGTAAATGCTTAATTGAATCAAACTAAATTTGGAACTAAAACAACCATAGTATGAGAACAATTGTGCTTCTAATGGAAGGAAGTTTATAGGAAAGGGAAGCTTGAACCTTCACCTCTTTTGATGTGTATTATTTTTCCCTCGACAACTTTTGGTTGGTCCCCTTGCATAATAAGGGTAAAAAAAATTAAACATCAACTAAACATATTTTAAGAAACAAACCTTTAGCATAAGAATGAGAGAATTAGGAACTTTGTATGTAATTGGAAATATGGAATTTAATTATGTAAGTTATGGAGATTTTCATAAGGGATAAAGAGAAAACTTAAATGGTCGAACAATAAGTTGAATGTGAAACGAATTAAAGAACTGTAGGTGGAAAAAGACAAAATTATCCTTACATAATAATGTTCCTAGAATGCTAATCATAATTAAGATGTAATCATGGTAATGATGTGTGTGGGCTTGCCAATCCTTGGGTCCCTTTTCTTGTTGTTGGGTCATTGCTAGCATTCGTTCATTGGGGAAAGTGTGGCATCGACATGTATATGGTGTTGTCATGTGTCTATGTGAGTCAATGACTTATGTAAGTGTCGTATGTGTTGTCAATTTTTTGTATTTGGATCCCTTGTGGTGTTGTGTAGTGAGCAATGTAAGTCAAAATAAAATTATCCTAGTATTTTTTTGTTATTATTTATGTGTGTAAAATGTGGGTGTTACTGAAGCTATATCAACCATTAGGGTTTCAAATGGATAATATCATCCATCTTTTGGGAATAACATAAGTTCTCATTTGACGATAAGTATGGTACTTTTCCCTCCTTCCCCAAGCCCACAGACAGAGGTCAAAATAAGTATAATTCAAAAGGGCCATTTTTAAAAGCATGTTCCTCCTCCCAAATTTTGAACTGATGTAGATATTTATTATACAAGGTCATTCCATTCTATATGGTACTCACACCATTCTATAAGGTCATTGATTATGGTATTTTAAGTTTCTCATGAAAAAATCAACATTCAAATGTTTTTTTTTGTCTTCTAATAGTTGATTATGGTTTTTAGTCATATACTAGTATCTATGAAATATCTTGTGTTTTAGAAATTAAATAACAAAATCTTTAAAATGACATATCATGGCCTTTAAGAACCTTGTTCAAAAAAACCCTTTTACCACACTCATAATCTCTACGACATATGATCTCGGATTAGTTTTATTTCTTATTAAAAAATTCATATTATTGATATGTTTTGAGAAATACATGCTTGAATTTTTTAGCAAGAAATATATATGATGTGAAGAGTCGTGGTGTGGTATAGTTCATACTAATAATTGTAAAAGTTAAAATTAGAACTTTACAATATACACCTTCACTAATAGTTATAAAAGTGAAGGTATAAAATCACATTTCTTAACATCTTCAACTAATTCCATAAATGATTTACGATAATAAGGTGTGAATTCAATTTCCAAGCACTCAAATAATTGTAATCAAGTTGTCAACAAATATGATTCATGTTTTTTTAGTCCTCTTACTTGTTAATGGTCTATGATGGAGAAATGGTTATTTTTTTGAGTCATTTTACTTTTGGTTTATGATGGAGAAATGGTTTGGGTAAAAATTTAGGCACATGACTTTCAACATATTTACAAGGAAATATAAAATTTAGAGTTGATTCATATGCTTTCAAAATGTACATTTTACTACTACATCACAAAAACTTACCAAAAATGAGTACAAACACAAATTTATTGTTGTTATTAAGAATTACTATGAATAGCGTGAATTTTTACTTCATTTAAAGGTTTTTTCAGTTTACCAGGCGCAAACTAGTTGTTTATTATATTTATATTTGTATTAATGTCATGATAAAAAAACCTCATGATATTCTCCCATTCTACAAAAGAAACAAAATTTATTTTGGGTGCAAAAATTAGGAAAGAAGACAAAGGTTATTAATAAGTTATTTTGGTCATAGTTTAAGCACCATACCTTTATGTAAATAGATTGATGCCATTTGTGACAAAAATTTCAGGAAGGAATGCAAATTGGAAACTATTAACTTGCATTATTATTAGTTTTCCATTTTATCAAGTCTAAGAACACATTTTTAGTAACATTCATCTATCATCATGCACTTCATGTGTCTAACTATTTATGATTCCATCATGTGCTTTGTAACACTCTGATTTTGTATGCTAACTTGGTGAATGTTTTACATACTGTTATAGCTCTTGAAATGAAAGCAAACATGTTAAGATATGTTTTGATCTTAAGAGAATGTGTTGCTAATTTGGATTCTTGCATACTGTGGCTTATTGCATGGACAGCAAATATTGTACTTGTATGTTTGCTGATGTGACGACAGATTGTCATATAATTGCTTGCTCTTGTCTTTGATTGACAAGACATACCCCAATCAATTCCATTGATTCAAGTATCTTGAGTCCTCTGTGTTTTCTATGTTAATTCACACTTGAGCTGGACTAGGATTATTATAAGCGTGCAGCGTCTGATTACAGGTGTGAATAGCTAGCACGAAAATGCCAACGACAGGGGTTCGATTCTTGAACCCTGTACTGTCGAATTCGGGACCTCGTGGGGCGAGAAACGCCTGGACACGGGTGGCCTTGGCATGTAATCGGAAGGACGGAACGTCCTGCTCTGCGTTAACGTGGATGTTAGCAAGGGGCTGGAAGGAAGTTGTTAGTGTTAGTGGTTAGTGTGAATTAAACCTAAACTAACCCTAAGACCTAACATACATCCTACACTACTATCCTAGTGGATTTTTAAATTATAAAAAAAAAAAAAAGGGAAAAATAAATCTAAATCCTAAAACCTAAGGTCTAACTAAGACCTAGGTCGAATGAACTATGTAACCTAAAACTAATCCTAAGCTAAAGAGGTACGCAGACCCTTGGGAAGAAAAGGATAAGGATGGGTAGGAGGCATTCATTGGCATTTATGAACTGTCCCTTCGGGGACGGCGCCAGTTTTGGCGGGACAGTAGGAGATAGAGGTATCCATTTGGAAGCTTGGCTAAACTCATTTGCATGGAAAAATTTGAAAATTGGAGACTTGCCAACCCAAGTGGAGGTGGCGTGGAAAATAAGGAGAAAGGCAAGCCTTTATTGCATTAAAGGTTTTTGGTCCTCGCGACCAGCTTGCCTTGGAAGCAGCATGAGGGAATTTTGATTCTCATTTTTGTTGATTCGAGCTTTTTGCAAAGTTGCTCTGCATTTGGTTTCTTGGTTTGGTTTAGTCCGAACCAGCTCTTGCATTTGACATTTTCTTGGAAGTTTTGAGGCTGTTGATAAGCAAGAAGAAGGAAGAAAGTGCTGGGAATATTGTGTTGCCGTTGTGGAAGAAAAACGCGGCAAAACGAAGCTTTCTTCGAGTTCTGAAAAAGATATTACAGGCATGTTAAGCCCTTCTCTTTAAAATCTTTGCTTGATTTAAATGTTTCATTAAAACAACCCTGCTCTTGGGTTGGGATTGCTTGATTGTTTTTGAGATTGATTTGGAAATGGATTTGTTGATTCATGCCTTCTTTTTCTTGAAAAATGATATGAAAGCAGCTCTGGTTTCTCGGCCTTGATTTGTTGTTGCTTAAATTTGGTTGGAATAGGAATTACCGTTGTAGTTCTTTGACAGGTGTTGTAGAAAGAAATAAACATTTTCTTCCTCTGTACATGTGGTATGGAATGGACAGAAATTTGTTTAAACTTTTCCTTATAATGTAATCGTTCTCCTTGATGTTGTGCTTGGAGCTGCTATTACATGTGAAGAGAAAAATGGAATTTCAGTCATGTTATGTTCTTCTGATATGGGTTTCCTTCCTTTCTTGCTTTGTCATTTTTGGAAATAATGGGGTACTGATCGTCCCCTTCTGTTGTGGTTAATCCGTCCTTGCATTTGATTGGTTGGAAACACTTCCACGCAGCGTGCTTTAGTTTGTTGTGATATGGTGTTTGAAATAGATATAATTCTTTCACTTTGTTCGTGTTGTTTGAAAGTGGAGCAGTGTGTAATCGTTCCTTATGGTGTAAAGGTTTTCCATTTAGTGTAATCGTTTCTTTCTTGTGTATGTGGGCTGTCTTTGCAAGAAAAGAAGAAATGGAAATACAGTTGCATATATTGCTGTAATTTGGGTTGTTGAATCTTGTTGTCATTTTGGAAATGATACAAAATACTGTTATTGGTATTTGAGTTCAATTTGTCCTTATATTCTGGAATGAAATGCTTTCTGTTGTCTTTGGTTGTTTAACAGTATTGGGAAAAATTGGCATATGTATCACGGGTTTGTACGTGTTAATTGAGTTGTTCTCTTTTGAAACCATAAGTCTTTTGCTGATGAACTAGAATGAAAGAAGCGTTGGTTGTTGAAGTTGTTTCATATGGAAATTTTTATAAAGGAAATAGATTCTCTTCCTTCTACTGTCTTGGATTCTGATGAAAGTGGCATTCGGGACCCCTATGAGTAATTGAATTCGAATTTAAATTCAAGTAGTAGCAACATTTCCATGGCTGTGCCCTTTTCTTGTATAAGAAATAAGCAATTATGTTTTGGAATCCGTGAAAATAGGAAAAGTAGACTGTTTTCCTTCTGAAGTTATTGATGGATTATATTTTCTCCTTGCTGTGAAAATAGGATGGTTTTATTGTGTTTTCTTGATACTGTTCGGTCTTCTTAATCAGACTATTGATGCAATTATAAACTAGTTTTGTATTCTGTGCAATGAATGATTATAATTTCTTCTTGCTGTAATGAAGGATGACCCCATTAAATGCAGCGGTCGAAGTTTGACCTTCTTATATTATTTTGTTTTTACTATCTTGAGAATGCAAATTTATTTGGAATGTTCATTCTTTGTAGCTTGTTGGATTGCAAGAAATTGTATCTTGGTATGTGAGATGCTTATCAATGAGAACGTTCTTTACTGTTATCTGTCTAAGTTGAGTTGTCTTGCTTAAAAAACGTGATTGAATGTTTTTACTTCATTAAAAAACAATGATTGTTCTTAATGAAATAGTAGAGAATGAATTCTTCTCTTTTTGCTATTTGGGACTCTGAAAGTGACATTGGAATTATAATGTCTAAGACTCGGTCTTGCTGTAGGTAACAGCCATGTACCATTTGTTATTAAGAACTATATGTGTTCAGAGGCATAAAAGATTATATGAATATATATACTTGCGTGGTTGCAAATTTGTTGTTGGTTAGCTATACGATTGTAAGAAGTAAGGAATCTTCTAGTATAGCAAATTCCTAGTATACATATTGATATGGCTTGCTCCACGATAATTATAATGTCTTACTAACTGTTTGGCATTTATATGAAGCTGGAAATGAATGAAATTATTCTTCTTTGCTGAGAAAGTGAATTCCAGTGGATTTTGTAAGTTTCACTCTGAACTATTATATTGATTTGTCTTTAAATCTGGATTCCACTTTGTTAGGACAGTCATGTGGAAAGAGATAGAGATATGAATTAATGTTTTAAAAAGATGATCTTTCTTCTTTCATTCGAGTTAGGAACCGGAATTCGTGAATGAAGAATTTTATGGAGCTTAGATGAGAGCTACTATATGCATTTCTTTGTTCGCTTCTTGTTTGTACTTGAATGCTTTAAAACTTAATGTGTGCTTCAAGAACGAAAAGGAAGTAATGGATTTATATTCATTTAGTTTCATCCTTTGCATTTGTTATTAATGAAAGGCGTGGAAAAGATAACTGTATGCTGTATAGGCAGCAATCTACTTGAATTCCTAACTTTACAAATTTTGTAAATTGATACTTGCAATGATTATGTGAAAGCGGGACAGCAGTCCCTTGGCTGGTTGTGATGATATTCTGATGATTTAGTGGTTATGCTGATCTCTCTTTTGTGCTTTTCGAGATTGATGTTTTGCTGTTGTTTCATAAAAGCAGGGTTCTTTTATTGAAACAGTTAGTTGAAGCATCTTATTTTAAGGATAAGTGCTTAATGTGCTCGATTCAATTAAGGTCGCCGGCCGTGCAAATTCATTTTGCAGATGGAATTTGATTAGAATGAAGACTTGGCTGTCTTCTGATGCCTCTTGATAAAATATAAATTAAATTGTAACTGTTGCTTTTATTCCTCTTTGAGGAATTGTGAAAGAAGAAAATATATTCTTCTGTCCATGAGTTGTATAGATGCTTTGTAAAAACTATACCCAATCAGTTGGATTGGCAAATGTACAAATTATGACTTGAAATATTGAATACAGTTACAAGTGTGATATTTTCAATAATTATATCAGTTTGATATTGTTATATAAATTGGGAATAAAATGTTACTTCTCGATTTGGAATTGTTTCGTAATCCTTGGATGGATGTTGAATTGAAACTGATATCTATTCTTACTTAAATACAACCTTTAAGTTGAACAATGCAATTAATTCATACTTGGGTAAAGATGAATTTTGAATTGACATTAAAAAGGATTAAGAAGAATATGATTTTATAATCAGAGGGTATTCAGGATTAGCTTAGGAGCTAAGGAATATCAATTTAAATTTGGAGTATTCGAACTTCGTTTTCGAACTCCATCATTGATCCCGTTTGATAAAAATTCAGATTAAAGGATATAGGATACATATATCCATAACTAATGATCCTTAACTATATAATGTTAAGGGGAACAAATGAGTTCATTTCTTGAAGTTTAGACCTCGTTTGAATGACGTCTAATAAGTTAATATTCTGAAATAAGTTGCAGTTGGAAACATCTTGGTTAAGTTTAATAGGTTAAACTTATTATGTCCGTCGGTACGGACTGCTTAATCTAATGATTAAGAAATAAACCAAGTAAGGAAATGTAGCTCTTCGATACGAAGGAGACGATACATAACGAACTAATGGACAGTTTAGTCCCTTTTAGTTATATACAACTGCAACGGAAACGAGGATCAAGGGATCAGCGTGGATGCTGAAAATTGCTTAAACTATTAACTCGTGGCTAAGTCACTTGGGCAGGATGTGTATTCTCGTTGGGAGAATTCTGCAGGACATTGGCATACGCCAGCTACAGCAAGGTGTCTTCATGAAGACGGGGTCTTCATGACGACACATTGTTGCAGCTGACATATAGCAATGCCCTCCCGAATTAAAACATTTAGAATACATAGGCTGAATGTGTAGATCTTAGCTGGGGTGGGGATAGGGTATGATCTGGTATACGGAGTGACTCAGGAATACTAAAGATAATCGGACACACGGAGTCGTGGGAGTAGCGACACCGTATGTTTGCGTATCTTTAGTTACTGGAGTGCCTTCCTATCCGCTCATATTCTTGTTGGAATCGAAAGTTTAAAACGGAACTTAAACGATGAGGACTGGTAGGAACCAGGAAAGACCATTCTAGATAACAGGTGAAGTGAAGTGAAGGACGTATTCCGTAGATGTGTATCACATTCAGGAATATGATCATGCAAAGCATGTGAAAATCTTTGGCCAAAGTATCGCAATTGCTGGTTGCGTTGTCCTTATCACTTAATTTAAGATGCAGGATGTCAGATGAATATCAGTAACAGATATTCAGATAGGCTTCTTAAATGGATCACTTCGATAACCGGGGAAGGTTATGAGAACAAGTATATAAAATATACTATGCATAAACAAACATGAAGGATCGGTTGTTGCCGAGTCATGTACATGAAGGATCGGTTGTTGCCGAGTCATGAAATGAAGGATCGTTGAAACTCCGAGCCATGAAAATGGAAGATCGGCAGTTCATCGAGTCATTTACAGCAGCATATAGAATCTGTTATGAGATTGAATGGCATTGAATGTGTGTTCCATATTGTAAATATGTGAACAGGGAACATTCGTTTTTAAAAGAAATTGTATGATCCAAACTGTGTGGTTTGGGCAGAGAACAATTATTAAATCTTGAACGTGTGTTTGAATTTTATAATTCATAACAGAGAACGTTATATAAAAAAAAAAAAAAAAAAAAAAATTTCCCTTGTTCTGGTGTTTTAAAATGGGGATGTTACATCTTGGTATCAGAGCTGAAGGTTGCAGCTCTTGGACCTAATGAGTCCACGTTATTAATAAAGTTTACATTTTCTTATTGAACAGAAAATGGTCAGGACAAGAGGGAATGCTGCGAATAACCCGTTGCAGGGTGGAGAAGCAGCAACTGCCCAAAAGCTGGATGAAATCCACTTTGCCCTACTTGATATCGAGGATCGTTTGATCTGCATTGGAAGAGCAAGTCAATGGGCAATGAAGAGGAGGGGAATGAAGCTGAAATAAATGATCAGCTGCCTCCTGTGGACAACATCAACGGAGGGAATCCGGGTGTTGATGATAATAACGTAATTGCTCCTAATCCCCCTGAAAATAAAAGGGCAAGATTAGCAGCTGAACTTACGAATGATATAAAGAGAATAAGTCCTCCAAAGTTTGATGGAACAACTCTTGGGGACGGAGCTGAAAACTGGCTCAGTGAAATGGAGAAATACTTTGCAATAAGAAACTTCTCTGAAGAGACTAAAGCGATATGGGGAGCATATCAGCTTTCTCATGAAGCATCATCCTGGTGGGACAACCGTAAGGTTGAGCTGAATATTGTCGAATCAGACATAACTTGGGATCAATTTAAGGGATATTTTAGGCAAAGATGGCTGCCTCAACTCTATTTTGATAGGAAAATGACTGAATTTCAGAACTGAGTCGCAAGGAAGGCATCGGGTGAGAATCTTGGGAAGGGTTTACTAAACTCCTTAAGTATGTGCCGCAGCATTGCCGACGAAGAAGTTCAGAATACGGAAATTCATAATGGGACTGAATCCCATCATTGGTGGCGAAGTGGATGTCCACGGCCCAACCACCATGGATGGAGTTGTTGAAAAGGCAATCAGACAGGAACAAAAATTGAGAGCAATCTCTGCTCACAGGGAAGAGATAAGGAAGAAGATTCCCAATCCTTCTTCGTCTCTTGCACCAAAAAGGGGACCTTGGAAAAGGTTTGGTGTGAAAAATAAAATTGTTGTAGATAACAACAAGAAACCTGTGATGAACAGACCTGTAAATAGCGTGCGGAACAGCTTCCCAAAAGTTAGTGGCATTGGACAGAAGTCCTATGGAAGCCAAAACGATAACTTTAAGGCTGGTAATAAATTTGAACCTAGAAAAGGGCCAGCTGGAGGATGCTTCAACTGTGGAAAAGACCACTATGTGAATCACTGTCCTCTGAAGAAGGATGATCGCGGACAGCAGCATAGGATACATGCTGCAGTGTCTAACAGACAAGCTGAAAAGCAAGTGACGCCCATAGAAGTTACGGGTAAGTTATTCGGTAAACCTGTAGTTGTACTTTTTGATACTGGAGCTACAGAATGTTTTATTTCTACTGAACTAACTATGAAATTAAAAAGAAAGGCTGCGAGAATGGATAAAACATGGACAGTGCATTATGGGAATAATGCTGTCCATACAGTTGAAATGTGCCTTTTTGGGGCAATTCTTGACCTGCCTGGTTTCTCCACCGAAGTTGACTTGTATGTCACTCCTCTAGGATCATATGATATCATTATTGGAGTTAACTGGTTGGCTGAACATAAAGCAAAAGTTGACTGTTATGAAAAACAAATCAGTTGCCTTGATGACCGCAAAGCGTAGTCATTAGTGTAAAAGCGAAGTTGCAGTTAGGAAACTGACGGCTATGCAACTAAAGAGGGCCAAAAACAGAGGCTGCACTTTGTATGCGGTAAAAATGACAGAAAATGAAGTGGAAGATAATGATTTCATGGAAAGGTATCCATTGTTGAGGGATTTTCGTGATGTGTTTCCGGAGGAATTGCCGGGTCTTCCGCCCAAACGTGAGTTTGACTTCGCTATAGAGATCAAACCAGGAACGGAACCCATATCTAAGGCACCTTATAGAATGACTACCATTGAGCTGGTAGAACTGAAGGCTCAGTTACAAGAACTTCTGACTAAGGGGCTGATCAGACCGAGCGTCTCACCTTGGGGAGCGCCGGTAATCTTTGTAAAGAAAAAGGATGGCACCTTGAGGCTGTGCATTGATTATAGAATGCTGAATAAAGCAACCATTAAAAATCGATACCCACTTCCAAGAATCGATGATCTGTTTGATCAGATGCGAGGAGCATCAGTCTATTCAAAAATAGATCTCATGTGGTCAGGGTACCATCAGCTGAGAATAAAAGAGGAATATATTCATAAAAACAGCTTTTAGAATGAGGTATGGGCACTATGAATTCACGGTGTTGCCTTTTGGGGTGACTAATGCACCGCCTTCATGAATCTAATGAATAACATTTTTCAAGAATACTTAGACAAGTTTGTGCTTGTATTCTTAGGCGACATTCTTATATACTCTAAAAATGTCGAAGAGCACCAAGAACATCTCGGGATAGTCTTTGGAAATCTTAAGAAAGAGGAAGTTGTATGGCAAACTGTCCAAATGTTCCTTTTATGATGCAGAGGTGCATTATTTGGGACACGTTATAAGCAAAGACGGGATAGCTGTTGACCCTTCAAAGATCACAGCTATAACTGAGTGGCCTGCACCTAAGAACGTGCACGAAGTAAGGAGCTTCATGGGCTTGGCTGGATATTATAGAAAGTTCGTTAAGGACTTTTCAAAAATTGCTGCCCCAATCACTTCGTTGCAGAAGAAAGAAAAGAAATTTGTCTGGACAGACAAATGTGAATCTGCCTTTAAAAAGTTAAAGGAGCAGTTAACTACAGCACCTATTTTGACTGTACCTGATCCAAATGGAGATTTTATGGTTGTAACGGACGCCTCAGGAGAAGGCCTTGGGGGTATTTTGTTACAGAATAACCATGTTATCGCTTATGAAAGCAGAAAGCTTAAGTTACATGAACAGAACTATGCTCCACACGATCTTGAGCTCGCTGCCATAGTACATGCGCTTCAAATATGGAGGCATTACCTTCTTGGCAAGCCCTTTGAATTAAAAACAGACCATCTGGGGCTGAAGTATATTTTTACTCAGCCAAATCTGAATGCAAGGCAACGAAGATGGTTAGAATTTCTGTCTCAGTATGATTTTGATATAAGCTACATTAAGGGCAAGGAAAATAGAGTAGCAGATGCTCTGAGTCGAAGGAAGCATATCTCTGCTCTTATAACGTTAAGAACTCAGTTTAAGGATGAGGTAAAAGATGCCTTAGAATCAGATCCCTATTTTCAGCAAGTCAAATCAGCACTTGCTGCAGACCCGCAGGACAGCAGGTATAAGGGATTTCGTTTTGATAACGAAGGAGTTCTGAGGTTCGAAAACAGGGTATATGTACCTGTGGCAAATGACTTAAGAGGGAAATTGCTCACTGAATTCCATAATTCACCTTTTTCTGGACACCCTGGCATCACAAAAATGCTTGCTGATCTTAAGCAGCAATATTTTTGGAAGGGAATGAAAAAGGATGTGGTAGAGTTTGTAACACACTGCTTGGAATGTCAGCGTGTTAAAGCGGAACATATGCACCCTTCTGGATTATTGTATCCCCACAGCATTCCGCAGTATAAGTGGCAAGTGATAACGATGGATTTCGTTCAAGGATTGCCTATGTCAAGAAATAAACATGACATTATCCTGGTTGTAGTCGACAAATTGACCAAAGTGGCACACTTCATTGCTGGTAATTTGAAGGACGATGCACCAGTTTTAGCAAGAAGATTTGTACATGAAATCTTCAGGTTGCATGGAATACCGGAATTAATCATATCGGACAGAGATCCGAGGATGACATCAAGGTTTTGGCAAACGCTTAATGCAGCCTTGGGAACTAAATTAAACTTCAGTTCTGCATATCATCCAGAAACGGATGGACAGACTGAGAGAGTTAATCAAGTTTTAGAGGACATGCTGAGGATGTATTGCATGGACCAGCAGTATAAATGGGAGGAATACCTTCCGCTGGTAGAATTTGCTTACAATAACACCTATCATGCCTCTTTAAAAATGGCGCCCTTTGAAGCATTGTATGGAAGAAAATGCAGAACCCCTGTCAGTTGGGACAGCGTTGAGGACAGAGAGGTAATTGGGCCAGAAATCCTTATGGAAATGGAACAGCAAATCAAAATGATTCGGGAACATCTAAAGGAGGCTGCCAATAGGCAGAAGAGCTATGCAGACTTGAAGCGGGTTGACAGGCATTATAAACTTGGAGAGAAGGTCTTTCTTCGGGTGAAGCCGAAAAAGAGCTCCATAACCTTTGGCAAGGCTGCCAAGTTGTCACCACGTTACGTGGGACCTTTTGAAATTATTGAAATAATCAACCCTGTAGCTTATCGTCTAGCATTACCTCCTGCCTTGTCTCAAATGCATGATGTTTTTCATATTTCTTTGCTTAAGAAATACGTGATGAGATTTATCACATGTGCTAAATTGGAATTCCTTGCAGTCAAGACCCGGGAATAATCATGGTTAAGCCCATTCGAGTGTTGGGAACTCGCTTGATTGTACTTGAGAAATCGCGAAGTGAACCAATGTAAGGTCCAGTGGGACCAGTTCAGCGAGAGAAAGTGCAACTTGGGAGAATCTCGAAGAAATGAGATCTACTTTTCCACATCTGTTTAACTGAATATGAAATTCAGAGAACTGAAAATTTTACCAAATTTAGACAATTATTAGTCTATTGTACAGTTGTCTTAAAACGTTGTTTTTAAGAGAGAATCTGTTTTTGGTATGAACTTATGAATGAAAGGACAATAACTGAATTTTGTCCTATGAACTCCTTGATTTGTAAATCTGATCATCGGGACGATGATTCTTTAAGGAGGGAAGAATGTAACACTCTGATTTTGTATGCTAACTTGGTGAATGTTTTACATACTGTTATAGCTCTTGAAATGAAAGCAAACATGTTAAGATATGTTTTGATCTTAAGAGAATGTGTTGCTAATTTGGATTCTTGCATACTTTTGTGGCTTATTGCATGGACATGACAAATATTGTACTTGTATGTTTTCTTTGATGTAATGACAGTTGTCGTATAATTGCTTGCTCTTGTGCTGATTGACAGCATATCCTGAATCAATTCCATTGATCCAGGTATGCTGAGATCCTCTTGTGTTTTCTATGCTAATTCACACTTGAAGCTGGACTAGGATTATTATAAGCGTGTAGCGTCGATTCACAGTGTGAATAGCTAGCACGAAAATGCCAACGACAGGGTTCGATTCTTGAACCTGTCTTTGTCGAGTCGGGACCTCGTGGGGCGAGAAGCGCTGGACACGGGTGGCCTTGGCATGTAATCGGAAGGGCGGGCGTCTGCTCTGCGTTAACGTGGATGTTAGTAAGGGACGGGATGGAAATTGTTAGTGTTAGTGGTTAGTGGGAATTAAACCTAAACTAACCCTAAACACCTAACATACATTCTACACTACTATCCATAGTGGATTTTTAAATTATAAAAAAAAAAAAAGGGGAAAAATAAATCTAAATCCTAAAACCTAAGGTCTAACTAAGACCTAGGTCGAATGAACTATGTAACCTAAACTAATCCTAAGCTAAAAGTGCATGAGACCCTTGGGAAGAAAAGGATAAGGATGGATAGGAGGCATTCATTGGCATTTATGAACTGTCCCTTCGGGGACGGCGCCAGATTTGGCGGGACAGGTAGGAGATAGAGGTATCCATTTGGAAGCTTGGCTAAATTCATTTGCATGAAAAATTTGAAAATTGGAGACTTGCCAACCCAAGTGGAGGTGGCGTAGAAAATAAGGAAAAAGGGCGAGCCTTTATTGCATTAATGGTTCTTGGTCCTCGCGACCAGCTCGCCTTGGGAAGTGTATGAGGGAATTTTGATTTTCATTTTTTGTTGATTCGAGCTTTTGCAAAGTTGCTCTGCATTTGGTTTCTTGGTCTGGTTCAGTCGAACCAGCTCTTGCATTCGACATTTTCTTGGAAGTTTTGAGGCTGTTGATCAGCCAAGAAGAAGGAAGAAAGTGCTGGGAATATTGTGTTGCCGTTGTGGAAGAAAAACGCGGCAAAACGAAGCTTTCTTCGAGTTCTGGAAAAGAGATTACAGGCATGTTAAGCCCTTCTCTTTAAAATCTTTGCTTGATTTAAATGTTTCATTAAAACAACCCTGCTCTTGGGTTGGGATTGCTTGATTGTTTTTGAGTTGATTTGGAAATGGATTTGTTGATTCTTGCCTTCTTTTCCTTGGAAAATGATATGAAACGGCTCTGGTTGCTCGGCCTTGATTTGTTGTTGCTTAAATTTGGTTGGAATAGGAATTACCGTTGTGGTTGCTGACAGTGTTGTAGAAAGAAATAAACATTTTCTTCCTCTGTACATGTGGTATGGAGTGGACAGGCTGTTTAAACTTTTTCTTATAATGTAATCGTTCTCCTTGATGTTGTGCTTGGAACTGCTATTACATGTGAAGAGAAAAATGGAATTTCAGTCATGTTATGTTGCTACGATATGGGTTTCCTTCCTTTCTTGCTGTCATTTTTGGAAATAATGGGGTACAGTCGTCCCCTTGCTGTTGTGGTTAATCCGTCCTTGCATTTGATTGGTTGGAAACACTTCCACGACGTGCTGGTTTGTTGACATATGGTGTTTGAAATAGATATAATTCTTTCACTGTTCGTGTTGTTTGAAAGTGGAACAGGTGTGTAATCGTTCCTTATGGTGTAAAGGTTTTCCATTTAGTGTAATCATTTCTTTATTGTGTATGTGGAACCTGTCTTTGCAAGAAAAGAGGAAATGGAAATACGATCGCATATATTCTTTGTAATTTGGGTTCTGTTGAATCTTGTTGTCATTTTGGAAATGATACAAAATACTATTATTAGTCGCTGAGTTCAGCTGTCCTTGTATTTCTTGAATGAAATGCTTTCCTGATGTGCTGGTTGTTTAACAGTATTGGGAAAAATTGGCATATGTATCACGGGTTTGTACGTGTTAATTGAGTTGTTCTCTTTTGAAACCATAAGTCCTTTTCTGATGAACTGGAATGAAAGAAGCGATGGTTGTTGAAGTTGTTTCATATGGAAATTTTTATAAAGGAAATAGATTCTCTTCCTTCTACTGTCTTGGATTCTGATGAAAGTGGCATTCGGGACCCCTATGAGTAATTGAATTCGAATTTAAATTCAAGTAGTAGCAACATTTCCATGGCTGTGCCCTTTTCTTGTATAAGAAATAAGCAATTATGTTTTGGAATCCGTGAAAATAGGAAAAGTAGACTGTTTTCCTTCTGAAGTTATTGAATGACTATAATTTCTCCTTGCTGTGAAAATAGGATGGTTTTATTGTGTTTTCTTGATACTGTTCGGTCTTCTTAATCAGACTATTGGCCTAATGATTATAAACTAGTTTTGTATTCTGTGCAATGAATGACTATAATTTCTTCTTGCTGTAATGAAGGATGACCCCATTGCGTCTAGCAGTCGAAGTTTGACCTTCTGATATAATTTTGCTTTTACTATCTTGAGAATGCAAATTTGGCTGGAACGTTCATTACTGTAGCTTGTTGAATTGCAGCTGTACTGGCTATGGGTGATGCTTATCAATGAGAACGTTTACGTTGTTATCTGTCTAAGTTGAGTTGTCTTGCTTAGAAAAACGTGATTGAATGTTTTTACTTCATTCCGAAAACAATGATTGTTCTTAATGAAATAGTAGAGAATGAATTCTTCTCTTTTTGCTATTTGGGACTCTGAAAGTGACATTGGAATTATAATGTCTAAGACTCGGTCTTGCTGTAGGTAACAGCCATGTACCATTTGTTATTAAGAACTATATGTGTTCAGAGGCATAAAAGATTATATGAATATATATACTTGCGTGGTTGCAAATTTGTTGTTGGTTAGCTATACAGTGTAAGAAGTAAGGAATCTTCTAGTATAGCAAATACCTAGTATACATATTGATATGGCTTGCTCCAGGATAAATATAATGTCTTACTAACTTTGTTTGGAATTTATATGAGCTGAAATGAATGAAATTATTCTTGCTGCCAGAAAGTGAATTCCGAGTGGATTTTGTAAGTTTCACTCTGAACTGTTATATTGATTTGTCTTTCGTCTGGATTCCACTGTTAGGACAGTCATGTGGAAAGAGATAGAGATATGAATTAATGTTTTAAAAAGATGATCTTTCTTCTTTCATTCACTTAGGAACCTGGAATTCGTGAATGAAGAATTTTATGGAGCGTAGATGAGAGCTACTATATGCATTGCTGTTCGCTTCCTTGTTTGTACTTGAATGCTTTAAAACTTAATGTGCTTCAAGAACGAAAAGGGAAGTAATGGATTTATATTCAGTTAGTTTCATCCTTTGCATTTGTTATTAATGAAAGGCGTGGAAAAGATAACTGTATGCTGTATAGGCAGCAATCTACTTGAATTCCTAACTTTACAAATTTTGTAAATTGATACTTGCAATGATTATGTGAAAACGGGACAGCAGTCCCTTGGCTGGTTGTGATGATATTCTGATGATTTAGTGGTTATGCTGATCTCTCTTTTGTGCTTTTCGAGATTGATGTTTTGCTGTTGTTTCATAAAAGCAGGGTTCTTTTATTGAAACAGTTAGTTGAAGCATCTTATTTTAAGGATAAGTGCTTAATGTGCTCGATTCAATCAATCGACCGTGCAAATTCATTTTGCGAGATGGAATTTGATTAGAATGAAGACTTGGTGTCTTATGATGCCTCTTGATAAAATATAAATTAAATTGTAAGCATTGCTTTTATTCCTCTTTGAGGAATTGTGAAATAAGAAAATATATTCTTCCATGATGAGTTGTATAGATGCTTTGTAAAAACTATACCCAATCGGTTGGATTGGTAAATGTACAAATTATGACTTGAAATATTGAATACAGTTACAAGTGTGATATTTTCAATAATTATATCAGTTTGATATTGTTATATAAATTGGGAATAAAATGTTACTTCTCGATTTGGAATTGTTTCGTAATCCTTGGATGGATGCTGAATTGAAACTGATATCTATTCTTACTTAAATACAACCTTTAAGTTGAACAATGCAATTAATTCATACTTGGGTAAAGATGAATTTTGAATTGACATTAAAAAGGATTAAGAAGAATATGATTTTATAATCAGAGGGTATTCAGGATTAGCTTAGGAGCTAAGGAATATCAATTTAAATTTGGAGTATTCGAACTTCGTTTTCGAACTCCATCATTGATCCCGTTTGATAAAAATTCAGATTAAAGGATATAGGATACATATATCCATAACTAATGATCCTTAACTATATAATGTTAAGGGGAACAAATGAGTTCATTTCTTGAAGTTTAGACCTCGTTTGAATGACGTCTAATAAGTTAATATTCTGAAATAAGTTGCAGTTGGAAACATCTTGGTTAAGTTTAGTAGGTAAACTTATTATGTCCGTCGGTACGGAATGCTTAATCTAATGATTAAGAAATGGACCAAGTAAGGAAATGTAACCCTTCGGTACGAAGGAGACGATACATAACGAACTAAAGGACAGTTTAGTCCTTCTTAGTTATATACAACTGCAACGGAAACGAGGATCAAGGGATCAGCGTGGATGCTGAAAATTGCTTAAACTATTAACTCGTGGCTAAGTCACTTGGGCAGGATGTGTATTCTCGTTGGGAGAATTCTGCAGGACATTGGCATACGCCAGCTACAGCAAGGTGTCTTCATGAAGACGGGGTCTTCATGACGACACATTGTTGCAGCTGACATATAGCAATGCCCTCCCGAATTAAAACATTTAGAATACATAGGCTGAATGTGTAGATCTTAGCTGGGGTGGAGATAGGGTATGATTTGGTATACGGAGTGACTCCGGAATACTAAAGATAATCAGACACACGGAGTCGTGGGGTAACGACACCGTATGTCTGCGTATCTTTAGTTACCAGGAGTGCCTTCCTATACCCGCTCATATTACTGGCTGGTATCGAAAGTTTAAAACGGAACTTAAACAATGAGGACTGGTAGGAACCAGGAAAGACCATTCTAGATAACAGGTGAAGTGAAGTGAAGGACGTATTCCGTAGATGTGTATCACATTCAGGAATATGATCATGCAAAGCATGTGAAAATCTTTGGCCAAAGTATCGCAATTCTTTGGTTGCGTTGTCCTTATCACTTAATTTAAGATGCAGGATGTCAGATGAATATCAGTAACAGATATTCAGATAGGCTTCTTAAATGGATCACTTCGATAACCGGGGAAGGTTATGAGAACAAGTATATAAAATATACTATGCATAAACAAACATGAAGGATCGGTTGTTGCCGAGTCATGTACATGAAGGATCGGTTGTTGCCGAGTCATGAAATGAAGGATCGTTGAAACTCCGAGCCATGAAAATGGAAGATCGGCAGTTCATCGAGTCATTTACAGCAGCATATAGAATCTGTTATGAGATTGAATGGCATTGAATGTGTGTTCCATATTGTAAATATGTGAACAGGGAACATTCGTTTTTAAAAGAAATTGTATGATCCAAACTGTGTGGTTTGGGCAGAGAACAATTATTAAATCTTGAACGTGTGTTTGAATTTTATAATTCATAACAGAGAACGTTATATAAAAAAAAAAAAAAAAAAAAAAATTCCCTTGTTCTGGTGTTTTAAAATGGGGATGTTACACGCTTATGGTGCAATTGTTAATTTGTGTGTGCGTGTAGTGCCCACTTCCTTTGATACCTTTTTGTTATTGATTTCCATATTATCGACTATACTTATGGATATTGTTATAGCTTTTGATTTAGCATGATGTTAGATGTTAAAAATAATGGACTATTGTCGATTTCAATTCATATATTATGTGTGTCAATTATTAGAGACATTTTATATTGACGTTGATATGTTCTTGACATATATATATATATATATATATATATATATATATATATATCGGACATGCGATATTTTGTCATATTGAGTAGAACTAGACGATTAAACTAATATTATGATCATATGGTTATTGATGAAATGTAGGACCGAGATGTTGTTAGAAATTGTACATCATATTGTTACTTTCCTAGATGATGTTTTGATTCATATACAGATTATTGTGGAGTTATATTGTGTATCTATTTTGGATGTTTTGATGAGGCCAAGAGGTCAAGGAGGTGTTATGTGTTTTGTAGGTAAACATGTCACAACAAAAATGGGGAATTGGAGACCAACCACATTAGAATGCTAGATGAATTCAACAAGGGTCACCATGACAACATATATTTTGTTATGTGTGTGTGCTTGAATTGTTGTTACGGGGTTCCCATGAGGGGAAATCACCTCCAGGTTGTGAAAAAGGCCTTATGTGTTATTCTTTCATTTAGTTTCCTTTATTTAATTTTAGTATGTGATTTTATAGTGATGTATTCTCCTTTTATTAATTACTTGATTTATGTCTAGATTAGTAAATTAATTATTTTACTAAACTAAATTATAAAAGGGTCAAAATAATTCATTTATTAGATTAGATGGCTCTTGGATTATGTGTTGTAAGTGATGTGTAAGTAACCTTGAGTGTGGAACACTCCACCCCCTTTGAAATTCGGATTTGTCCTTAAGGGAAAATTTTGGAGGCTTGTGGGACAAGTTAAACTTGTCCCAAACCTCTTAAATTACTATACCAACCCTACCTATGGGTTGGGGGGTCAAAATTAGGCCCCATTATGTATTTTGGGAAGACAAATTGTAAGTTTTATTGCACCTTATTTCATGTAATTATTTTTAGTCCTTAAGGGGTGTGGTCTTGGATTGTGTGTGTAATAAAACCATCATTTCTTTGAACCCACATATTAATTGTGCTTTGGAGTTTGAGGTTTGAATTGTGAGGTGGAGTTGAGGATGAGTGATGTGGTATCCTACATGGAGCCACCTCAGCCTCCTCTCTCCCTTTTCTATTTATTTAAGTTCTTTTGCTTGTTTTGGGGTTACTCCATTTCTTTGTGCTCTTGTATTTTTGGAGAGTTAGAGGATTTTGGAAGACTTGTGGATTTGTTGGAGCTTTTGGGATATTGTTTGGACTTGAAGAAGCTTGTTGTGGAACTCTTGGATCAATCTCTACCATGGAAAGGTAGGAGCTATACTCTTGTAAAATGTTTTCTTTTTTATATTGTGTATATGTGCATGTTTTTGAGTGTTTTGGTATGTTTGTTGGTTGCTTGGGTAGATTGCTTAAGTGTGGTGTAGGAGGATACTATGGGGATCTTTCATGTAGGGAGGCATAAGAGTTCTTTCCATATTTTTGATGGAGTTGGGATGGGTGTCCCACCTTGGACAAGAAATTGCTTGCATTTCTTACTTGGTCTATTTTATGAGGGAGCCATAAGAGATTTGTAGGGAGGCATAAGAGAATGTGGGAGGTATAAGAGGTACTTGAGGGAGGCATAAGAGTGTGTAGGGGTTTTGAGATGTTTTATTGGAGGGTTTTTAGGTGGGCACCCATTTCCCATTGGGAGGTATAAGTGACTTCCCCATAGATCTTACTCCTTTGGATTTTGCATGTTGAAGCCTTATGTATTTTGTTGCTTTCCTTCTTGTGATTGTAGTTGTATTGTTTGGATTTTGGTATGGTTGTAGAATCTTGTGATGGGATGTGGAATCTTGTTTTGTTACCATGAATTGAATCTATTTTTCATTCAATGTGGTTTGGGGCTTGAGGGCCAATGAGGAGGATGGATTCTCCTTATTGGAATTATTAGTTTGGTGGAGAGTGTTTCCTCTCCCCCTTTCTTTTGTTGTGATAAAATGAAGCATTGTGGATCTCTCTTGTTGTTGATGAGAAGATGGAGCTTGGTTGGAAATTTGATCTTGAAGCTATGCATGAAGACCAATTTTGAAGTTCATTTTAGTCTTTCTTATTGGAAAAAAAAATCCCACTTTAAATGGAAGACATTGTATTATTATTTGTGGAGAAAAGTAGTTTTGATTTTGGACATGAAATTCATACTTGAATGTGAGAAAAAAAAGAGAAAGATCTATTTTGTAAGTTCCTTTTGGTGAACATAAAAGGAGTTATAAAAGGAATTACTTTATCTTATTGTAGGTGATTATCCCCATAAAAGGGTGTTCTTGTTTTAAAATATATTATTGGAAATATTATTACAAACTCTCTTTTGGAAAGTTGGAAAGTGTATTAGGAAATGTTGCATTTCTTGTGTCATTTGAAAAGCATGCATTGAAAAGTAGACTATCTTCTTGCATTTTCTTGTGTTGTTGAAAGAAAGTTAAACTCATGCAAGAGAATGGAAATTACTTAAGTTTTTAATTAGTCTTGAAATAGGTTCAATGAAGTAGTTAAAATAATAACTCTAGTATGTAATGCTCATTTGAAATAATTGCATACCTACTACTAATCACTAATGGAAAACAATAAAAGGGAATTTTCCCTCACTTTCTAATATTATAGTTATCTATTTTTTTAATAAGAACAAAGGGATAGTGCAAATAATCAACTTACTAATACTACTACATATTGCCTTACTCTTTCTTTCTTAATAGTATTAATAGACTCAAAGATTATTAATAATAAAATATTTTATTATTGAAAGGGAATTAACTACATGATAACATACTATTTGTTAATATGTTATATATATATATATATATATATATATAATATAATATAATATATAATATATTGTACATATATAAATAAAATAAAGTTTATTAAATTTAAGACTTAGAGGGGAAAATGCGTGGAATTTAGTGTTTACCAAATTTTTATTAAGTAAATAAAGGGACATAGTTTTAGATGGCGTGACCACCATGGTTTAATTGTTAAGTTATAAATTGGGGTGGGGAGGGTCGGTGACCCCAAACCCTACCCCATTTTATATTAAAAGGGGTGGGGGTGGGGTCAATGACCCTCTCCACCCCTCCCCTGACACACACACACACACATATTTGATTGAAAAGCATATCCATATATTAATGATGAGAAAAGTGTACAATGCTAATCATACAAAACCGGGTGGAAAAGATCACACCCCATATGCGAGATCATAGTAGCCATTAAAGGCTACGAGTGGCACAAGTTACATAATCATTTCGAGAGAAGCTTTTCAATCAAAAAAAAGTTTGAGCAAAATTTGTAGAAAACCAGCAAAAATCTCTAGACATGGAGCTAGGCGGCGCGCGAAACATGGAGGAAGGAGGCGGTTGAGGCGGGCTCTTCGGACGATCACCCCAACCACCAAGAGTGGTGGCGGGGGTGTTATCAATCAGCTCCCAGCCGTCTGCTATTGTTTTTCCTCCTCGGTTCCCCGCCGGGAGGGTGAAATGGCCAATGAGAGCCGAGGAAACTTTGACTGATCAGTGCCTGCCACCCACTCTGGCAACCTGCTCGGATCAACCAAACACCCTGGGACGGTGGAGCCCATGATGGAGGTGGAGAGGGGACCCGCTGGTGAGGAGAGGTGCTCGCCGCCCACGAACCAGGCCCCTGTCAAAATTGTTCCACCACGGGAATGGGAGTGGCGACCTTGTGAGCGGGAGCGGTGGTGAGGAGAATCCGGTGGAACGCGACTGACAGCACAAGGGGTGCTCCCCCAATGGTCTAGCAGGGTTTGGAGGTGTTCAACCTCGATGCGGACTTTCTCTACTTGAACCTGGATCTGAAGTGAGACATTGGAGATGACAACAAGCTTGTTAGAAATAGCAAAAATTCTATCCACTGTCTCCTTATTAAAAATAACAGCATTTCTAGATTTCCAAATATGATATAAAATAGCTTCCCTGAAAGAATGCCAAATGTTGTAAAATTTTGCAGGAATAAAGGTCGAATCCCCTAGAAGAACCATTTTCCACGTAAAGAAGGTGGGCAAAAAAGGTTGAAAAAGGGTGTGAATCCAGTGCCAGGCAGACTGAGCATGAGGGAAAAACCAAAAGAGATGAAGAAGAGTCTCAATGTGGTTGTAGAAAGGGCAGCGCAATGGAGGAGCGCCCAAAAGAATGAGGTGTTTTCCCACGGGAAGCCCTTGATGAAGAATACTCCAAAGAAAGTGAGCAACTTTGGGCTCTATAGGAATGGACCAAATGACAGAGAAGCATTGCTTCCACCCAAAACGAGTGGAATGCAAGCTCCAACGAGCATTGAGCTTGTTGAGAGGGAGCTGCTTCTGTGCGAGAAGCTTGTAGCCCACCCGAGGTTTATAATTTCTGAAGGGGGTGGCAGAGGGCCAATGCCAATCAAACCACCATGGGCGCTACGTAGTGACACCAATTTTATGTAGACAATCACTAGGTATGAGCTCTTGAATAAGAGAAATGGCTTGTTTATCATTATCATGAAGAGAAAATGTAGCTTTCAGGCTGTCCCATGTAAGCCAATCCCTAGTGATAGGACAAAACAGGTCCTGAATAAACTTAATTCCTTTTTTGAAGAACCAAAACCCTTAAGCTATAAGGAAAGAGCAAGAGGCTTGTCATGATATTGAATAACCGAATTCCACCACAGACTGAGAGAGTTGAGAGAGAGCCCATTCCAGAAACAATCACCCTTGCCAAAGCGGTGGGGTTTGATAAGCTCTCCAGTGCCTCTAAATGCTTTTGGCCCTAAAACAACCACTCGATTTTGATAGGAACAGGGCATAGCAATAAAGAGTAGTACTTCAAAACCTGCCAAGCCTTTAGATTAAGGGGAGACCCTTAATATATGTAATTTCTGAGAAGAATTTTCCAAGACTCCTCACCTTCAAGGCTGCGAATGATCCATTTGGCAGTAAGAGAAAACCCTTGCAATTGAATGTTGATAAGGCCAAGACCCCCAATCTCTTTGGGCATACAACAAATATCCCAAGCAACCCTGTGAAAACCATGATTCCCCTCGGAGTTGGCCCACAGGAATTCTCGCGAATTTTCTCCAACCTGTGATAAGCAGCTTTAGAAGGTGCCCAACATGAGGAGTAGTAAACATGAGTGGCAGCCAAAACCTTGGAACAAACTTGAAATTTTCCAGCAAGAGACAGATGCTTTGTGATCCAAAAGGATATTTTTTGTTCAACCCCTTCGAATCATATAATTCCATAGGTCGGCGGGGAGGCTTGATAAAACTAAAAGGAATGCCAAGAAACTAAAATTGAACACCGAGGTTCTAGCCAAGGAGGTTTGGGACCCATTGCTGTCTGTAACATTGGGTTTTCTTCCATTGGATGGCAAGGACCAGAAGCAAGACAAAAAGTGTCAAGACATTACATAGCATTAGTAACAGAGGCCTCAGACTCAGCCAGAGTGAGAAAAGAGTCATCAACAAAATGAACATTAATCAACTGCTTAGGAGAAGAAGGTAGTTGGATGGATATGTTTGACTAAACTGACATTAGCAGCATTAGTGAGCAAATAGCTGAGACCTTCAGTAGCAATGAAATTATGAGAAGGATCAAGAGGGAAACCTTGTCGGATGGAACAATGAAGAGAGAATCGACTCAGACTACTAGCCATTGATAGTAATACAAGCACCCACATCTTGAAAGAGCATATTCACAGAGCGGATGAACCGGGGTCCAAAACCAATAGCCTGCAGCATGGCCAAAATGAAAGGCCACTCAACTCTATCATAGGCTTTTTCAAAATCAATTTTAACAAATAGAGTCGGTTGAGAGGTCTGATGGGCATACTCCATGCCCTCCCACACTGCAATAATGTTGTCCAAAATATATCTATTTTTAATAAAGCTGGTTTTCTCACTCTTGATGATCAAAGGCAATAAGTTTGTTAGCCTGTTAGCAAGAGCTTTGGCAATGATCTTATATGAAACATTGAGCAGAGTTATGGGCCGCCAGTTGGTGATAAGCTCGGGGTCACCAGCCTTGGGTATGAATTTGATGTTTCCCTGGTTAATCAGAACTCCCAGTGTTGGAGGACATAGCTTCCAGATAGACCTGGTAGAGATCTGGACCAACAGTAGGCCACAGAGCCTGGTAAAACTCACAGGGAAAACCATCAACCCCGGGGGCTTTATCAGAGGCCATCTGAAGAGCAGCTTCCTTCAAATCATCGAGAGTGAGAGGCCGATCATAAGCAACGCGTTGACTTTCAGATAGCTTACGGGAACAATGTCAATGCATTGGAGGAGAGCAGCATCGCGAGCCAGAGTAGCAGGTTGAGCAACAAACACAACATGGTAATGATGCACAAAAGCTTGCAGAATATCTAGTAAAAGGGTAAGCCTTTGATTTCCATCTTTAATTGCTTTGATTTTGGTGAGAGTTTGATTAGATTTAAGAGAAGCAAAAAACTCCTTAGTAACTCTGTCACCAATTCGGAACCAAGTGTAGTCTAGCTCGAACTTGAGCTCCTCTAGCCTTATAGTGTTCCTCAACCTGAAGCTTATGCTTCCAATGAGCAGCTTGCACTTGAATGTGAGTGTTAAAAGGAGACAAATTAAGCTCTTGAATAGCTCTCGAGTATTCAATATGAGAGGCTTCATGAGCATTCTTATGAAAAAATGCAGCTTGTTTCCCATACAACTAAATAAAGGAAGTGGTGTGAGTGATGGCATAGGACCACCAATCAATCCAGTCAATCCCATCAATAGGTCTCGGGTCTAGATTCCAAATATGTCTTATGTAATCCAAAGTCTTGGGATGAGAGAGGTGAGACGTATTCAAATAGAACTGAGTGGACTTGGGCTTGGGACACTGAAAGTTCCATTGAAGCCCAAAGAAGATAGGCTTATGGTCAGAGACCAAAGCATTGTCCATGACTAAGACCGGGAGGCTGTGTGAAGCATCAAAGGAGAACCATTTCTGTTCTAAAAGCAAAGCTCTGTCAAGGCATTTATAGACTCTGTCATCACCAGCTCTGAAATTAGACCATGTGAACCAAGGAGTGGCAGTATTAGAATGTTTGCGGTGGTTGGGATCAAATAAACAGAGCTTATTACGCAAGTAAAACCAGGCTTCACGCTCACCACCACACCAACGCATAGGAAGCCAAGCCCAATTTGTCTTCGAGGAGATTCAACCATGTTGAAATCACCACAAAAAATCTAGGTAGCAGAGGGTAGGTGATCAGCCAGCCACCGCCAAAAAGAAGAGCGCTCCGAAGCATCATTGGAAGCATAAATATTAGCCAACCCAAGAATGTGGCCGTCAAAATCAAAAAGGGTCCACACCACCCGATGGGTGGGGTCAGAACCCCATGATATGATGTTAGAGGTGAGGTCAGGGCTTAAAAGAGTGACAACACCACCTCGACCATTATCATGCATTGACATCTGGCTAGAGAGAACCAGGCCAGATGGTACACATAGCAGCAGAAAGATGGAAGCCTATGATTTTGACTTCCTACAAACATAACACCTGAAACTTTGCAAAATGATTACAATTGTCCCTGACAAGATATCTACGAGTCAGATCAGTTAGCCCCCTGACATTCCATGAGTAAACAATCATGGAGAACTATCAAGGTGCATGTTTTCCTCCTCGAGGCCTGCTAATGCTCCAAAGTTGTTAGAAAAAGTGACTTGTTGCGCATTCCCATGCATAAAATCTCTAAGCTCAAACTATCGATGAGGTCTCTGTGAAAAATCCTCCTCAAAAGGAGGGGAGGGACTTCATGAGTGACGTAAGGAAATTTTTCACTATATATGAGTAGCGTAACCACCGGTAGTGACATCTAAAAAGTTTGAAGTTTTGGGAAGCGAGGGTATGAAAAATCGGAAGGCGATGGGTGGGAGCTGATGACAATAGTAGCTTGTGGAGTCTAGGAAATAACGGAGGTGGGCTTGGGAAGGGTTGTAACAGATGGCTTCGTAGGAGCAGAAGCGGAAGCATTCACTAGTTTATAGGTAGTTTGTTGAGGCTTGTTGCGGGTGAAGGTTTTGGCCAGTGACAGTGGTCCAACCATCAGAGGAGGGGGTGTTGGATTTAGGGTCCGACGGGGGTTTCTCTGGCGGTGATGAGCTTATCAAACCCTTCGACCCAGAAACAGGTTTGTGTTGAGATTGATCTCTTGAAAGATATTAAGGATACCCTAGATATATAGGTTGGGGACCCCCACATATATTAATACCCCAATATAACATTAAAGCCACACCTACTTCTCCAACCTGTAGTCTTAGACCCCTACATACGCAATTTTCCCACACAACCTGTTTACTATGTTAAAACCACATGACTGCACTTAACCTCCTTTATATAGATATATAGATAGATAGATAGATATACACACACACACATAAAGCAAGGGATTTTCTTTTTTTCCTTTTCTTAATTTTTTTTATCACTATGCTAATAGTGATTTGAGCTTTATTTATTTTAAAAGAAAGGAGAAATTATAAATGAAGTAAATATATATATATATATATACATATATATATATATATATATATGTATATATATACATATATATATGTATATGGATATGTATATGTATATACATATACATATATATATATATATACCAATACACATACATATACATATACATATATACATATACATATATATATGTATATATATATACATATATATATATACATATACATATATATATATATATACATATATATGTATATATATATATATATATATACATATACATATACATATATATATACATATACATATACATATATATATATATATATACATATATATGTATATGTATATATATATATATACATATATATATATATATATATATACATATATATATATTTCTAAATACCCAAATGAAGATGAAAATCAAATAAAGCCGTAGAAATAAAATGGGACAAAAACTCAAAAGCCCATTTCGGCAAACCAAAGAAAACTAAGCTAAATAAAATATACAAATACATTGAAACCCTAGGAGAGGTGTAAACAAATAAGTAAATAAATGAAACATGTAAACTTCTTCCAAGAGCTTGAAATGGCCTTAATGGCTTCCCTTCCTTCTCCTCCAACCTAGAAAACAAAGAGAAAATGAACCAAATGAAATTTGAAAGAAGCTTTCATAAGGATGCTTTATGGTTAGCTACCCTTTTACTAATCAAGGGCCCTTACTTAATCCATCCAAGGGATGAGATTCATCCCTACAAAAAATAGGTGGAGAGTGTGTGAGTGGAAATTACCCTTTTAATTTAAATGTTTTAATTTCAAAAACATGGGTTAACTTTTAAGGGTCATCTTTGGGGTAGTAATATGTTTATTAATTCTAACCCCATGTCAAATGGGTACATTGTTAATGGTTTAAAACCTTGTGGGATTAATTAACTTTAGTTTTTATTTATAATTAGCCCCTTTACCCTTGAGACTTAATTGTGGGTTATTTAACTATAGTAGGAATTAAATTGGTTATTAAATTAACATTTAGGGAGATTAAACATGCTTAGTCAAATCAAATGTATTAAAGTATAATGTAGATTGTAACACCTACATTTTACACACATAAATACAACAGTAAAAATATCGGGATAATTTTTTTACTTACATTGCTCACTACACAACACCACAAGGGATCCAAGAAGAGAAACTCCACAATGGACAAGACACTTACATAATTCATCGAATCACATAGACACTAAACAAGAACATATACATGTCGATGCCACACTTTATCTAATGAAAAAATGCTAGCAATAACTCAACCACAAGAAAAGGGACTCAAGGATAGGCAACCCCACAACACATCATTATCATGATTACATATTCATTATGATTAACATTCCAATAACATTATTATGTAAGTATAATTTTCTCCTTCTTCCACCTACATATTCATAAGTTCATTCCACATTCAACTTACAGTTTGACCATTTTAAGTTTTCTCTTTATCCCTTATGACAATATTCATAACTTAAATTATTATTTTCCATATTTCAAATTGCATACAAGGTTCCTAATTCTCTCATTCTTATGCTAAAGGTTTGTTTCCTAAAATATGTTTAGTTGATGTTAAATTTTACCCTCATTATGCAAGGGGACCAACCATAAGTTTTCAAGGAAGAAAATAATAATACTATTCCAAGAAGGAGAAGGTTAAAGTTTCCCTTTCCTATAAACTTACTTGCATTAGAAGCACAATTGTTCTCGTACTATGGTTGTTTTGGTTCCAAAATTTAGTTTGATTCTATTAATCATTTACATGACATAATTTTATTCTATTTTATTTTTAGTGGACTCTATATTGGCTCGAATGCCTAGTCCCACCAAGAACAATTTGTATCCATTCTTAACAAAATTCAAATCTTAAATCAACCATAAGGACTTCACGTGATAATTTGTTCCTAGACCATTATCACATATACTTTTGTTCCTCATTTCATTGACATTGTTTCTTAGGTCTCTTTTAAGTCGACATATTTCAAATCAAATTCATTTGCACAGAGTTACTAACAGTTCTCTACCCACAAGTTAACCCCTTAATCAGCCAAGGTTTACTTTAATTCCAATTGTACCTAAAGATCTACGCCCCAACTATAAACAGAGTTTAAGGTGAGAGGAAAAATTAATGCTAAACAACCTTCATGAAAGACCAAGGTGTTATGTTGTTAGAAACCAAGGTAACACATTTCGCTGAGAGGATCTAAAGAGATCATTAACATGAGTTTAAGTCATAGTACAACTATTTCACTAACTCCATTGTGTCGTCTAGATCCCATTGGGAAAATTTATTCGATGACAAGAAAAATTTCTAGATCTACCTTCGTAAGACTTGGTATTCCATTAGGATACTAAGGGAGTAATAGCTCTACTTGCTCCATAAGAAGTTTGTCCAGGTCATTCCTAACCATCGAGATTCACGATGATAAGGCTAAACATACCGACCATGATGGTAATACAAACTAGGGTTTTATTTACCTAAACTAGGAGGTTCCATCGAGAGCAAGTTAAGTTCATTCTACGGTTTCAATTTCTTCTATGGTAAGAAGGATCACACATGAAGACATGTTATGCACGAATCTTATACTAGGGTTGATTGTTTCGATTAAATCTCTTTATTACATTTACAAGGTAAGAATACAACACACTAATTAATTAATCATTTATTGAACACTAAAAATGCACTACTAGATATTAACTTCAAATTCATTTACCATATATATATCAAACATTTTTTTACCATACGTAACTATGAATCAAATTGAACTTATGATTAAATGCACAATTCCTAAGATATCCCTAAAACTAGCATCTCATACATATTAGAAAATTTCAAATATAAATTTTCTGTAACATGAGACTACATTATACATATATTCATTTTACAATGACCTATATAAATTACAATAATAAATAATGAATTACACATTGCCTTTTCGCCATCTTTCTTGTATCCTACAAAACCATGTGAGCATGAAATCAGCGATAAATCACGGCATGGCATCCACCTTAATCTAACATAATTAATGTATTTAATTTCCCATTTACATAATAATATTAATAATTTGCATTGGAAAGGAAAAAGGGTAAGAGACATGTATTCATTTCATTTAACTTCGTAACCAAGAAGAGAGAAGAAGATAGGAAAGAGAGAAACACTATTTTTCCAAAAGTCATATTTCACACAACAAGCCATGAGATAGAGTCCCAAACAGTTATTTACAAGTGTCAACAAGTTTCCACAGGGGTTTGATAACCCAACGAGGGTCCCACAACTTTCTTTTTACATTTTCCTGTTAGCTACAAAAATGTTCAAAACAGTCGAGAGGCTAAGAAACCACTTTCATACGTTGTATTCCGATGAGGAAACACACCATGGTTAAATTTATATGTGTCCACTTATATACCAAGAGTCCATAGGAACTACTAAAATTTGGAACTAGCGAACATTTTACGATTGGCTAGTTTTTGGGCCATTGTCGTAATTGCTCTACATGTAAATGAATAAAAGTTATCTCAAGGGCTTAGAACACCACGTCCAAAACTAACATTCATTAGATAAACATACAATGAAAAAATTCCTACAAGTTCCTCTATATATGGAGAATTCACCAGAGTCGACAGGACTAAGAACTAGCAAATGGTTATCAAACGGTAACATGTTTTCTAGAGCCACTGGTCATAATTGGTCTAGTTTGACCTAGTCAAAGTGGGACCAGAGGCACGTTGACAGCAAATCACAGCACCCCGAATGTCTATAACTTGATGGGTTGATACTCTCGGTGCAATTGCATAACATGGAGCTTTTCCCAAGTGTGGGACCTTGTGAATCGGGAAAAGCTCTCGGATGAAGGCCGGTTCTATTCCTCTGTTCGATGCACACATAAAAATGCGAGAGGGTTTATTCAAAAACCTAATCTTACTTTCCAAAGAGATACGGTAAGAAGATGCATAAAAATAAACCTAAACTAACAAAGGTGATGCACCGAGGAATGAAGAAACACCTGTCTTGCCAATAAACACAAACCATTAAAATGCAATGCAAGATCATGCATAGATAACTAGATTTGTAGTGAAAGATCAAGAGGATGAAAATGAACACAGAGAGGGTTGAGAATCATCCACAGACATGTATTATTTTCTCCAAAGATTGACACAATACACTACAAAATGCCAAGAGGCAAAGTTGCATTACAGTTTTTAATGGGAGGTTTGAACTCCACAAATTCACCTGCCAAAGAGAAGAAGGGAGGGGAAAAACAGAATGTCCAACCTTTATAAAAAGCCCCCTCCTTACAATTTATAGGAATATTGAGAGAGGGAAGAGAGAGGAATTCCAAATCTACCCCAACCACCTCTAGGTTGTATTTAATTCATCTCATTATGGTGGTAGGTGAGAACCCTAGCAAACCCAAAAAGTGGCGAACTGTATTTTGAATTTTTAAGAACTTGTTCCCACCCAATTAAATAAATCCAAATGTAGATGGACAGAGGACCTCCTAAGCTTTCCGAAAATTCAAACCTTGCATAAATATGAGCTCCTTGTGAAAATTTATGGCCATCTGAATATCTGGGTCAGGGTTTGCTTCCTATCAGTGCTCAAAATGTTGCGCCTCCTGAAGGTGCGCCTTGGCGCATCCATTTGCGTGTCATCATACTCTTAAGTGCACCAGAGGTGCATCCATGTTCATGTCGACACTCTTTGACGTGTGCCTTCTACCTACACCTTGGTGTGAACTTTTCGTGTCGAAACTTTTCTACCTGCGCCAGGTCGCATCCATGTTCATGTCGACACTCTTTGACGTGTGCCTTACACTGCGCCTTGGTGCAAAATTTTCCATTTCGACACTTTTCTACCTACACCAGGGTGTATCCATGTTCATGTCGACACTCTTTGACGTGCGCCTTCTACCTACGCCTTGGCACGAACTTTTTCGTGTCGACACTTTTCTACACCTGCTAGGGTGCATCCATGTTCATGTCGACACTCTTTGACGTGCACCTTCTACCTGCGCCTTGGCGTGAAATTTTGTGTCGACACTTTTCTACCTGCGCCAGGGCGCATCCATGTTCATGTCGACACTCTTTGACGTGCACCTTCTACCTGCACCTTGGCGCGAAATTTTTCATGTCGACACTTTTCTACTGCGCCAAGGCACATCCATGTTCATGTCGACACTCTTTGACGTGCGCCTTCTACCTATACCTTAGGCTGTTGGTGACGTAATAAATATCGGGCTTTGAGTTTCTTTGATTTCCATATTCTTCTGCTTGTCTATATCTACCAGGGGGAGATATTTACAACAATTTGGTGACTCAACGGGATCACCTGCCTGCTAGGTAGAAGATCAGTGGCCTTTTAGCAATCCATTGGGCATGGAGTCATAAGCAATAACTTGAAACCATCCTGATATCTAATCCCGAGCTTGATACTACAACTCCTTTTCTGAGAGCACGTTGGACTATAGAAATTCAACCTGAGAGCAACAAAACCTGTGCCAAAGCACTTAGGGAAACTGAAACCTAACTACAACAAGACAATGCGCATCCGCACTTAGAGGAATTGAAAACTAATCTAATATTTACAAGGGTAAACCTTTTCCTTTTAGTAGCAATGTTTAAGGTAGATTCCATTAACCGGAATCGATAGTTCTTCTCCATCCAATGTAGACAATTGGAAGGCATTACTACTTTTACATCCCGTGATAATGTAGGTGCCACTCCAAATGGCATCAAACTTTGAATGCCTTCCTAGTTTTTCCCGATCCACATCCCATTTGAACTAGGTCCCCTTCCGGAAGGTCTTTGCTCTTGCCTTCTTATCAAACTATATTTTTACTAAAGCCTAATATTTCTCAATCATTTCATTTGCATGCTCTCTGATTTCCTCCAATTCCATCAACTCTGCATACCTAGCCTCCATTGGTTCGAACTCAGCCAACTCTAACTACTTCATGAGATCCAATGCAGGCAATTCTAATGATATAGGCAATACCGCTTCTTTCCCATAGACCAACTTGTAAGGGTAATTACTGTATACCTCTTTGGTGTTATTCTGTCAGCCCATAATGCTGATTTTATCTGGTATGCCATGTTCTTTGATTTTCATCCAGAGTTATTGATGATTCTTAGTAAATTATTGTTCGTGGATTCGCGCCTTGTCCATTACCCATGAGTAATAATTTGAAGAGGTGTTCAAATAGATTCCATTCTTAACAACCCATTCTGTAATCTTGGAACCTATGAATGCCAATGCATTATCTGATATGATAGTGGCTGGCACACCTAACCTGGTCACTATTCCTTCATAAAAGTCTAGTATGTTAGACTCATTTGCTTCTTTAGCGCAATTTTGCCGGTCCACTTGGTGAAATAATCTATTGCCATGAGAATCCACTTGTGGCCTTGGCTTGAGTTTGGATTGATGAGCCCGATGAAGTCAATCCCCATTGCATAAATGGTGGTCAACCAAAATTGGGTGCAATGGAAGCGCCATTTTGCTAGTCTTTCTTTACTGTGAAGAGTGCACATTTCTTGCACTTTCTTATCCATGTATAGCGATCCTTTGAACATTGTGGGCCAATAATACCCTGCCTTCATTATCTTAAGAGTTGTTACTCGTGGGTCAAAATCTCCTCCATAATCTCCATCATGAAAATCTCGTAACACCCTCTCAATTTGCCCTGTCCCAATGCACCTCAATAGAACTCCATTGATGTCTTTCTTGAGCAAAACACCATTAACAAGCACATATGGAATGGCTTGTAATCTAAAATATCTCTCTTTTTTTGCTCATTTACGGAGGGCATAAGCTGCTCTGTAGGAAGTGTATCATATTCTGAGTCCAACAAGGAGTGGGCACATCATCATTTTCCTGTTCTTGACCATCCTGTAGTACCAAGACAGTCTCTTTTTCATCACCTACTTCAACTTGCCGACTCAAAGCTAGCTGTTCACATAGTCCTTTTCCACGTACTAGTTTAGTGACCTTAATTTCGATGTCATATTCCATGACACGAGTGATCCATCCTACACATTTCTCATTCAGATCCTTGTTTAGAAGGAAGTCCTTGACTCCCGCATGAGAGACCAATAATTGGATCTTGTTGTTTGAGACTAGGTGCTTGAATTTCTTTAAGCTCTTGATCACTGCAAGGACATGTTTTTCAATGAAAAGAGTACCTTGTTTCGTATTCCTCAAGCCTTGGATGAAGAAAGCAGCTGGTTGTTCTAATCCCTCTTTGTTTTTTGTACGAGATTGCGAAATTGTGTCTCCACCACCGAAGCCATATAGCATGAAGTCCTTGGAGAAGTCTGATCGGATTGAGAGTCACATCTTGAGATATAGCCTCTTTTATTGCCTCAAAAATTTCCTTGCCTTCATACGTCCACTTAAATGCCATGCTCTTTTTCAACATCAGCGTTATTGGCTTTCTGAGAGAGTGCGAAAGTTTGGAACAAACCTGCGGACAAAATTGATCCTTCCTAAGAAGCTTTGAAGAGCCTTCTTGTGACTTGGCAATGGCAATGCTTGAATTGCTTCAACTCTTTCTGGGTCAATCATCAACCCCTCCTTTGAAACAATATGGCCTAGAATTTTTCCTTCGTGAGCCAAGAATATGCATTTTTTGGGATTCAATGATACCCCAAATCTTCTACACCTCTAAAATACCTGCCTCAAATGAAAGAGGTGATCCAGTTGCATTTTTGGAGAATACAGTGATGTCGTCAAGATATATCAGAACTATTTTGTTGATCAATCCCTTGAATGCCATATCCATTGCCCTTTGGAAAGTGGCTCCAACATTTGATATCCCAAATGACATCTTCTTATAGGCATAGGTGCCCCATTTGGTGGTGAAATCCTTCTTGAACTGGTCGTCTTCTTTCACCATTATCTGATTATACCCCGAATAGCCATCTAGGAGAGAGAATCTCTCCAAGCTGGATACCACTTGCAATATTTGTTCCATTGAAGGAAGTGGGTAATGGTCTTTGAGAGATGCCTGTTGAGGTCTCGGAAGTCCACACACAACCTGATTTCTCCACTCTTCTTCCTAATTGGAACCAAGTTTGCAACCCAGCTTGAGTGCTTGATTGGGAATATAATGCTTGCCTCTATTAGCTTGTTTAGCTCTTTCTTCATTAGAGGCTCAATGTGAGGGTTGACTGGTCTCTGCTTCTTCCTGATGGGCTTAGCATTTGGATCCAATTCTATGGTATGTTGTGCCAACTTCGGATTGAATCCTCTCAAGTCTTCATAGCTCCAAGCGAGGACATCTGGAAATTCTTGCAAAGGCTGTATGAAATCTAATTTCTCCTGCTCAATGGCCACTTTACCAATTTGAAGTGTTTTACCTTCCCCAACCTGAATTGGCTCTGAATCTTCTCTCTTGACCTATATGTTAGCCTTTTCCTTACGAAACTAGTCGTTAGGGTTGAAGATAGAATCCAAAGTGTTACTAAACCTTTGGGAAGCTTGTTTTTCGCAGCTACACTACTTGATCCACATTTACTGCTCTAGTATGTCTGATTCCTAGCCGAGAATTCAGCTTCTTCTTGTAAGAAATTGACGATCGTTGATTGTTCTCAAACACTTGCCACTTGTGTTATTATCTGGGCTGCTGGACTCACAATCACATGGATATGTGGTTGTGTTTTTCCCTTTCGATGTTGTCAACCACATCAAACGTTGCTCCAATGCTGCGATCCTATCTCGTGACTTCATTTTCTTTTTGGGTGTGGACACGATGTTGAAAGCTTCGAAATCCTCAATGAGGTCCCATACCATGTTCTTGTAGTTCTTTAGTAGGTCATTCTTTGTAGCATGTTGTCCCCTGACTTGATTGACGATTAGCTCGCTATCCCGAATACCTACAAGTTCTTTATGCCTTGTTTCATGGCCCAAAGAAGTCCATGAATCAATGCTTCGTATTCAGCCATGTTGTTTGAACATGAAAACTGGAAACGAAAAGATGAATAATATTTGATGCCTTGATGTGAAACAAACATTGCACCACCTCCAGCACCTTGCCTACTCCTTAATCCATCGAAAAATAACTGTCATACCTCATTGTCATCCTTATGGTCTGGTTTGGTGATGCTAGGAATAGACTAGTTTTCTTCATGTATGCAATAGAATCCTAGCTCAGATTCTTCTACTTCTTGGTAGGGATCAAAAGCATGTACCTTGCTTTCCCATTCATCAAGATTCAAATCTGGGATGCTTCAACTTTGGTGTCAGCTTAATCTATGTTTGGATAATATTCTTGGTCAAATGTTGAACAGTTGGCATTGATTTGTCTTGGAGTATGAGGCTCAATGTGAAATTTTGCAATTGGTTCAGATTTGATTGTGACCTTAGTACCATATCTTGTTCTGAACAACATGTGTGACCAGTCAAGCATATAAGTAGCCTCGATTGTATTTGTGAAATCCCTTGATAAGCATAGGGCAAAGAGTGGTGGAAAATCTATCACTGACACATCTTGCAAAGCGGTAACGTTGGGGCATGCATGCAAGGTAAGATTCAAACCTTTAATCACTCCCACCGTTTCTACTATTGTTCCATCCAATTCATGATACCCCCTTTGATATGAATTCATATTGGAGACCGGTGATCAGCTATTTACTTGGGCATGACGCAGTAACTACTTGCCCCGAATCAATCATGCAATTGTGTACTAGTTTATCCCCAATGATTCTTTGAAACATAGAATGGAGGGCTTAAAACTTTACCTTGTTGTCCTCCATGATTCCCTTCAGGTTGAGCAGCATTTGTGAGGACATTCTCTTGCATATGGACCTGCTGGTTCAAAGTTGACCAATTCTTCATGGCAGCTTGTAGAAGATCTCTTTGTCCTAGGATGGATAAAGATTCCCACATTGATATATTCACATTTGTCTTCTTCATTTGATTGATGATGTTAAATGGGGATGAAAGATCTCTCTGCTTTCCTTTAGGCTGCACATTCCTTTCTTGCGCATGGGTAGCAACAGCTAGCATTTGAGTTGGCTTAGAAGGTGGTTTGGCTGTCCTTGCATGTTTGGGGCGTATTTTGCTTATCGACACCTTGTGGAGTGATGGAAGGTTGTAGATCACTTGGAGCCAATGACGCTATTGAAGGTGAATCAAAGCACCCCGAATATCTGCAACACGATGGGTTGAGACTCTCGGTGTGATTGCGTAACATGGAGCTTTTACCAAGTGTGGGACCTGCGAAAATGGAAAAGCTCTAGGATGAAGGCAGTTCCTATTCCTCTAATCGAGATGCACATGTAAAAATGCAGAGGGTTTACTCAAAACCTAAACTAACTTGCCAAGGAGACAGGGTAAGAAGATGCATAAAATAAAACCTAAACTACAAAGGTGATGCACCGAGGAATGAAGAACACTGTCTTGCCAATAAACACAAACCATTAAAATGCAATGCAAGATCATGCACAGATAACTAGATTTGCAGTGAAAGATCAAGAGGATGCAAATGAACATAGAGAGGGTTGAGAATCATCCAGACATGCATTATTTTCTCCAAAGATTGATACAACACACTACAAAATGCCAAGAGGCAAAGTTGCATTCTGATTTTTAATGGGAGGTTTGAACTCCACAAATTCCCTGTCGAAGAGAAGAAGGGAGGGGCAAAACAAGAATTTCCAACATTAGAAATAAGCCCCTCCTTACAATTTATAGGAAGAATGAGAGATGGAAGAGAGAGGAAATCCAAATCTAACCCAACCACCTCCAGGTTGCATTTAATTTATCTCATTATGGTGGTAGGTGAGAACCTAGCAAACTTAAAAAGTGGCGAACTGTATTTTACATTTTTAAGAAATTTTTCCTACCAATTAAATATATCTATTTGTAGTTGGATAGAGGACCTTGTAAGCTTTCCAAAAAGTCCAACCTTGCATGAATCCGAGCTCCTGTGAAAAGTTATGGCCGTCTGAATATCTCGGGGTGTGGTCTTCCTATCAGCGCTCAGAATGTTGCACCTCCTGAAGGTGCGCCATAGGTGCATCCATATTCATGTCGACATACCCTTACATGTGCCAAGGCGCGAATTCTATCATGTCGACATTCTGTGTCATGTGCCCTTTACGTGCACCAAGGCGCAACTTCTGCCATGTCGACACTCTCCTACCTGCGCCAAGGGCACATCCATTTTCGTGTCGACACCTTCTATCGTGCACCTCTTACCTACGCCAAGGGCGCATCCATTTTCATGTCGACACCTTGTCATGCACCTCTTACTGCTCTAAGGGCGCATCCATTTCGTGTCGAGTTTTCACACCTTCTGCCGTGCGCCTCTTACTGCGCTGGCAGGCGCATCCATTTCGTGTCGACACCTTCATTGTCGCCTCTTACTGTGCCAGGCGCATCCATTTTTTCAGGTCGACACCTTCGCCGTGCGCCTCTTACCTGCGCCAAGGGTGCATCCATTTTTGTGTCGACACCTTCTGTTGTGCGCCTCTTACCTGCGCCAAGGGCGCATCCATTTTCGTGTCGACACCTTCTATCGTGCGCCTCTTACATGTGCTTCTTTGTTGGTCACTGCAATAAGCGCCCTTCACCAATATTCCTCTTCTTTGATCTTGTGTTATTCTTTACACTTTGAGAAGTTGTTTGATTCATGCCACAAAAATCCTCACTTGCCGATTCACAAGTGTGGTATCATTTGGAGCTATGTTTCTTTGAGATGTCCCTTGTTGCTAATTTATTTCATGACTCACTTCACCCTCTATGCCAGTAGTGGTCACCATCAAGGCTTGGTTTAAAGCGCCATTGAAGCACATAGATTGGTTGTGAGCTTCATTGCATGGGAAACACCAATCATACTCTTGAGCTATGTTGTTTTGCACTGGAACTAATGCTTTAGAAGCAGATGCAACATTGGGTTTATAGGGCTGAAATGATCTATTAGCGGGAGGCCTTACTTGGCTTTGATTTGCAATTGGATTGGGTGGCCTATTAGTCTAGTATGGTTGCCTATTAGGTTGAGCTTGAGGCTGATAAAAAGGTCTAAAGCTTTGGGCCTGCTACCTCTTGAGTGTAACCAGCTCATTTCTCAAATTTTGTAATTGTTTCATGACCTCTTGGAGTTCACTTGAAGTGGTAGAGGATGAAGTAGAAGTTTCATTTGAACTTTGATTTCTAAGAGTGGGAATAGGAGCCAAAGTGGGTGCTTGACTAGTGCTTGGATTTTCTAAGTTTGCATACAAGGACATGGGAGGCCTAGGAGCCAGCTTACCAGCTTGAATAAGACAGTTTTCAGCCCTAATGGCAATGCTATAAGCAGTAGGTAAGGTTGTGCCTCCCATAGATTGAATTAACATAGAAATATCATAATTCAAAGCTTTAAGATAATATAGAAAAGCACTTAATTTGTTATTATGATCCTTTGGAATCCTATCCCAAGACCTTTGAAATCTGAAGTTGAAGTCGAGTCATTTGCTCATTGGGAGCTCTCTTGATAGTTTATCGATTGTTCAAGAAGAGACAAATTGTCTCCCTTTTCCCCAAACTACTCATGGAGAACTATGCATAAATGATTCCAATTTTGGATAGAACCGGCTCCAAGGCTCCTAAACCATTGCAATGCCTTCCCTTTGAATGAAGATGCTAGCAATTTGACAGCAACATCCATTTCATTTATCTCATGGATTACACAAACGTTAGCAATGTCTTTGACATGATCACCAGGAGTGGTATGATTTTCTCTAGTGAAAAATGGAATGTTCTTCAATGCTGTAATTGGAACTGGATTCTGTGCATTGAGGGCAAGTGGGTTGCTGCCAGTGAAATTGACAAAGGGATTCGGTGGTAGATGTGCCATTATAATTGGCCTAAGAACTCTAGTTGATGCGAGAAAAGGTCTACTGGTGGAGGTGTGAGACAAGGTCTAGGTAGGTGGAGATGGTGATCTTCGTGGTCCTCTTCCTCTCCTTCCCTCTGCTTGGTGATAGTTGCAAGTGAACAAATATCCCCTCTTCTCAAGTATCGGACACTGGTTCGAATTCTTCTCATGTTCCCTGGGCAACTTTTTTGCTACACCGCTGAATTCTATCCCTTCGGAGTTGCTTGAGGATGTGTTAGAGAACGAGCCGAAAATGCTAGATTCTGCTGAGTTACACACCAAACCCGACAATATTAAATAATAATTTAAAACTTTGAAGGAACCGAAAGATATTGTTCGTAATTCGTTATTATCGGGTATTGTTGTGTAATTCTGATCCCGAAAGGTGCAGGTGAAACTCGGGTCATGCAAGGCAACTGGGAAAACCTCAAATACTAAAAACCATGAATTTTGAAATTCAAAATCTTAAAAAACTAAGAATACCCTTTTGAAGATTATCCCCGATCTATCAATTGGTGAAATTTTGACTTGTTTTGAGCAAGTTAAGCCTTTGAAAAATCGATTTCAAAGTTCATCCTGAAAGGTGAAAAAAATATGAAATTGTAAACCCTGCAATTTCTAAGTCCAAATTTCTTGAAAATTCCTTCAAATCTTGTGGAATGACCTCTTTGTCCCACCGGGCATGCCAAAACTATTGGTGTGACAAATCACAACACCCACAGAATGTATGCGCAACTCGATGGGTTGAGACTCTCAGTGTGATTACATAACATGGAGCTTTTAAAAGTGTGGGACCTTGTGAATCGGAAAAGCTCTCTGGATGAAGGCCGGTTCCTATTCCTCTGTTCAGATGCACACATAAAAATGCAGAGGGTTTACTCAAAAAACTAATCTAACTTGCCAAGGAGACAGGGTAAGAAGATGCATAAAAATAAACCTAAACTAACAAAGGTGATGCACGAGGAATGAAGAAACACATATCTTGCCTATAAACACGAACCATTAGAATGCAATGCAAGATCATGCACAGATTAACAGATTTGCAATGAAGGATCAAGAGGATGCAAATGAACACGAGAGATGGTTGAGAATCATCCACGAAATGCATTATTTGCTCCAAAGATTGACACAATACGCTACTGAAAATGCCAAGAGGCAAAGTTGCATTACAATTTTTAATGGGAGGTTTGAACTCCACAAATTCACCTACCAAAGAGAAGAAGGGAGGGCCAAACAAGAATGTCAACCTTTAGAAAGAAGCCCCTCCTTGCAATTTATAGGAAGAATGAGAGAGGGAAGAGAGAGGAATTCCAAATCTACACCAACCACCTCTAGGTTATATTTAAGTCATCTCATTATGGTGGTAGGTGAGAACCTAGCAAACCCAAAAAGTGGCAAACCTGTATTTTGCATTTTTAAGAACTTGTTCCCACCCAATTAAAGATGGACAGAGGACCTCGTAAGCTTTCGAAAAGTCCAACCTTGCATGAATCCAAGCTCCCTGTGAAAATTTATGGCCATCTGAATATCTGGGTCAGGGTTTGCTTCCTGTCAGTGCTCAAAATGTTGCGCCTCCTGAAGGTGCGCCTTGGCGCATCCATTTGCATGTCGTCATACTCTTAAGTGCACTAGAGGCGCATCCATGTTCATGTCGACACTCTTTGACGTGCGCCTTCTACTTGTGCCTTGGCACGAAATTTTTCGTGTCGACACTTTTCTACCTACGCTAGGGTGCATCCATGTTCATGTCGACACTCTTTGACGTGTGCCTTCTACCTGCGCCTTGGCGCGAACTTTTCATGTCGACACTTTTCTACCTATGCCAGGGCACATCCATGTTCATGTTGACACTCTTTGACGTGCACCTTCTACTTGTGCCTTGGCGCGAACTTTTCATGTCGACACTTTTCTACCTGCGCTTGAGGTGCATCCATGTTCATGTCGACACTCTTTGACGTGCGCCTTCTACCTATGCCTTGGCGCGAACTTTTCGTGTCGACACTTTTCTACCTACGCCAGGGCACATCCATGTTCATGTCGACACTCTTTGATGTGTGCCTTCTACCTGTGCCTTGGGCTATTGGTGACGTAATAAATATCGGGCTCTGAGTTTCTTTGATTTCCATATTCTTCTACTTGTCTATATCTACCCGGGGAGATATTTACAACAAGGCCTACAAAATGCCATTTCCAAACTACCAAGAAAAATGTTTTTCCTCAAACCGGAGGTTCTAGGGAACTGTCTAGTAAAAATACTAGAGGTTTACGAAGGTGGAAAGACAATTCGTTGTTCAGGGATCAAATGATGAGCCAAAATGAAACCCTTCTTTTTAAATTTAGCAGCTTCCTACAGCTCTAAGATGGTGTAACAGGCTCCTATAAGGGTGTCAAAAGATCACAAATTTTTATTCGAGGTCGATCCAAAGATTAAAGTGACTCCTCACATAACAGGGTACACAAATGAAGCTTAACATCCCCTCTCCTGGAGTTACGAAGGTTGCTTTACGAGTCTCCAAAAATTGCAATTTATCTATTTTAACAAGGGAACGGTCAACTCATTTACAGGGAACTCGACTTCAACCTGTCAATAAAAAGGGGTACTGCAACATTCTAGTTTGGTTGGGATGTTTCTAGATCATCTCGAAGTGAGGGTTTAAGTTCATTTTTTACCAAGGAAATTTTAGATCCTATAAGTTACAGTATAACGTTTTATTGTTTTAAAACAAGTTTATTTAATACAATCAAATATACAAAAATGCTTCAGTTTAAAATTTTATTTCATTGCAAAAGAAAACTAAAGAACATAAATTATGAGAGATAAGGAGAGATGAACCATGCCTGGAAGATAAATGAGATGACAAAACATTGAGCAAGTTATTCAAGGGATGATGTAGAAAAAGGGATGCAATCGCTAAATGCCAACTAAAAACCATGTAAAATAACATAGAGCACTCAGCTTGATTCAAAACAGCTCGCTAAACACCCATCTCAAGAGAACACATGTATATGTTGTAGGGCGTAAAGGCACAAATAAGTCAAGATGACAAGATATCATCAATGCAGCAAATTGAGCCCAGTTTTAAACCCACCAAGCTGAAATATTAGATGATGAGTTGAGTAAGGAGAAGCACTATGAGCTCACGAGCTAGAACACACAATGCACCAAATAGAACTCGAGATCAACTCAGTGAGGGACAACTAAAATAAAAAAACCAAGCCACCATGGACGAAGCTCCCACCAACACACTCATGCAAAGGAAATATCTACACAACCAAGCTTTTAGATGTAATAACGTCAAGTAGGGAAAAACCCATGATGGGAAAAAAAACCTTATGACAGCAACAATAAAAAAGGCCATCAGGATCATAATCAGTGCAGTACTCATCTCAAACCTACCCTCCACTTCTGAAATGGCTGCATTGTCTGCCTTCTTGGAAGCCCCAGTAAAAATCAACATGGATAGGATGATCATCAAGAACTGTCCCACTTATGTATTTCCCACTGTCTTCAGTATCCTCTCGAGTGTAATACATAACAAGGAAAAATCCACATGGATATTTTTTTAATCCAAACCCATTATTATTTTCCTATTTTCACCGACACGAGAAAGGGATCATAGATTTTCTCTTCGGTTGTGTAAAAGGATATATTCCTGATAAAAGCAGTAGAAGAAGTGTGAAGTGCATGCTCAAACCCATCTTATGTACCAATAAATCTTCAATCTCTGTATGCAAAAGGCTGGTTTGGGTCCTTGAAGAGAACTCCATGGTAAAATCTGTTTAAAAAAATTCACCTGTTTAAGATGCCTATGGAATTCAACATTGTTCTATTATGACCTTCATCTTCTTCTGAAAAGAAAAAACAAAACAATGGCAAGTAGACGTTTCCTCAGAGGAATTTGAACCCACTTTAATACAGATCTAGATCCAGGGCATTTGCAACTACAACATCTAACAAAACTCCTCTATCTTTTATGCTTTGATGGATGTCCAAACCATGCTCCAAAGATCCCATTTTGATACAGGCTGGGAGGATGCTGGCAAGGGCTATGAAAGCTAGATTTACACCTGCTAGTAGCATTTGTTTGAAATTTTCTAAGCCTTTTCAACAAACCCATTTTGTGTATATCCAGTAGCCATTGTAGTCCACAAGGCCACATTTCTTTTAGGCATCCAGTCGAACAGTTCACATGCCAAGTGCATCCTTCCACTCTTGCATACATATCTACCGGAGCACTTACAACTAAAAAATATGATAAAATTCCTCTATATGTTATGCTTAGATGGACGTCCATACCCTGTTCCAGAGCTCACATTTGGCACATTCCATGCACCTGTTTGCTGCAACTATCCAATCTCTGCTAAATTTACAATGTTAACTTGGTTTCACTGTGGTAAATGCCTACGGATCTCAAAATAAAGTGCTTGTATTATTATGCAAGGAAATGACCAGTTTGACTGGATGTTGAGGAGGCCCATGTGCAGTGTCAGCCACCTACCACATGCCTACCCCTTCCACACGCCACAAAAAAAAAACTTCAGACGCAACTTCCCTCCATCACGCCTCCATTAAATTCTTTAATATTTTATTTTATTTTTGCATGGGGCACTACAAGAATGAGATGGATATTACAAGAATGAGATTTACGGTTAGTCTTAACTAACACACACTAATGCTACCCAGCCTGTCTTAATTATTTTGATTTTTTTTGTTTTATTATTGGGCACTACATTGATTTTAAATATTGTGCTATCATGGGAAATTATTTACTAAAAATATTTGAGGTTGAAATATTAATGTAACAACTGTAGTTTCGAGCCCACGTATGCGGGCACATTTTCAAAAAATATTATTCCATAATTTTTCTAACTAAACTTAGGTTGTTTTTAAGTCTCATGTGAACATTTTTTAGAGAGCATTAAAGTGTGTTGTGTGTGTGTAATGTGAAAGCATACAAAAGATAAATACGTTTCTTGAAAAAGAAAGAAAATATCATATACTAGAAAACACTACCCTATGAGAAAATTAAAAATGAAGCAACCAATTAAACATTAATATCATTAAGGAGTTAGGGTTTAATTTCTAGCTCATGCAACTAATCCTTAAAAAACACTTCACACTTTTAATAGCTACATAATAATATTTTTTTAGTAATTAAGGAGGATTAGCGAATTTCCAGTGACTTGTAGCTACAAAGTGCAAATCTCTAACACAAGATCATTATCTTAAAGTAGTGACCAAGGCCATGTAAACTTAACGCCACGGATTTTATTTATAATAGTTATAGGAAAACACAAAAATACTAGGCATGTGGAGAAAGATCTCGAGTGCAACATTTAACATAGAAATCAAAACGGAGAAAAGCATAAACATGGGAAACATATTAAAGTCTCATTCCCTCTCCTTTATCACTGCCTGCAATGGATTCTTCATAACAATTGTAAATTCCTCCACCTCGGCGAAATCAACTGTCTCTCCACGTTTCCTCTCCCATACAAATCGCTGTACCAGTCGAGCCACCAAAAGCTGAAGATGCAGCATAGCCAGATCTAACCCAGGACAAATCCTCCTCCCCACACCGAAAGGCATCATCTTTATTTCTTTACTCCCCGTCAAATCCACCTCGCTGCTCAGAAACCGGTCCGGTCGGAATTCATGGGGACTTTCCCACACTTTGGAATCGTTGGCCATTTCCCAAATAGAGAAATTCACCCACGCATTCGCGGGAACATCGTACCCACCAACAGTGGCGGCCTCCGTAACGGCATGCGTCAAAACGATCTTCGACGGCGGGTGGCGGCGCATCGTCTCCTTCACCACAGCTTCCAGATACGGCATTTTACGTACATCCTCCTCTTCCACCGCCCTCTCCTTACCAACCACACTCACGATTTCTCTGTAAAGTTTGTCCTGGATATCATCGTGTTTAACCAGGTTTGCCATCATCCATTGCAGGGCAGTAGCGGTGGTATCCGTGCCTGCGTTGATAAATTCCGTGCAGAGTGTCGCCATCTCTGCGTCGGAGAGCCTTCCGCCGCCCTCTAATGTAACGCCAAACAACGAATCCACGTACGCCCTGCACTCCAAAGAACCCCCGCCGTGTCCTCCGCCAAGGTCTGCCGGCGCCGGTTAATTAAATCAAGGAGCAGTTCCAGTTGGCGGCGCCGCCTCGGGCTCCACTGAATCCGCTCCCACTTCTTTCTGTAAAAACGCCTCAAAACCGGAAACACGTCGTCCAGTCCCAAATCCCCGTGATTCAGAATGGCGGCTCTCATGACGCCCTCCACGTCCCTCACGGTCTTCTCCTCCAACCGGAACCCAAAACACATGTAGAGCAGAATACAGAAGGTAACGTGCCTGAGATGGTCTACCAGTTTCACGACCCCTTCGCTCTCTGCTGCCTCCTTTCTCAGGCGGAACATCATGATTTCCATCGCCCAATCCCTGCCCTTTCGGAACGACTTGGTTGAGTTGGCGTTCAGGGTTTCGCTCTTCAGATTTCTCCGCATTGTTCTCCAGTGGGGCCGTACGCCGCCGCATTGATGCTAATCTGCGGGAACAGCTTGAGAAACCCTCTCGGAGGGGGTCTGCAGGAAAATATCGAACCCTTCTGTATGAGGGCTTCGTAAGCCAGGTCGCGCCCGGCTATCATGATCAGCGGACGAGAACCCAACCAGATAGTGTAGATCGGCCCGTATTTCTGGTGCAGTTGTTGAGCGTAGGCTTGAAATTTTCTCCTGGAGAGTGAAATTTGTAAAAGGTTGCCAACGATCGGCCATCGGGGAGGACCCGGTGGCAGGTGACACTTCTTTTTCTTCGACCTGAACAAGAAGAAGAACAAGAGAAGCCCTAAAAATGGAAGGGTGCAAATAAATGTGTTGACTGTGGCAGAGGCTAACTCCATGAAGGAAAAGTTTGCGCTCCAGAGAGGATGAAAAGCTGCTTTGAACTAGGCATAAAACCACTGATCGAAATAGGCCTTTTTGTAAGTACTTCGTGCTTCGAAATTGACGACGAGATTTCTAGCCTGCATCATTCACATGGGAGATGAGCAATTTTACTAGAAAATCGCATTCGCAGCTCTTATATTTATGGCATGAATTAAAATACGCTAAGACGTAGAGCTGAGATTCCCGATTATGAATTAAAAATGCCTTGGGAGTGCAAATCCTTGCTATGAGTGTTGGGACATTTTTCCGGTCAGATTCCTTGCCTATGTGTCCAGCTCCACGGGGTATAGAGTAGCAAATATGACCGTTAGGACATTTTCCTGTCAAATTGGTTCCCCCTGTCCGGTTCCACGGGGTTTAGATTACCAAATATAAGCGCCATTAGATACGTAGAAGGCTATTGAAACTAATGTTTTCAAAAGAAAAGTTAATTAAGTTTTTAATTTATTCTGTATAAAATTTATATTTTTATTGATAATTAATGGCAAGGCTTTATGGACCATTACAGTAAAGATATAAAATTGAAGCTTAATGAGAAAAGAGACAATAAAGAGCCAAATATGCTTGATTCAAGTAACGGATAGAAATGAAAAAAATTCAGTAAAACACGAAACTAAATAATCTCAAAGAAGAGGAGTGAGATCTTAAAGTAATATGTGTTGGAGTGGAAATTTGCTTTGAAAATATTCTTTTCTTATTAGGAACACCATATATTCCCCTAATCATCTTCACCAGTCCACATGGAAGAATAACATCAATAGAAGAAATAGGCGAAACAATAACTGGTAGGAGAAGGTCATTCCTTCTCCTTAACCAACCTCATTGAAACCTAGGAATTTGCTCCAAAGGACGTGGATCATATTGGGGCACCTAAGAAGAACACTCAACCTGGTGTTGATTCAACCCTAGAGGTGATCTTTTCAGAAGATGAATCATCCTCATGAACTGAAGGGGCATTGATGATACAATGAGAAGGAAGAGAATCCTTGCTCCGTGAATTTTCCCTACTTCTATGCTTGGGTTGCCCACACTCTTGTATCAAAATATGAGTATGGTTTTGGAACAATATAATGAATGTATCAAGTAAATTAATACAATACAATTATCATAGGAAAAAATTATTCTCGTAATATAACATTATTTTTTTATCCATGTAAATAAGGATACTAATGAATGTATATTAAAAAATCAAATGTTAACACTATTTAGGATATTTACTATTGGAGCTTCCCTTATATTATTATTAAAGAGTTGCATTAGCAAAGAGAACTGGAAAAGAAATCCACGAAGATGAAACGCCAACAAGGAAAAACACTAAACTTCTAACACTCGAAGTGGTTTCTTCGTGGTCCACAAGCAATTCACAAAGCATGGATTCGAAGAATGTTCACCACCTGGAAATACAAAGGCCATGAGGGTTGAGGTTCCCCCTCTCGAGATATGTCAAGCGAGTCTCAAGTATCTTAGTCTTCTAATTCGTTCATTGCCTAGATCCTCCACAAGTTTTGGCTTCCCAACCTGTGAATTGGACTATTGTCACAAGGTTTAAGGAGAAGAAGGGGCACTTTGAGCGTTCTATTACTTAGTATATTTAGGATATTTAATTTAGTTTTTGACCTATAAAATTTATTGGTAAATGAAATATCCAACCCAAAATTTAAATAATCAAATGATTATGTCATCTTAAAGGATTTTATGAAAAACATTCTATTGTATATATCTCCCTCCCTAGGTAAATATAGACAAATAGAAGAATATGGAAATCAAAGAAACTCAAAACCCGACATTTATTGCATCACCAATCGCCCTTGCAGCGCAGTTGGAGGTGCAAATCAGAAGATGTCGACATGCAAAAAGTTGCACCCTGGCGCAGGTTGGAGGCACAGATCAAAAAATGTCAACATGCAAAAAGTGTGCCCTAGCGCAGGTTGGAGGTGCAGATAAGAAAATGTCGACATGTGAAAACTGCGCACCGGCGCAGTTGGAGGCGCAGATCAGAAAATGTCGACATGCAAAAAGTTGTGCCCTCGTGCGGGGAGGTTGGAGGCGCGGATCGAAAATGTTGACACCACATTTTCAGCGCCTATGGCGCACTTAAGAGTATGTTGACATGAGGACAGGTACGCCAAGGCACACCTTCAAGAGGCGCAACATTTTGAGCGTTGACACCCCGAATTTGACAGAAAGCAAAACCCGATGCAAATATTAAAATGGCCATAACTTTTCATAGGGAGCTCAGATTCACGCAAGGTTGGACTTTTCGGAAAGCTTACAAGGTCCTATATCCAACTACGATTGGATATATTTAATTGGGTGAGAACAAGTTCTTCAAAAATGTAAAATATAGTTCGCCATTTTTTGGGTTTGTTAGGGTTCTCACCTACCGCCATAATGAGATGAATTAAGTGCAGTCTGAGGTGGTTGGGGTAGATTTCGAATTCCTCTCTTCTCCCTCTCTTTTTCTCCCTATAAATTGTAAGGAGGGGCTTCTTTCTAAAGGTTGGACATTCTTGTTTTTCCCCTCCCTTCTTCTCTTTGGCAAGCGAATTTGTGGAGTTCAAACCTCCCATCTAAAACTGTAATGCAACTTTGCCTCTTGGCATTTTGTAGTGTATTGTATCAATCTTTGGAGCAAATAATGCATGTTTGTGGATGATTCTCAACCCTCTCTGTGTTCATTTGCATCCTCTTGATCTTTCACTACAAATTTGGTTATCTGTGCATGATCTTGCATTGCATTTTAATGGTTTGTGTTTATTGGCAAGATAGGTGTTCTTCATTCCTCGGTGCATCACCTTTGTTAGTTTAGGTTTATTTTTATGCATCTTCTTACCCTATCTCCTTGGAAAGTTAGATTAGGTTTTTGAGTAAACCCTCTGCATTTTTATGTGTGCATCTGAACAAAGGAATAGGAACCGGCCTTCATCTCGGAGATCTTTTCGATTCACAAGGTCCCACACTTGGGAAAATCTCCATGTTATGCAATCGCACTGAGAGTCTCAACCCATCGAGTTGCAAACATTCAAGGGTGTTGTGATTCACCATCAACACATTTCATATATAAAATGATTTCAATAAAATTTAATAGATATGTCACTAACATCTCAAGTATATATATGTACATGTTTTACTTGTAGAAAATGATAACCTTGCTTCCAAAAAAAATGGAATGATTTTTTCAGAGGATATAAGTATAATAATCCTTGCTGCATATACAAGACTATTTGAAGTTTAAGGGAATTTAACACAAACAATCGCCACTAACAAGAAGTTGTAGTAAATTTCAAATACCGAAGTTGAATTTAAGAAACATTTTTTATTAAAGGTAAAAGGTTTTTTGATTGGGATCCTACCCAAGAAAAAAAAAAGGGTCAAAACCTAGATAAAGAATTGAGTACAAAAGAGAAGGTAAGAAGCACACTTCCCAATAGTACAAGAACAAACAAGATTCATAACTAATATCTAGCAAAGTCAAAATAAAAAAAAGCACTGCCGAATAACCAAAAATGAGACAAGGTCTCTTGGATGTGGAAGTAGATTTTTTGTTGTTCTTGTTATGAACCTTTTTCTACCCATCATAATATTAGTCTATAGGAAGAACAATTTCAATAGCATCAATAAACTAATATTTTCTATTTATAAAGTAAGAGGAAATTATTTTTTCCACTTCATGATTTTTGGTTCCAAATGTTAATTCTTCCGAGTTTCACCTATGGCCAACCCATTAGGACCCTCTGGAATAATGGGTTAGGGGTTATCAACAACCATATGTGTACCAACATCCTATGAGGAGCTCTTCGAACATGGTAATGATGGATTGAGAACCGAGTTAGGGGTCACACACTATGTAATGATCAAGTAGAGATTCTTTCCATCAGATGGGTTTAGATCCAGTGTGCTTAGGTCATTCAAAATCAACTATCAAATGGCCTATTTTAAAATATCAATGTCATCTAAAAGTAACACCTTAAAATCAAGGTTTTGGATCCATGTTAATTAAAGACACATTTTAAACCCTCAATCCCAATCTATAAAAAGGTAAGCCTACTATAAAAAACAAAATAATCATTGTTAATTACTCTATTTAATCAGGTTTTATTAAAGATTAAAGAAATATGAAAAAATATTATTGAGGGTTATATATTAAAATGAATATTACAAGTATTTCATAGAATGGGTGTACAAATAAATTAGCTCATAAGAATAAATCTCCACAATGATGACATCCTATAAACTACAAAATTGTAAGAAGATGATTGCTATAAATTTCATATATATTCACACACCATGGGAGATGTCGATTAGGTCACGGACATCGATCAAAGACTAATTGACATATTTTATTATGTTGTTTTAAGTACAATTTATGTTGTAGTTATATATGAAAAATATGAAAACATACGTAACATATGAATAGTACAAAAATGCCTCTAAAAATGTGATCACAAAGACATGAATGATTGTAGAATATGTACAAAATGGGTGTATTGGAAATGAATTGAAATGTTTTGAGAAAATGTAACTCTACGAAATGTAAATCTAGAATCCAAAACATATTTCAACAACCGTAATTACATCTTTTGACGAAAAGGTAAATTTAAATATATCCATGTTAATTCAAGACACATTTTAAACACTCAATCCCAATCTATAAAAAGGTAACCCCACTATCAACAAAGCAAAATAATCATTGTTCATTACTCTATTTAATCGGGCTTTAGTAAAGATTAAAGAAATATGAAAAAAATATTATGGAGGGTTATATATTAAAATGAATATTACAAGTATTTCATAGAATGGGTGTACAAATAAATTATCTCATGAGAATAAATTGCCACAATGATGACATCCTATAAAGTACAAAATTGTAAGATGATGATTGTTATAAATTTCATATATATGCACACACCATGGGAGATGTGGATTAGGTCATGGACATCGATAAAAGACTAATTGAAATATGTTATTACGTTATTTTAAGTACTATTTATGTTGTAGTTATATATGAAAAATATGAAAAAATACGTAACATATGACTAGTACAAAAATTCCTCTACAAATGTGATCACAAAGAGTGAATGATTGTAGAATATGTACAAAATGGGTGTATTGGAAATGAATTGAAATGTTTTGAGAAAATGTAACTCCTAAATGTAAATCTAGAATCCAAAACATATTCCAAAGCATCCTTACATCTATTGACAAAAGGTAAATTTAAATATATTTATTTAAATCAATCATATCATAATCAATTATTTTATATGGTCTAATTATAAGTGTGTCAAGAGGTCATATACAAGGAACTAGAAATTTTTAATAAAATGAAAAAAATTATGATATCATTGACTACTTGAGTTGGTATAATGATAGCATATGAGATTCTTTTAGTTAAAACCATTTCATGACAAGACTTGATTTTTATTTTTGTTTGCATTAGGACAATAATTATTGATATGAATATGGAAAAAAATTAATAAGTAATTAATTAAAACATGTTAATTTATCAAGAAGTGCACTAATGAAAATATCCAACTAAATAAATTATAAAATAAAAATAATCGAATAACTATGGAAAACGTACGGTTGAGATATACAAAAAAATAGACATATCTCGGTGGGTGGTGTTGAGAAAATTTAAGAACAATATAGCTAATTTAAGGTGCCATGTTTTCACCATTTTCCCCTACAATTTCCATAGAGATATTTTAGTAACCCATTAGAGGTTTATGGTCTCATATAATTTCATATTTAGAGCATCCGAATACTAAAATTATATCGTATTTAAAATATACCTCATACATATGTCTTAAAACTATTGCACACCGGGTTATATATGAGAATAACAAAGCAATGAAAGTTGTACATCACAATTTAAAATTGATGTACGATCACACCATGTGAATGAAAATTTGAATTTGTTTTCATTCTTGTTTATTTCCTCTCATGGTTCTGTCTTTTATGATGGACTATAATTTGCCATGTATTTTAAGCAGTGTATAGGAAAACATTAAATGCATACAAAAGAAGAATAAATTACTAAAATATTGTCATGAGCTACAACTATTTAAATACAAATACATGAAGAGATAGCTACAAAAATATCAAACCAAAAAAATAAGTAAAAACTAAAATTATTGATGCATGCAAAGAAAATAAATCACAAGTAAATTCCAAATAGTAGTTAGAAACGCCACACTTTCTTGTCCCATGCAAGCAAAAGAAGAAACATTATAGTTCCCCAAACAAAAGTATATTATATAATCTCATTCAAATAACTTTAAAATATATTATTTTATGCTACTCTCACTAAATGTTTCCCAAAGGCTTTCGTACTCCTATTGGACACGACGAAATTTCCTCTAGTTTTGGAAAAGTGCACGACAGAGGGTCTCTGGTGTTCATAGGGAGGATGTTTTTGGGAGATAATTTCTTAGCCCTGGTGAATTTGGTGGTTAGAATGGCATCGGAACTATGAAGGTTTATAGGAGATCTACATCAAAAATCTATCTCTGCTCAACACGAAGGTGAATCTTCCCGTCTCAGTGGTGATGTTGATAACCTGCAAGATGATGTGTTCACTTGTGGCAGCGTTGTTTTAGGGGCAGAAAATTGGAACCTTCAAGTGGAACCTAATGCTATGAAATGACATAGAGTGGTGATGTGGCCACAAATAATTCCATTATTCAGGATTTGGTAGAATCTAAATCCTTCTGAGATGCACTACAAGGGATAGGTAATAGGAGCAGGGGAATTATGGGCCCCAAGAAGAGTTATAAGCCTATGGATTAGTATAAATCTACCCCCTCTATTATTTTTTTATTAAAGGTTGTGCATTCTGAATGTGTTTCCCTGAAAAATGGCTTGATCTGCAAATTCATCAAATTTTGTCCAAATCTTCTCTCTCTTCATGGTTTGATGTCAATCCATTGGGGCCCCATTATGGAAAGTAAGTTGGATATTTATCCTACTTCTCTTGGGTTTTTCATAGATGTTTTTTTTGAAACCTAAAATATAGGATTTGATTTTGAAGAGTTTAATATTTTTAATCGCATTTGCTACTTATGAATCCATGGTTCTGTTATTCAACTCGGTTTTAAATACTTTTCAAGTCAAGACGGTTTGGATTCATCTTCCTTATTTACCGCTAAATTTTTTTATGGAGAGTTGCTTAACCTCTATAGCTAACATGTAGTTCCCACTTCACTTCAACACCTTTTTTTTTATTGATTTCGAATCTTTGTCGACTACACTTATGGATATATTACAAGATTTTGATTTAGCATGATACTAGATGTTAGAGATACTAGACTATTATTGATTTCAACTCATATATGATGCATGTGGATTATTAGAGACATTTTATATTGATGTTGATATATTATTGACATGGTTATTTATATATATATTTTTGACATGTGATATATTTCTTCATATTGAGTAGACCTTTGATAATTGAAGTAATGTTGTGATCATTTTGACATGAATGAAATGTTGGATAGAAATGTTGCTAGAAATTGTAAATGATATCGTAATTTCCTAGATGATATTTGATTCGTATATAGATGATTGTAGATTTATATTGTATATTTTATCATAGATGTTTTTAATGCGGCCATGAGGCTGAAGGAGGTATTTATGTGTTTTGTAGGTAAAATTATTCACAACAAACATCAGGGGGATTTGAGACCAACCACATTGGAATTCTAGATGAATTCAACAAGGGTCACCATGGCAACATGTAATGTGTGTGTGTGTGTGTGTTTGAATTTGGTTAGGGGGAAATTGTGACCAAGGGGTCATGTGTTGTCTTTTATTTTAGTTTCCCTTTGTTAATGTTAGTATGTGTTTCTTTTAGTGATGTGATTTACTTGTTTTATTTATTTAGATTTTGATGTTTGTATTTTACCCCTTAATTATTAATGGGTTGTATTTTCTTATTAAAGTTAATAAATCTCTTCCTAAACTAATTAAAGATTTGATCAAGGAATGAATTTATTGGAGTAGATTTCTCTTCGATTTTGGGTTGTAAATTTAGTGCTTTGGGATCTTGAGTGTTGTACAATCTACCCCTTCACGGAAACACAAATTTTTCCTTAGAGGCCAAATTTGGAAGCTTGTGGGACAATTCAAACTTGTCCCACACCTCTTAAATTTCTATGCCAACCCTACCTATGGTTTGGGAGGTCAAAACTAAACCCCTTTAGGTTATTTGGGAAGATAAAAATGTGAAATGTTTATTGCTCTTTCTTTCAAGTAATTAATTTTGTGTGTAAGGGGTGTGGGCTTAGATGGTGTGTGTAAGTAATATGTCATTCCTTCAACCACTTATTGATTGTGCATTAGAATAAGAGGTTGACTAAGGGGATGTGGAGTGGAGAGGAAATGAGGTGGCATCCTACTTGGAGCCACATCATCCCCCTCTCTCCCTTTTCTATTTATTGAAGTTTTTTTTCTTGTTTGGGGGTTACTTCATTATTTTGGGCTCTTGCATTGTGAGAGTTAGATGATTTTAGGGAGTGCTTGTGGATTATTGGAGCTTGTGGATGATTTTTTAGTTTTGAGGAGCTTGGAGATTTACTCTTGGAACAATCTCTACTATGAAAAGGTAGGAGCTTTACCTTGTTTATGTTGTGCTTTATTTTGTGTTTATATGCTTGTGTTGAGTATTGTTTTCTTTGGAATGCTTGTTGGGTGTGGGTAGATTTCCTAAGTTTGGAGTACGAGAAGACTATGGGGAGATTTCATGTAAGGAGGCATAAGAGTTTACCTTTTTAATGGAGGGATTTTGGGTTGGGTGCCCCACCTTGTACAAGGAATGCTTGCATTTCTTTCTTGTTTCTTTTATGAGGGAGGTATAAGAGATTGAGGGAGGAATAAGAGTATGTGGGAGGTATAAGGGGTACTTGAGGGAGGCATAAGATTATGTAGGGAATTTGAGACATCCATTGGAGGAGCTAAGGTGGGAATCCATTCCCATTGGGAGGCATAAGTGGCCTCCCCATAGGTCTTGCTCCTTTGGATTTCATTTAAGCCCTGTTTTTGTCGCTTTGTTGTTATTCTTTCTTGTTTTGTTGTTGAGTTGAATGTGGTTGAAATGGTTGTGAAATATTTTGTTTGTGTTGTTGAAGCATGTTATTGCCATGTGTTGGAATTATCTCCCATTGTAATGTGGTTAGGGCTCGAAGTCCAATGGAGAGGATGGCTTCTCCTCTTCATTGGATATCTTGGTTGGGTGGAGAGAGTTGCCTCTACCCCAATTTTTTTTTGGATAAAGAAAATCATGATGGAGCTCTCTTGTTCGTGTTGTGAATCTTGGAGCTTTTTTTGGAATCCTTGAGAAATTCATCCTTTGGAAATGCCTTTTTGTATTCCCACTAAGAGTGGAGTAACTTGTAATATTGCTTTTCATTTTAGCTTTTGTTATTGTAAATTTTTCCCACTTTAAGTGGAAGATGTTGTATTAAGATTTTGAAGGAAAGTTGTATTGATTTTTATTATTAAGGTTGTAATGTAGATGGAAATGAAAGTTGAAGGAAAGACAATTTATTCTCCTTTTTCACTTGGCTTGTAACCTCATATGAGTGTGTTGATCTTGTTGGAATGTTAGTAGTTCTTACTCTAAAACTTATTGGAGATATTGTTGAAACTCTCTTGTGGAATGTTGGGAAATTTGCTTGAAGAAATATTAAATTTCATTGTGTTACTTAAAAGGCATGTATTGGAAAAGTTAGAATATTAGTGCATTTTTCTTGTATTGTTGATGGAAAGAACTTAAGTTTTAAATAGTCTTCAATAGGCCAATGAAGTAAGTTAAGTTCTAGCTCTAGTATGTTATCCTCATTTAAGAATTTATTGTAAATCCATTGCAAATTGCTAAGGGAAATGAAACTTAATCTCCACCTATTTTCCACACAAATCTTATTATTATTACTAATAATAAAATATTTTAATATTAAAAGATTTATTAATATGATAATACATTAATATGGAAATCCTATTAATATTATTATATTAATATACTAGTAATCTTATTATATTAATAGATTCTTAGTATTATTGTAGTAATAAAAGTATTTTTTTTATAGCCATTGAAATGATTCCATATAAATTTATATTATATAAAATAGTTTCTTTTGATAATGAAAAACCTTCAAAAAAAAAAATAAATCTCCTTGGTTGCAGCTTTGGTGTGCAGGCCCAAAAAAAAGGAGGTGGGGTCAATTTCCCCACCCCCATTAACCCTAAACTACCAAAACATTCTTTCATTAAAGTAAAATCCCCACCTCACTTCTAACCACCCATACGTGGCTTTCCCCACATTAAATAAAAGAAATCTGTGGCTAGTTTAATACTCTCCCCCTACACATCCATTACGGTGGTGTGTACCTTTGGAGATTGGCCAAACCCTTTTGAGTGGATTTGGTATATATATATATATATATATATATATATATATATATATATATATATATATAATCTTATATAATATATTTTGGGTTTACCCATTAAAGAAAGTTTGTTTTAATATATATATATATATATATATATATATATATATATATATATATTTTATATCGAATGAAATATATGTCAATGTACTTAAATAACTAAAATAGGGAAATACCCACAAGCTCTTTTGGACCAACATTGTTAAAATGGAATATAGTAAAATATACAAATGCTTTTAAAACCCTAATGAGGGTATACACAAAATAAGGAAATAATTAAACTTGTATGCCTCTCCCAAGAGCTTGAAATGGCCTCCAATGGCTCCCTTCCACCTCCAACAAACTCGCAAAACATAATAAAAATAATCGCCAAATGAAATGTGAAGGAGACTTCATAAGGATGTTTTAGGGTTGCTACCCTTTTCCACATCAAGGGACCACAATTAATAAATAATGAAAGGGGTAAACACATCACTTAATAAACACATACAAACATCAATAAAAAGGAACCAAATAAATAAATACACATAACCCTTGGTCACATTTAAAGGTGATCTCCCAATTGGAATCCCTAACAATCAAATACACACACACGAACAATACAAGTGGCCATGGTGACCTTTTTGAATCCATCATCTATATATATATATATATATATATATATATAACCATGTCCAACAACATGTCAACATCTATAGAAAATGTCTCTAACAATCATCAAGCATCATATATGAATCAAAGTCAAGAATAATCCATGATCGACATCTAACACCATACTAGATCAAAACTATAATAATGTCCATAATATAGTCAACACTATCATGATCAATATAAAAAGTGTGGAAGGGAAGTGGGCACTACATACAACATATTGTAGTTTTTAAATATTAGGTTATCATGGAAAATTAATTAAGACATCGCCATAGAGGAATTAATGTGGCAACTATAATTTTGAAAATTTTTGTAGCTGGATCATTAAGAACTAAAGCTCATACCGTAGAGTACCGGTGGAGCTGCATCTCACTAGAGAGGACCGATCGGCTATTATGGTTTTGGCATTGCTGGACATCATTGAAGATATTACCCACAGAACCCTAGCAAGGAGAGTAAAATGTAAATATCATAGCCTACTGTTAGAGATATGGCACGGAGCCAACGGATCTACGCAGTGGTCGAGAATCACCAGTGAGTACTAGAGTACTATGATAGAGATGATATGTAGTATAGGTGGTATTTACACCTCTATATTATTTGATTCCAGTTCATCTAATTCTTTTATTCCACCATCATTAGTAAAGTGTTGCAGGCTAGTGGTAGTTAGGCAAGTTCTTATTTGGGATGTCGAACTAGCTTCCGGAGAATTTTGTTTTGTAGAATCCTTAGTGAAGGAGTGTGTAGTGGATTTGGGACTCTTCACCACTACGTGAGATATTCCCATCCTTACTTTGGGTTCTTATGGAGTCATATTGGTTATGGTGGTTTTCTACACATAGAGTGTAACATCCCCATTTTAAGATACTAGAACAAGGGAAAAAAATTCATATAACGTTCTCTGTTATGAATTATATAATTCAAACACACGTTCAAGTTTTAATAATTGTTCTCTGCCCAAACAACACCATTTGGAGCACACAATTTCCTTTTAAAACTAATGTTCCCTGTTCGCATATTTACAATATGGAACACACATTCAATGCCATTCAATCTTATAACAGATTCTATATGCTACTGTAAATGACTCGAAGAACTGCCGATCTCCCATTTTCATGGCTCGGAGTTTCAACGATCCTTCATTTCATGACTCGGCAACAACCGATCCTTCATGTTCGTTCATGCATAGTATATTATATATACAAGTTCTCTTAACCGTTTCCGGTTATCGAAGTGATCCATTTAAGAATCCTATCTGAATATCTGTTACTGATATTCATCTGACATCCTGCATCTTAAATTAAGTGATTAGGACAACGCAACCAGCACTTGCGATACTTTGGCCAAAGATTTTCACATGCTTTGCATGATCATATTCCTAGATGTGATACACATCAATGGAATACATCCTTCACTTCACTTCACCTGTTATCTAGAATGGTCTTTCCTGGTTCCTACCAGTCCTTTCAAATTAAGGTCAGATTTAAACTTCCAATTTCCAACTAGCAATATGAGTGAATATAGGAAGGCACTCCTGGTAACTAAAGATACGTAGACATACGGTGTCGTTCCCCACGATTCCGTGTGTCTAGTTATCTTTAGTCCTCCGGAGTCACTCCATATACGTGATCATACTCCTATCCCCAGCCAAGAACTTCACATTCAGCCTATGTATTCTTGATGTTTTAATTCGGGAGGGCATTGTAATATGTCAGCTATAACATTGTGTCGTCATGAAGACCCCGTCTTCATGAAGACACCTTGTTGTCAGAAAGCTGGTGTATGTCAATGTCCTACGGACTCCTCTCATCGAGAGTACACATCCTGCTCAAGTGATTTGGATATGATCTTAATATTTAAGATCAACTTTCAGCAACCATGTTGATCCTTTATCCCCGTTCACGGTTATACGTAGCTAAGAAAGACTAAATCCATCCTTTAGCTTGCTATGCATCTTCTCCTTCGTACCGAAGGGCTGCATTTCTCTACTTGGTTTTCTTCTTAATCTTCGGATTAAGCAGCCCGTTACCGACGGACGTGATAAGTTTAACCTATTAAACTTAACCAAGATTTTTACAACTGTAACTTAATTCATAATTCCAGCTTACTAGACGTCATTTAAACGAGGTCTAATTCCTATTAAATGTATTCATTTATTCTCCTTAACCTTACATAGTTAAGGTTCATTAGCTCTGGATATATTTATCCCATATCCCTTTCTTTCTGAATTTAACATACGAGGTTATTAATGGAGTTCGGAAATGAAGTTCAATTACTCCTGAGTTAATTGATATTCCTTAGCTTCCAAGCTAATCCTGAATACCTATCGTTATGGAATCATATTCTTCCTAATCCTTTTAATGTCAATTAAAAATTCATCTTTACCCAAGTATGAACTAATTGCACATTTCAACTCGAAAGTTGCATTTAGGTAAGAATGAATATCAATTCCTTTTTAACATCCATCCTAGGACAATTAAATAAATCCAAATCAGGGAATAACATTATATTTCCAATTTAATCAACAATATCAAACTGATATAGTTATTAAAATATCACACTTGTATTTGTATTCATCAATCCATTTTATAATCCATACATTTGCCAATCCAACTGATTGTACTTAGTTTATATAAAACATCATTACAACTCATAGATAAAATAATGTACTTTCTTCTTTTCACAATTCCTCGAAGAGGAATAATAGTAAACAAATACAATTCATCTTCAGACAATCAAAGAAGCATCAGAAAACAACCATGTCTTCATTCTAATCAATTCCATCTGCAAAATTTCTTGCACGGGTCAGTTCAATGAACTGAGCATATTAAGCACTTATCATTAAAATGAGGTGCTTCAATTAACTGTCTCAATAAAAGAACCCTGCTTTTATGAAACGACAGTAAGAACATCAATCAAAAATCAAGCATCAAAGAATGGACAGCATAACAACTAAAACATCAAATACCATCCCCATTCAAATAAAGAACTGCTGTCCTATTTTCCACATAACCATTACAAGTTCCAAATTACAATATTTGTAAAGTTTAGGAATACAAGTAGCATACTGCTGATATAACGTAACTGTTATCCTTTCCATTCCTTTCATTAGTAATAAATGCAAAGGGTAAAACTAACTGAAATGTAAACCAATTACTTTCCTTTCAGTTCATGCATCATATTAGATTCCAAGTAATCAAGCACAGACGAGAAAGCAAACAGCAATGCATATAGTCGCTCATATCTAAGCACTACAAGATTCATTATTAATGATTACAGATTTCCAACTGAATGAAAGAAGAAAAGATCATTTTTCCAAGTTATCCATCCGCATTCCTATCTCTTTCCTCATGACTGTCCTAAAAATGGAATCCAAATGAGACACAAATCAAGATAACAGTTCAGAGTGAAACTTACAAAATCCATTCGGAATTCACTTTCCGGCAGCAAGAATAATTTCATTCATAGTCAGCTTTAAATGAAAACAAGGAAGAATTTATCATCCTTATCAATACTTCATTTAAATCAGGCTCATATGAATACCCAAAAACAGGTTAGTACAACATCGTATTTATCATAGATCAAATAGTATAAGGATGCATACTATGTATTTACTGTACTAGAAGACCCCATACTTCTTTCACTGTATTTTTAACCAAATAAACAGTTATACAATCATGCAATCAATTAATCACATGACCTTCTATATCCATGATCGCATACAGTTCAAAATACAATTTACACATTGTTGTTACCTACAGCAAGACTAAATCATAATGCACAGTAAGGCTCTAATGCTATTCCCAGAATTCAACAGCAAGAAGAGAAGAATTCATTCCTTTCACCTTTCAATAAGAAAACAACCATTTTCTTCAAACTCAACAAGAATTGTTCAGGTCGGTTTCATTTCTTTTAAATGACTGTGCAAAATCGGAGACCGCAAGAAACATTTAAATATTCTATTTGTACAGAAAAACACAAAGACTCAGAAAAATAATCTAATTACCGCTGTCACTTCCAACAATCCGAACTTATAAGGTTCAATAAACTCAATTACTATTTCTTTCGAAATCTAAACAGCAGAGAAAGGAAGAACTAATTTCCCATAATTTCAGAAGGAAACAATCATTTGCTCAGAATGAAATAAAACACCCAAATCGAGCTCACTGCCAACAAACATTTCTACCCGAAATCCATTTTTCGAGTTCATGATAATATGCAGAACTTCAGAATGCAATAATCAGTTATCAATACCTCTTTCGAAGTAAACCCGTATAGGGTGTTAAATGCGTAAGTCTGGTACAGTCAAGACAGACCCAAACAGCAAGACAAAGTTCCCATGCATCTCTTCTTTTGCACAGCAATCTAAAGTCAAGTTCGCATTCACAAGACAGTCTGAACTAGAAGATCGAACAGTCATCAATAAAGCACAACAAATCATCTAACCCCCACAGCAAGAATCAACATAATTCATTTAATGCACAGAACACGAGCCAAGCTCGTTTTCACGACTACTGTCCGAACTGTAAAATCAAGTCGATTCCATAAAACACAATAAAATCAACCTTTCATCACAGCAAGAAGAATGTAATCATCTATAAGTGCAAAAGAAAAACAATTTCTTTTCCAGCTCCCACGAATACCCAAATCGTATTCATCTATTTCTTAAGCAAGAAAAAGGAACAACAAAAACGTATTACCATTTCTTCCTTCAAATCGAATTCATATGCTCATACAAAACCCAAATGCCATTTCCATCAAAATCTAAAACAGCAGAAGGAAAAAGGATCTTATTTCCTTTTAAAAATTTCAGTAAAGAACACGACTTCAAACACTCGCAGACTGACTGTAGAGATTTCATTCCATAAAATCATTTAAAAATAATTATCCAGTTCAAATTATTATTAACAACCATCTCAAAATTGATTACTCTTAATTTGAGTATTCATAAGCATAATTTCTTATAGTTTCAGTAAAGAACATCCTCAATACTGTCAAACAAACCATCACAACACGACTGTATTTCAAACTCATTTATACATGCAAAGACAGTTCCAAACACAACAGCAAGAAAACGATTTTACCCATCATTTCCAAAAATGACAGCAAGAATCGACTAAACCCAAATCGTCTCAACACGACAACAATCAAATAAACCCAAAACCCAAGAGCAGGGTTGTTTTAATGAGACGCTTAAACAAAGCAAGTATTTTTAAAGAGAAGGGCTTAACATGCCTGTAAATTCTTCCTCAAAACTCGAAGAAAACCGCGTCTACCGAAGGTATTTCCTTCCACGGCGACAGCACGAGCTTCCCAAAATCACCTTTCCTCTTACAGGCTCAGCAACAGCCCCCAATTTCCAAGAAACGGTGATAAAAACCAAATGAAACTGGTTCGACTGAACCAAGCAAAAACCAAATGCAGAGCAACTTCTCCAAAATCCGAACAACACAAAATGACTAACAAAATTCCTCCAAACTCTTTCCAAGGTGGACTGGTCACGAAGACCAAAAAAATTAAATGCATTAAAGGCTCTGCCTTTTCCCATTTTCCCACACCACTGCCAACTTGGGTTGGCGAACTCCTAATTTCTAATTTTACATGCAAAACCAAATTTAGTTCCATGTCCAACTAGATACCTCCGCCACTTACCTGTTCCCACCAAACTGGCGATGTCCACGTAAGGACTCCTCATTAACTGCCATTAATTCCCTTTCATCCTTATCCTCTTCCCCCAAGGGTCTGCGCATCCCCTTTAGGTTAGGATTAGTTTAAGGTTCATATTAGTGTTCGACCTAGGTCATAGCCTAGTCTTTAGGTTAATAGGACTTAGGTTTATTTCCCCTTCTTTTTACATAATTTAAAAATCCACTTAGGATAGTAGTTTAGGATGTAAGGTAGAACTTAGGATTAGCTTAGGATCTAATTCCCACTAACATCTAACACTAATCAACCTCCAATCCAGTCTTCCTACTGACATTCAAGTCAATGTTGTGCAGGACGTTTCGTCCTTTGCTTCACATGCCAGAGCCACCCGTGTCCAGACACTTCCTGCCTCACGAGGTCTTAAGTACGACAGTGCATGGTTCGAGAATCGAACCTTTGTCATTGGCATCTACGTGCTAGCTGCTCATACCTGAAATCAGGTACTACACATTTATATCAACCTGCAATTCAGTCAAGAGTAAATTGACAAAGCGATTACAAGAAGGCCACAACATATAGAATTTCAGCAAGCATACGACAATTTGTCGTCACATCAGCAAACACACAAGTAACAATAACTGTTGTCCCATGCAACTAAATTACAGCATGCAAGAATCCAGATTTGCAACACATTCCCTTAAGATCAAAATATATATTTTAACATGCTTTCCTTCTTTTCAGCAGATACAACAGTATGAAAAATAATCACCAAGATAACTTACAAAATCAGGGTGTTACACAAAGCTAGAGTGGAATGTTACCATAAGACTATTGCTTGTACAGATGATCTAGGGGTTGAGTCAGTGATAATAGGGATTAGGAGGCCGTTTCTATTTGCACCATCTCCACTATACAACTTAAGCGGTGTGTGTGATGGGGTTATCAGATGTATGTTGTTACGGTTAGTGACAAATCGAGGATGAGTCTAGTGGACCATCCCTTGATGATCATCCCATCTTGAGATATTTTTCAGATGTATTTCTAGGGGATCTACCAGGTTAGCACCCCCACGTGAGATAAATTTTCACGTAGATTTTGTTCCGAGAGAAGAGCCTATCTCACGAGCACCGTATCGGATGACTACCCCTAATATTTGTGAGCTCAAGTCATAACTAGTGGGCCTTAGGAGTAAGGCCTAATCCGTCCTAGTGTATATCCTTAGGATGTACTAGTGATTTTTGTGAAGAATAAGGACGGATCTATGCATTTTTGTATCGACTATCGCCGGTGAACAAAAGTAACGATCAAGAATCTATACCCCGTTCTATGCATTGATGATTTATTTGATCGAGATGAATGGGGCCACAATTTTCTCCAAAATAGATCTTAAGTCGAGTTATCATCAATCGAGGATCACTGAGGCAGATATTCATAAGACCACCTTTCCTATGAGATATGTCTAGTACGAGTTCACCGTAGTGCCTTTTAATTTGAGGAATTCCCCTGTAGTGTTCATGAGCTTTATGAATGGGTTTATCAGGCCATTCTTGGATTGCTTTGTTTTAATCTTCCCTGATGAAATTTTGATTTAATCACATATGTGTGAGGAGCACAAGGACCACCTTCACTAGGTTCTTTTGTGTCTTTGTGAGCAACATCTTTATGGGAACTTGGAGAAGTGTGCGTTCTTTCGAGAGAGAGGTGTAGTATTTGGGACACATCATTTCGGGAAGGTATCATAGTCGATCCTTCCAAAATTCAAGTTATTATGGATTGGCCAGCACTCACCGGTGTGGACAGAGGTGCGCACTTCATGGGTTTAGTAGGATATTACAAGAGATTTTTTCGAGAACTTCTCACGGAGTCACGCACCTCATCACTTCCCTTCACAAAGGGAATAAATTTTTATGGTCGACAGATGTGAGCAGGCCTTCAAGACACTGAAGGAATGCCTCATAACAACACCTATTCTGCAAAGAATGATCCTCGTGGTGAGTTCTTCGTATACACAGATGCTTCTTTGGAAGGGATTGGTGGTGTGTTGATGTAGGAAGGCGAGTAGTGGATTTTGAGTCTCACAAACTCAAGGATTATGAGCTCAATTATCTCGACTCAGATCTTGAGCTTGAAGTAGTTGTTCATGCCTTAGTACAATGGAGACACTTCCTTCTTTACTCTGGAGATTTATAGTCGGGAATGATCACTTGAGTCTTTGCCACCTTTTCACGTAGCCGAATCTCAACGCTCGTCAATGGAATTGGATGGAGTTTCTTTGTGAGTACGACATAGAGTTAGAGCATGTGAAGGGGAACGAGAATGTGGTTATAGATACCTTGATCAGACAGAGACATGTGGTTATGGCCACTTTAGTGGCACAAACTTGCAGCGTAGGATATTGTAGTAGCTTCCTTTCGAAAGATTCTACCTTTCAATGAGGGCAGAGATTGAGTCTCAAAGACCCCGTTAAGGGATGTTTGATGGATTCTCATTAGAGACGTATGGCCTTCTCTCGACACTCGTGTCAGATTTATGATCCTAGAGATAAAGGCTTGAGATAGGAAATTTTGACAGAGGCTCATCGTGCACCCTATTTAGCCCATCTCGGGGTGAAGAAGATGCACACCACTTTGAGATAGTTGTACTATCGGAGGAGACTTCGGAGAGACATGGATGATTTTGTTTCACGTTGTTTAGAGTGTCAGAAGGTGAAGATCAAGCATCGTATCCAGCTGGCCTTCTCTTTCCTCACACTATACCGGAGTGGAAGTGGGGCACCATTTCCATGGACTTCATTCTTGGGTTATCAACATCAAGATACCACCACGACGCCATCATGGTAACGGTAGATAAATTGATGAAAGTATATAATTTTTCTCTAGTGAAGACCACCTACATAGCTAGTGTAGTGGCACGGGTATATCTTGATGAGATTGTCAAAGTTACACAGATTCCGCAGAAAATAATTTGTGACTCGTGATCCTTTGTACACTTCTCACTTACGGACCACCATGCAACATAACCTTGGGACGAAGATATATTTTAGTATAATATATCATCTTGAGAGAAATGGATAGACCGAGTTGGTTAATCGATATTTAAGGACATGCTTAGGATGTACGTGATGGATCAACATTCAAGATAGGAGTACCGTACTTGGTGGATTTTTCCTACAATAGTTTTCGAGTTCGATAAGCATGGCTCCTTTTCGGCATTATATGGCGAGAGAGTGCAGACACCTCTTAGTTGGGATAGGTTAGAGGACAGGATTTCTCTTGGGCCAACTTTATTACAAGGCATGGAGCAACAGTTGTTATGATTAGGCAAAGGTTACATGAGGCACAAGATAGGCGGTAAGAAGTATGCAGATTATCATAAAACATATCGTAGTTTTGATGTGTGCATGAAGGTGTTCCTTTGTGTCATGCCGCATAAGAGCCCTATCCATTACAAAAAAGGTTCTAAATTAGCTCCTAGATTTGTGGGTCACTTTGAGATCTTGGAGAGTATCGGCTCTTTGACCTACTATCTAGTGTTGTTACCTAGCTTGTGTCATGTCCATAATGTGGTTCTGTTTCAAGACTTAGGAGATATATTTATGATCCTTCTCACATGCTAGATTGGACCACATTACAGGTGCAAGATCAAGGGAAGGTGATGGTGGAGCCCATCCGCATTATAAAGCATAGGACGCTGGGCCTTTGTAGAAGAGAGATTGACCAGGTTCGGGTCCAGTGGGATAGGTATGACGAGACTATTGCTACATGGGAGGATGCTACATTGCTACGAGTTTAGTTTCCACACTTGTTCCAATGACTTCCAGGAGGAATTTGATTCTAAGGGGAGGGGGATGTAGTACCCACTTCCCTTTGACACCTTTTTATTATCGATTTCGATATCTATTCGACAACACTTATGGATATATTGCATATTTTTATTTAGAATGATATTAGATGTTATACATACTAGACTATTATTGATTTCGACTCATATATGATGCATGTGGATTATTAGAGGCATTTTATATTGATGTTGATAAACTCTTGACATGGTTATTTATATCTATATTTATAAAGATGTGATATATTTCGTCATATTCAGTAGACCTTTGATAATTGAAGTAATGTTGTGATATTTTTGACATGAATGAAACAATGGATAGAAATGTTGCTAGAAATGGTAAATGATATCATAATTTCCTAGATGATATTTGATTCGTATATAGATGATTGTACATTTATATTGCAGATTTTATCATAGATCTTTTTAATGCATCCACGAGGTTGAAGGAGGCATTTATGTGTTTTGCAGGTAAAATTATTCACAACAAACATCGGGGGTATTGGAGATAAACCACATTGTAATTCTAGATGAGTTCAAGCAAAGGTCACCATGGAAACATGTAATTATGTGTGTGTGTGTGTTTGAATTTAGTTAGGGGAAATTTTGTCCAAGGGGTCATGTGTTGTCTTTTATTTTAGTTTCCCTTTGTTAATGTTAGTATGTGTTTCTTTTAGTGATGTAATTTACTTGTTTTATTTATTTAGATTTTTATGTATGTATTTTACCCCTTTATTATTAATGGGTTGTAGTGTCTTATTAAAGTTAATAAATCTTGTCCTAAACTAATTAAATATGTGACCAAAGGAATGCATTTATTAGAGTATATTTCTCTTGGATTTTGGGTTGTAAGTTGAGTGATTGGGGATCTTGAGTGTTGTACACTCTACCCCTTCATGAAAATTCGAATTTGGCCTTAGAGGCCAAATTTGGAAGCTTTTGGGACAAGTCAAACTTGTCCCACACCTCTTAAATTTCTATGCCAACCCTACCTATGGGATGGGGGTCAAAATTAGACCCCATTAGGTGTTTTGGAAGATAAAAAGGTGAAATGTTTATTGCACTTGATTTCAAGTAATTAATTTTGTCCTTAAGGGGGTGCGGGATTAGATGGAGTGTGTAAAAATATGTCATTCCTTCAACCACTTATAAATTGTGCATTGAAATAAGAGGTTGACTAAGGTGATGTGGAGTGGAGAGGAAATGAGGTGGAATCATACTTGGAGCCACATCATCGCCCTCTCTCCCTTTTCTATTTATTGAAGTTCTTTTTCTTGTTTGGGGGTTACATCATTATTTTGGGCTCTTACATGTTTAGAGTTAGAGGATTTTGGGAGTTCTTGTGGATTGTTGGAGCTTTTGGATGCTTGCTTGGTTTTTAGGAGCTTGGAGATTTACTCTTGGAACAAGCTCTACTATGGAAAGGTAGGAGCTTTACCTTGTTTATGTTATGCTTTATTTTGTGTTTATATGCTTGTGTTGAGTATTGTTTTCTTTGGAATGCTTGTTGGGTGTGGGTAGATTTCCTAAGTTTGGAGTAGGAGGAGACTATGGGGATATTTCATGTAGGGAGGCATAAGATTTTACATTTTTGTGGAGGGATTTTGGGTTGGGTGCCCCACCTTGTACAAGGAATGCTTGCATTTCTTTCTTGTTTCTTTTATGAGGGAGGCATAAGAGATTGAGGGAGGCATAAGAGTATGTTGGAGGTATAAGGGGTACTTGAGGGAGAAATAAGATTATGTAGGGTATTTGAGACATGTATTAGAGGATTTAAGGTGGGCATCCATTCGCATTCGGAGGCATAAGTGGCCTCCGCATAGGTCTCGTTCCTTTGGTTTCCATTTAATCCTTGTTTATGGTGGTTTTGTGTTATTCTTTCTTGTGTTTTTGTTGAGTTGTATGTGGTTAAAATGGTTGTGAATTTTTTTTTTATGTTGTGGAAGCAATTTGTTTCCATGTGTTGGAATTATCTCCCATTGTAATGTGATTTGGGCTCGAGGGCCAATGGAGAGGATGGTTTATCCTCTTCATTGTATATCTAGGTTGGGTGGAGAGTGTTTCCTTTCCCCCATTTTATTTTGGATCAAGAAAATCATGACGGATATCTCTTGTTGGTTTTCTCAAGCTTGGAGATTTTTTGGAATCCTTAAGAAATTCATCCTTGTGAAAAGCCTTTTTGTATTCCCACTAAGAGTGGAGGAACTTGTAATATTGCTTTTCATTTTAGCTTTCATTATTGTAAATTTTTCCCACTTTAAGTGGAAGATGTTGTATTAATATTTTGAAGGAAATTTGTATTGATTTTTATTATTAAGGTTGTAATGTAGATGGAAATGAAAGTTTAAGGAAAGACAATTTATTTCCCTTTTTCACTTGGCTTGTAACCTCATATGAGTGTGTTGATCTTGTTGGAATGTTAGTAGTTCTTACTCTAAAACTTATTGGAGATATTGTTGAAACTCTCTTGTGGAATGTTGGGAAATTTGCTTGAAGAAATATTAAATTTCATTGTGTTACTTAAAAGGAATGTATTGGAAAAGTTATAATATTAGTGCATTTTCTTGTATTGTTGATGGAAATAACTTAATCTTTAAATAGTCTTCAATAGGACAATGAAGTAATTTAAGTTCTAGGTCTAGTATGTTATCCTCATTTGAGAATTTATTGTAAATCCATTGCAAATTTCTAAGGAAATGAATCTTAATCTCCACCTATTTTCCACACAAATCTTATCATTATTACTAATACCAAAATATTTAAATATTTAAATATTTAGTAGTATGATGATACATTAATATGGAAATCCTATTAATACTATTATATTAATATACTAGTATTCTTATTATCTTAATAGATTCTTGGTATTATCATAGTAATAAAATTAGATTTGTTTATAGCCATTGAAATGATTCCATATAAACTTTATATTATATAAAATATTTTCTTTTGAGAGTTAAAAACTTTCAAAAACAAATAAATCTCCTTATTCGCGGCTTTGGTGTGTACGCCCAAAACAAAAGGAGGTGGGGTCGATTTCCCCACCCCCATTAACCCTGAACTACCCAAACCCCTTTCATTAAAGTAAAAGTCCCACCTCACTTCCAACCCCCACATACATGGCCTTCCCCACATTAAATAAAATAAATATGTGGCTAGTTTAAGACTCTCTCCCCTATATATATATATATATATATATATATATATATATATATATATATATATATATATATATATTATACTATATTTGGGTTTACCTAATTAAAGAATTTTTGTTTTAAAAAATTATAGATATACATATATTTATATCCGAATGAAAATATATGGCAATTTAGTTAAATAACTAAAATAGGTAAATACCGAAGCCCTTTTGGACCAACATTGTTGAAATGGAATATATGAAAATATGCAAATGCTTTTAAAACCCTAATGAGGGTATGCGAAAAAAAAAAATAATAATTAAACTTGTATGCCTCTCTCGAATAGCTTGACATGTCCTCCTATGGATCCATTCTACCTCCAACAACCCGCAAAAGATAATGAAACAATGAACCAAATGAAATGTGAAGGAGACTTCATAAGGATTTTTTTAGGTTTGGTTACCCTTTTTCCACATCAAGGGACCAAATTTAATCCATTCGAGGGATGAGATTCATCCCTAAGAAAATTAGGTGGAGAGTGGGTGAATGAAGTTTTCCCTTTTAATTTAAATGTTTTAATTTCAAATTATGGGTTGACTTTTTAGGGGTTACTTTATGCGGTAGGGAAGTGTTCATTATCCTAACCCAACTTTCAATATGGGACCTTGCTAGTTGCTTCAACATTGTAGAAATTAAATAGCCTTGGTATTTAATTTCATTGGCCACTCTTACCCTTGACATCCCATAGGGAATGTTCATCTTTCTTGGGAATTATTTTATTATTTAAAAAAGCATCTTGTAGTTTTTAAATATCAGGTTATCAATGAAAATTAATTAATAAGTCAACGTCTTAGAGGCATTAATGTAAAAAAGCATCTTGTAGCTTTTAAATATAAGGTTATCAACGAAAATTAATTAATAAGTCAGCCTCTTAGAGGCATTAATGTGGCAATAGTCATTTTCAAAAACTTTTGTTGACACACTTTTCAAATAAAATTATTCCTTAATTTTTCTAACTAAACCTAGGTTTTTCTTGGGTCTCGTGCGAGTGTTTTAGCAGGCATTACATAACACATTAGGAAATTTTTCAGATATTGATGTAAAGAGTGAAGATTATGAGAATAATATATATACTCGAATATTGGTTGATATCAATACTTATATTGATTATCCACCCACTATTGAACTCAAAGTTGAGGATAGAATTTGAACAAAAAATTTGGACTCGAAGGGTTTCCCTTTAGGTGTGGAACATGTTTTTCCCTAGGTAATTTAGGTTTATATTGTCATATAGATAGAAAATATGTTAAATTATATATTCTCATGGTGGAAGAAATCAAATCCTTCCGAGATGGTTTTAAATGAGCCCTCAAATACTAATTCATATTTTGAGACAAGGAAAAAATTTGATTTAGACTATGAAAAGGAGAAAGTGTATCCTCCTCTTGAAGGATCCATTGCAAAAATATCGTTGTTCGGATTTCATGGAATTGGAAAAGGTAACATGTTCTCTTCCTCTCATTGTATCAAGGATCCAAAATTCTAAGGAGTAGATTTAAATTATGGTTCTAATGTATAATAATGAAAACGAAAAACCAAACACTAAAAAGTATTGGATGGTTGTGAATATAAAAATAACAGAGAAATACTCCCCTTAAGATGCACTTAAGATCCCATGGCAAGGGATCTCTTGGATGAGCTCTTTGTGTAATCATTTTTGAGCTGTTGTTTTGGTTGTACCGCTAGTTTTGAAGCGTTATTTTAATGTCCCTCTATGTCACTGTAGACGCGAGTTTCATATGCTCCTCACTATTACATCTTCCTCTCCACTTTTTTATGGGCTAAGGTCCCCTTAACCCTCTTTTACCTATAGTAAAAAAATAACTTTAAAATAATATATAGGAAATGCAATATAATCAATTCAATTGAATTGAAATGCAATATCATATTAAGAATTGAATTTAAATATTGACATTTGATATGAATCATTATATTGATTACTTTGAAGCAAAAATGGGTGAGAAAAATTATGCCAATTTTGGGACTATTATCATATATAAAATTTAATTAAACTGTGAAAAAAATTATAAAAAAAAAATTATTTATTAACTTTAAAGTAAAGTTTTTTGGTAGAGATCATACCTAGGAACAAAAAGGCCAAGAGGCGAGATATGACAATAATGAACAAAAATATAAGCACTGAAACATGCAGCCCCGTTGCGAAATCAACAAATGAATAGAATCATTTCAATTTAGATTTCCTATGGCAGACAATGTTCTAGCCATCATCCACAAAGAGGATTCTTAGGATCCATTTGGGAACCAAAGGTTAACCTTAGATACTCATTATACCTTCTACCCTCCCAAACATTTAAAATATTTAGAGAGTTTGTATCAAGATGAATAGTGGCTGAGCCATTGCTAGAGTTGGAATTCAAAAGAGGAGAATTTATAGAATCAAAATTTAAAACAAATTCTAATTTTCCAAATTGAGCCATCATCAAAGTTTTATTTATTTACTTGAAACAATACTTTGTGAGTAACACCAAGTTAATTTTTGGGAGACTATTGTGAAGAAAAAATGAACAAGTGAGCAAAAATCACATGCTCCATACCTTGCACATCTAACATATATTTTTGACTTCAAAACAAGTCACATAAAAAGACAAATATATCTAAAAATTAAACTAAATTAAAGTGAACAATTAAGAAAGATTCACATCCCTCCCTCAAATTAGAGTGAATATAAGAAATTTCTAATAAACCTAACTTAAAGATGAATACATAAACAACCTATTTAGAAGTTTAATGGACATATATCTAAAAATTATCCATTTAAACTATTCAAACTCATGTGAAAATTATGTATCAAAAGTAATAGATGAAATGTTTAGATTTTACTACCTCGAGTCAAAAAGATGAGATATATGTCAAATTAGACCTTTATAACTAGCATTGCAATTATAACATATCGCACGAATCCAAATATCCAAATATCTTGGTCTACTCAATATATACAAATATCACATGTCCTAAAGACATCCATAAATATATATAACCATGTCCAACAACATGTCAACAACTATATAAAATGTCTCGACAATCATCATGCATCATATATGAACCAAAGTCAACAATAATCAATGATTTGACATCTAACACCATACTAAATCAAAACTATAATAATGTCCATAATATAGTCAACAGTATCATGATCAATATCAAAAGTGTCGAAGGGAAGTGGGCACTACATCCCCCTCCCCTTAGACTTGATTTCCTCGTAAGGGTCACTGGAAAGAGAGATAGGAACAAATGTAATAGAAAAAGGATCACGCCATTATGGGATTGCTTGCTTCAAACAAGTGTGGGTCTACATAACCTAATTTTGGTCCAATGTAATTCAGCAAGAAGAAGGAGATTGCGAGGGATGAGTTGTAAAGTTTCGCATGCAAGGTGTGAAAACTTAAATCTAGAGAGTAAATTTACACTATCAACCAAGTTACCACACATAACAATATAAAATGAATAGTTCAAAAGAATCTTAAGAGTAAACACCAAGTAGAGGAATAATAAGGAGAATTCCATGAGTTTGATAATGACCACATAGTTTCCCAAGAAATAAAATATCTTTGCATTAATAAAAGTTAAGCTTTCTACACATTTAAGCCATGATTTCAAGGTTCATTGTCTAGAAAAGGCTAGCAAAAATAAACTATGACCAAATTTGCATGAGGAACAAATCTACTCAAGGTCCCAAAATTTGAGGTTCACACATGATGAAGTGAATCAACAAGGACACCTAAATCAAAAAAAGATTTAAAATCAAGGAACTATTCCAAGAAAGCACTTCTATAACTCAAGAGGTACAATTAAATTTTCGGGGTAATAAAAGCGAAGTCAAGACCACAAGTTTTCCTATTGTTTGATTTTTATGTTAGGAATATATTGTTTAGTGCTTCACATTATAATATAGTTTGTGTATTATTAATGTAAAAGAAATTACTATTGTAATTAGTTGTTTTATAAACAACTAATATTTGTTAACTTCGTAGTGGTTGAGTAGGTTGTACTCACCCACGTAAATAGGCTTGATGGAGTTAGTGGTTATACTTGTTTCCTAAATTATAGGAACAAGTTATTCTATATATTATGTAATACAAACCTGAATGAATATAGAAGGTGAAATATTATTCCGTGAATAATATTTTCTGTGCAAACCTGGTGTGTGGTTATTATTTGGTATCAGAGCGATGACGGATCCTTGATGGTATATATGACTGTGAAGTTGATCAAGCTTTAGAAATTTGTGAAGTTTGTGAAGATATTGAGAGAATATATTCATTCATATGAGGAGGAATGTTTGTGCAAAGCAATGATGCGGGAGCATAACTTGCAGAGGCCATAACTTTTGATCCGACCGTTGGATCGTCCTGAAATTTTACAAGGTGGTAGATATACATTAGTACTATGCTGGGGACAACTTGCTTGCAAGGTTGTGCTCATTTTGGCACGTTTTCGGGCTCGGATTCCGTCATCTAGTGGTCTAAAATTGGCTCCGAATGTTTTTTCTGCTTTTCTCTAGGTCTTAGAACTTTAATAACTTTTGTTGTGCTTTTCAGAATAAGTCCAAATTTTGCGTGAGCCCTAATTTATGAATGCATATTTGGCACGCAAAATTTTGGGGTCAATCCGAGTTGTTTTGCATTTTAGGGTTTTTGGCATTTTAGGGTTTTAGAGTAGTCTTGAAATAAAAGGAGAATGGTAATGATGTAATAGATCAGTGTGAATTCCAGAATGAGAAGTAAGCTATTGTGAAACTCCTGGTTTTATTTGCAAAGCTGTTTATGTGTGTTTTTGGAGGTATTTCAACCTCTTGCAGCTGGATTCACATCAATTGGTATCAGAGCAGGATTTTGATCTTGCGGAAATAATTAAGGTAACATATTACATTTTTATGTGTAGTTTTTACCTCTATTTTATATAACCATGGCTAGACATGGGAGGGGAGGTTATGCCTAGATGAATAGGCATATGCAGGAGCTACAGAGACAAATTGCTGAGCTCACGGGGGAAGTTACCCGCCTTAGAAGGAGACATGCAAATGGGGATGCAAACCTAGATAGTGATATTGAAGAAGAGACTCCATTAATGAATGAAGGAGGAGATGAAGAAGAAAATGAGAGAGACGAAGAAACCTTGAATGAGAGACCATTTGAGGAGAGATTGATCAAGGCTTTAGAGGGAAAGAATGACGACATCAAGATTAATGTTCCTGATTATGGTGGAGGGTTATGACCAGAGGAGTTGATTGACTGGTTAAATCGCATGGAAAAATTCTTTGAGTGGAAAACCCTTTCAGAGGAGAAGAAGGTTAAGTTTGCATGCACTAAGTTAGCTGGACATGCATTGATCTGGTGGGATCACCTACAAAATGAAAGACAAAGGAATGGAAAGGGCAAGATCTAAAACTGGAATAAAATGGTAAAGAAGCTGAAAGAAAAGTTTCTTCCTGTAGATTATGCTCAGACACTCTTTCGAAGGTTCCAAAACCTAAGAGAAGGATCTCAGCATTGAGGAGTATACTAATGAATTTTACAAGTTATCAATCAAGGTGGAACAGGGAGAGTCTGAAGAACAAAAGGCTACATGGTACATAAATGGGTTGAGTTACACCATACAAGATGAGCTGAGTATGCTCCGGATCCATAGCCTAGATGATGCTTATCAACTTGCATTAAAAGTAGAGGAAAAGAACAAGAGGAGTAATTTTAGAAGAGGTGTGAAGAGAGGTCCATCATCATCTCCAATGAGGGGTAGGGGTAGATTTGAATCTACAAAAGGTGAATCCTCTAATACATAAGGGCATGAAGATTTTGGTCAAAGCCATGGTAACTACCAAAGAGGTAGGGGATTTCAGAGGGGAAGAGGTTATAATGGAGGACGGGGCTGGAATAGCCCCCAAAGGCAATATACATGTTACAGATGTGGTGAAGAGGGGCACAGAGCTTTTGAGTGTCCGCACTATCCTACACAAGATAGATGGCAAGGAGAAAAACCACGAGTAAATCTGGTTGAGGTGAAGAGGAAGAAGAAATGGAGGTTGTTGCAGACTTGGGTGAAACCCTCATGATAAGGAGGACGATGATTGTCCCAAGGAAGGAGAAAGAACATGATGTTGTTGGAGCTGATTCATGGCTTCGAACAAATATATTTCGAACAAGATGCACCTCTGGAGGAAAGGTATGTAAAATTATTATTGATGGTGGTAGTTGTGAAAATATGGTTTCAATTGTAATGGTTGATAAAATCGAATCGAAATGTGAGAAGCACCCATATCCCTATCGTATATCATGGTTCAAGAAAGGAAATGAAGTAACCATAGATAAAAGATGCCTTATAAAGTTTTCAATTGGGAATACCTACAAGGATGAGGTGTGGTGTGATGTTATCCCAATGGATGCATGTCATATATTACTGGGTAGGCCTTGGCAATACGATAGAAAGGTTACACATGATGGAGGGAAAAATACATATACCTTTTGGAAGGATGGTGTAAAGGTGGTCTTATTACCCTTCAAGGAAGAAGAGAAGAGTGAGGGCTTATTGGCTACAAAAGAGTTTGTTACAGAAATGGAAGAAGCTGGATGTTGTTATGCACTAATGTCAAAGAAGCTGGAGAAAGAAGGCTTTAATATACCTATTGCAGCAGAAAAGATACTAAAAGAATACAAAGATGTCATACTAGATGAGCTACCAGATGGGTTACCCCAAAGCGAGATATTCAACACCATATTGATTTGATCCCAGGATCGGCCCTTCCAAACCAGGTAGCCTATCGGATGAGTCCGACACAGAGTGAAGAGTTGAATAGACAAGTGACAGATCTAATACAGAAAGGGTTAGTGAGAGAAAGCATGAGTCCATGTGCAACTCCAGCATTATTGACTCCCAAAAAGATGGAGACTGGAGAATGTGTGTAGACAGTAGAGCCATAAACAAGATCACGATTAAGTATCGGTTTCCAATTCCGCGATTGGATGATATGATGGATGTGCTAGTGGGAGCCCGATATTTTAGCAAGATTGACCTACGGAGTGGTTACTACCAGATCCGAATCCGTGAAGGGGATGAATGGAAAACTGCTTTTAAAACAAAAGATGGATTATACGAGTGGATGGTGATGCCATTTGGGCTATCTAATGCACCCAGTACATTCATGAGGTTGATGAACAAAGTACTCCGAGAATACAATGGTAAGTTTGTTGTTGTCTATTTTGATGATATTTTGATATTTAGTAAGACAGTGGAAGAACACTTGTTACATCTGAAATTGGTGCTAGACTTGTTACGTAAAGAGAGTCTATATGCAAACTTAAAGAAGTGTAGATTCCTTCAGAAGAGTCTTGTTTTTTTGGGATTTGTCATATCAGGGGATGGAGTGAGGATGGATGAGGAAAAAGTAAAGGCAATTTTGGAATGGCCTATTCCAAGGAATGTGACAGAGGTTCGTAGTTTTCATGGATTGGCAACTTTTTATAGGAAGTTCATCAGGAATTTTAGTAGCATTGTTGCACCCATAACAGAGTGTACAAAAGGGAGGGAGTTTGTATGGACTAAGGAAACAACAGATAGTTTTGAATTGTTGAAGAAGAAAGTATCAGAAGCACCTGTTTTGGTATTGCCATATTTTAGCAAGGTCTTTGAGGTTGACTGTGATGCCTCACATGTTGGGATTGGAGCTGTGTTGAGTCAAGAAGGACGACCAATGGCATTCTTCAGTGAAAAGCTAAATGAAGTCAGGAGGAAATATTCTACTTATGATGTGGAATTTTATGCTATTGTTCAAGCATTAAGGAACTGGAGACATTACTTAGTAGCAAAGGAATTTGTACTCTTCACTGACCATGAAGCCTTGAGGTATGTAAACACACAGAAGAAACTAAATAGTAGGCATGCAAAATGGGTTTCATTTTTGCAAGAATATACTTTTGTTTTAAAGCATAAGTCTAGTAAGAAGAATCAAGTTGTTGATGCCTTGAGTAGGCGTGTAGCCCTTTTGACAACAATGGAAAATAAAGTACTAGGGTTTGAGGCAGTTAAGGAATTGTATGAAGGTGATCCAGATTTTGGTGATGTTGTCAGAAAACTTAAGGAGCCTACAGTAGGTAGTGATTCTTTTGATTATTTGATACAAGATGGTTATTTGTTTAGGGGAAACAATTGTGCATCCCTGTTGGTTCAATGAGAGAAAATATTATAAGATAATTGCATAGTGGGGGTTGGCTGGACACTTTGGTATAAGTAAGACAATTTCTCTTGTTGTAGAAAAGTATTATTGGCCAAAGGTAAAGAGGGACATAAGTAGGGTTGTAGCAAGATGTAGAGTGTGTCAAATGGCTAAGGGTCATGCACAGAATACTGGGTTATATATGCCATTGCCTATCCCTACAGGGCCATGGGTTGATCTGAGTATGGATTTTGTGTTAGGGCTTCCTAACACATAGCGAGGGAATGATTCTATCTTTGTTGTGGTTGATAGATTCTCTAAGATGGCACATTTTATTTCTTGTAAAAAAACTAATGATGCTTCCAGAATTGCAGATTTGTTTTTTTCAGAAGTGGTTAGATTGCATGGAATTCCAAAAACGATCACTTCAGATCGGGACACGAAGTTTTTGAGTCACTTTTGGAGGACTCTGTGGAAGAAATTGGGGACACAACTATAGTTCAGTAGTGCATATCACCCCAGACTGATGGGTAGATGGAAGTAGTGAACAGAAGCTTGGGAAATCTCCTACGTTGTATAGTTGGAGAAAAGCCAAAACAATGGGACTTAGCTTTACCTCAAGCTGAGTTTGCATATAATAGCTCGATAAACAGGTCAACAGGGAGGTCTCCTTTCCAGATTGTATATGGTAGGAATCCGAAGGGGGTCCTTGATCTAATTGTTCTACCAGGTGAAGATGAAACTAGTGATGATGCAGAAGCATTTGCAGAACACATTCTACAGCTACAAGATGAAGTGAGGGAAAAGTTGAAAGTGAGTAATGCACAATATAAAACAGCTGCAGATGCCAGTAGGAGAGTAAGTGTATTTGAAGAAGGAGATATGGTGATGGTTCATCTTAGAAAAGAGAGGTTTCCAAAGGGAACATATAATAAACTCAAGTATAAGAAGATTGGGCCATGTAGGATTCTGAAGAAAATGAGTGATAATGCCTACAAGGTGGAGTTACCTGAAAACTTTGCTATCTCACCAGTTTTTAATGTTTTTGATTTATATAAGTTTCAGGTCATGATGAAAATGTTGAGAGAGGAGGAAGAAATAAACTGGAAGAAACAGGTGCCGAAGGAGAAAAAGGAGAGGGTAATGCGTGTCTTGGACCAAAAGACAATCACTACTAGACATGGGAGCTACAACAGATATTTGGTATAGTGGGAAGGTTTGCAACAAGAAGAAAACACTTGGATTCCTGAGTGGGAGCTGAGGAAAATTGATGACACAGTGTAAAATTAGATGAGTTTGACAATCAGAAATTTCGCAGGAGCTGAATTCTTTTCAACCAGGGGAGAATGATGCGGGAGCATAACTTGCAGAGGCCATAACTTTTGATCCGACCGTTGGATCGTCCTGAAATTTTATAGGGTGGTAGATATACATTAGTACTATGCTGGGGACAACTTGCCTACAAGGTTGTGCTCATTTTGGCACGTTTTTGGGCTCGGATTCCGTCATCTAGTGGTCTAAAATTGGCTCCGAATGTTTTTTTTGCTTTTCTCTAGGTCTTAGAACTTTAATAACTTTTGTTGTGCTTGTTAGAATAAGTCCAAATTTCGCGTGAGCCCTAATTTATGAATGCATATTTGGCACGCAAATTTTGGGGTCAATCCGAGTTGTTTTGCATTTTTAGGTTTTTGGCATTTTAGGGTTTTTGGCATTTTAGGGTTTTAGAGTAGTCTTGAAATAAAAGGAGAATGGTAATGATGTAATAGATCAGTGTGAATTCCAGAATGAGAAGTAAGCTATTGTGAAACTCCTGGTTTTATTTTGCAAAGGTGTTTATGTGTGTTTTTGGAGGTATTTCAACCTCTTGCAGCTGGATTCACATCAAGCAATCATTACGTTGGTTATACACCTGCGTTTTTTCCTGTAAAACTGATTTTGTAGACATTGGGACACCTGTGTTTTTTCCTGCAAAACTGATTTTGTAGACATTGGGAATGCTTCGCAGTATTTAAGGAAAATGTGGCATGGTCAAAGACATCTCACATCCCATGCATCTGCTCCCATACGATATAGATCAAATTAGATTGAATCTTCAGGTGAATCTATCAAATTCTGGTCTGGTTTGTATAAATTCTTTGTTGCTCAGATATATTGCATATTGCATATTCTTTGTTGCTCGGGACATATGAATTCCATATAGCATATTCGTTTTTACTCAGCGACTTGGCAGTGTATGTTCAAAACATACTTGCTTCCTTCAATAAAAATCCTGCGTTGATTTTTCTATTGAAAACTCTCATTTAATCTGGTGGTGACATCTCTTGTTGATACGAAGAGCCATTTTTACCCAAAGCATCCCAAATTGCTAAGCCACATTTTTCACAAGCCACATTTTTAAAGCATCCCATTCACAGCATCCCGAATATTGTTGATAAGAAGATTGTTTGGTCAAAAGAGGAATCCCGAATCAGGAGAAAGATCAAGTGTTTAACAAGGCCGTGCATAGTGAAATACATAAAAATCAATGCAATGAAAAAGTTTTCATAGAATTTTATTGAATATTCTCTCTGCAACTTAGACACTTAGATCTATACACATGCAGTCAGGGAATATTTTACAAACATGGATCAACAAAGATGTGTGAGAAGTTTTTTGTCAATTTGATCTCGTATGTGGATGTGAATGTTAGGGATGCAGACTATTTAAAGTAACTTGGTCATTACAAAATTCAATCTTCAAAAACCGACGCCCACATTTTTATAGAGCTATGCATTGATATGATCCGGGAATCTTGACCCCCAAAGACTCACACGTTAAAGGTACTTGATTTGTATCAGTCACTAGATTCTATTCGAAATTTGATTTTTTTTTTTGTTATTTTAAAATAGTATATGTCAAAATTTTAATCAATAGCTTTTAGCTATATTAAAATTTTATTTTTTTGTAAAATTCGCAATATCGGTAGAAACCACGTCTTGTCATTTGAGTCAAAGCGTAAAATGAGCTTCATTAACAAATCCACTAAGTAAGTAGCATCTCAATGGAGGAAGGAGGCATCGGAGGAAGGAGGTCTAACAGCGACCTTTCGTCGATCACCAACAACAGGGGCCATTAATTATTTGTGGTGGCATATGTATGGTGTGAGTATATGATTTTCATGTTTTCCATTTTCTCAATGTGCTTCAAATAAATGCGGTGTTCACTTTTGTGTGGTATTTGATGGATGTTGGAAAAGAGTTGTGTTGGAGCGCAGATGAACCCTTGATCCACCGACTTGGTCCTCCATGGGAATCCCATACTTCTTTGGAAGATGGTCAACTAGAAGAATATGTTCACTAGCATTAGTGACCATGTGCAATAAGACCTAACTAGCAAGATCAATTGTGAGTATGTTCTTCGATGCATTTTCTTCTGATATCTATATGAGTGGAATTTCACATTGTGGGGGAATACATTCCAATGTTCCATTCCCATTCTCGCACCCAAAATGACTTAGTCAAGGAAAGCTTAAATATGGATTTTCTATTAATATATATATGAGATCGAGTGGCAGCGATCAATGATAGAGACTACAATTAAGAACATTACGATTCTTATAGGAAGTAATGTGAAATATTTTCAGTATTTCTTCTATTATGTGGTTTTGTAATATGCAAGTTGTGTTTCCTACATAATTCCCTGATGTATAAGCATAGTGGTGAACAAGTATAAGCACGAGTAAGTCACATGGATCTTGAAAGGGTTTGTGGGAGGATAAAACCACACGAGGTGGACAGTTGATGAGGTTCCTATCACATCAAGGTTTGTGGTAAGCCTAGTTTAAAACCATGGAAGGAGCAAGCCTTTCTTTTGGATCAAGGTCATGAGTCACAGAGTGGGACATGCCACAGGGGTGAGCATACTGCAGTTGAGAGTGTGGATGATTTTCTACCATGTTCGCACTAAGGGGGAATGTTAGGAATATATTGTTTAGTGCTTCACATTATAATATAGTTTGTGTATTATTAATGTAAAAGAAATTACTATTGTAATTAGTTGTTTTATAAACAACTAATATTTGTTGTCTGTGTGTAGTGGTTGAGTAGGTTGTACTCACCCACGTAAATAGGCTTGATGGAGTTAGTGGTTATACTTGTTTCCTAAATTATGAACAAGTAATTCATATATTCTGTAATACAAACCGAATGAATATAAAAGGTGAAATATTATTAGTGAATAATATTTTCTCAGGCAACTCATGAGTGTGTGGTTATTATTTTACACTTTTGTTTTAAGAATTGAACACACCATACCAACCAAATCTAAAGAAGTCAACCGTTTAGCAAAATTATATATATATATTTATATCTCCCAAGTAACTAATATATCAATACAAGTACCATACATTATAGCATAATGGGATTTATTTATCTTATTTCCTACTCAAGCTCGAATAACCATAAAGAGAGAAAAATAAACACCAAGGACCACTCAAGGCCACTAGGGAGAAGAACAAGTAACACGGGGTCCAATTACAATCCAAGTGTGCATCGTGTCAAAAGTGAATAACATCATCTTGCACTTTCCATCCTAATGGAAAAGGGGCAACAAAAAAAAGGTGACCCAAGAAAATATGAAGAAAAGAAGACTTCCCGAAGTTATTTTATATCCTTAACATATGTTTCCTTAAAATTACAATAACTTAGGTCTCTAAGGACAAGACAACACGCAAGGAGGTTGATTCTCAAACAATAGATAAGTCTTAATCTAAAAGGACCACAACTCACATTCGTTAAGGTACAGGATGATAAGGGTATGATGACCCAAAAATCACACAAGAAAGGCACATACATCTATGAACAAGAATTACTAAGCAACTAGAACACATTACTTTCCACCAAGTGTTTCACAATTTCGAGGTAGGTGTGAACTACAAGTTCAACTATACATTTCCCTCAATACGCTTAAATCTTACTTATTTTATAACTCAACTAATTAAGTCAAAAGTTGTAGTTTCATTTTTCCTAGTACATTCCTTTACAAGTTTTCTTAATTAAAATATTCCTTTTTATTCTGATATCACATGTTTGCGTTATAAGGATCACCACTAAGGTGGCCATGATATCTTGCCATTCTGTATAGGTGGAAAAACAAAATATTTATTCTACTCCTAGGGGAGGTAGATGGACAAAGTTTTTCCTTTTCTATTCTTCTACATGGTTTGTATTCCTTCTATTAATCTACCAAGGTTAAAGCAAGGACCATTTTCTCTTTCTATGTTCTAGTTTATTTGTTAAGATTCAAGGTCAAATCTCCTCAATTACGCTTTATGATGTTTGGGTGAGTCAATTTTCAATTAAAAAAATTTTAATGAGAAGGAACTATAAACATATCACACTATTACTTGTATGGGAGAGAGAGGTAATTCAACACATCACATTGTTAATTCTAACGAAACAAGGGACGTTCAACATAGAAAGCACATTATTAATTTGTAATAACTAGGAAATAATCAACCAACATGGATCACAACAATATTTTGAGATTTTTCCACTAATTACAAGTATAATACAACATTCCTAGTGGGTTTCTACAAGTTCTAGTGATCTACTAGGGTTTACAAGGAAGGCCCATTAAGGAAGCATAATTACTTTTCGATCTACTAGGGTTTAACATTGTTTGTTGTTTTGGCAAAAATATTTTACGCACATGATAAGACAAGGATATTTTTCAAATCTACACACATAGTACCACAGATACCACCAACCAAGCAATGAAAATGACAAGGAAACATTTTAACTATAAGAACACCACATACTCATTAGAATCATAAAATGTAAGCAAACAATCACCATCTTATGCAACATGGCTTTACGACCAAGAGTTATAGTTTCACAAGAAGAATCACATTATAAAATACCATCAAATTAAATTATCAAGGTTTAATTACACTATCATCACCAACACCATGATCCAAAAGACTCAAAGCATCCATAAGTGTCTCTGCGTAATCCAAAATTAATAGGTCATAGAGTATTATTCATAGTAACTAAAAAAAAGTTAAGGAAAGGGTAGAATTATTTATAGGTCAAGAGGAAAACTCGACACACTTAATTTACACACAATATTCGAATGGGATTAAATCTAACCATAATTACCAAGATGCATACAATCCTCAACTCACTACTTGATATAATGAAATGAGGAACTCTTGATAAAACTTAACATGCCATCGAAGATAAGCCACTACGAGACAAACACTTTTCCACTAACATCCACATCCAAAACCGATCCCACCATAATTCATCAACTGAAAATTAAACACCTCTACTCGACGAGGTTCAAGCTCTTATCGGATTGTAAGAGAATCACCACCACCTTGCTAATAGGCTACTAACTAGAACGCACAACACAACAAAATCTCTTCCCAACAAGGTCGAGTAATGAAAAGGTCACTCTAATATCCTAGATACACTCAAGGTTCCATGCATCTAAAACCAAGGAATAACTTTAAGCACCTAAGAGGACATTCAAGACACCTAGGTGTACTCCCATATGAAAAAATGTATGAATACAAGTAAAGCATAGAACTAACTCATCATCATGCAAGAAGAAATCCACATAATTTTTAGCTAAGTAGCCAACAACATAACGAGCTCGAGTCACCAATCAAAATAAAGTCCAAGAAATATCACAATCGAGGAAAGTGGCTAAATAGCCACATTGCAAAGTTTTAAAATTCTTGCAAAAATATAAATAACTAGAAGAGCCTCAGAGCTTCTCAATCCAATCATAAAATTAGATGTTGGTCCTTGATAAAATGACATAAGTTTACTAATGTAAAATACAAAACATTAACACCACATTCACTTGAAGCCCTTCATGGCCACCAATAGGGGTACTCGGCTCGAGGTCACTTTCAAGACACATTGGCGGGATTGGGTGATAAACTACACCCAAGACTTAATGTCCACTCTCCCATTGAGTAACAAAATAAAAATGACAAGCAAAGAAAAACTTTCCTAACTATCGAAGGAAGGAAGCTCTAAGTAGCTTCTAATTAACTTTTCCCTACCCCAGACACAACTACTATTGTCCAACCACAAGATTCACACCATACAATTTATCATTCCAATGACTCCAATAAGGAGGGGTCTCAACAAAGGGCTTAAGGTATCATACAATTAAATCAAGTTTTAGGACTTGTAAAACAACACATTTTCAAAGGGGAACCAAGTTTCCACTACACTAGAAGTTCACAAAAATCAATTTAATTTGACATTCTTAGTTACTGGGTTAAAAAAATGCTACTAAGCGGGTACAACAATTCAAACAACTTATTATTTTATTATTATTTTAATTTTGGTAGTTCAAATGAACAGAGTAATGTAATATTTCTTCATACTTATCTTTTTCAATTTTCAAACAAGTTTGTTTTCTTAGATTCAAAAGTGTGCTAGTTTTACAATTCATGTCTCAAGTTTTGTAGTGTGCCCAAGGGTCCAAGATTTGGACCCACGGATCTGATACAAAGTGTAACTCCCGCTAAAATAACCCACTTGAGACCCATGAACAACCTAGGTTTAGTTAGAAAATTATTGAATAATTATTATTTCTAAAGTGTTAATGACCAAAGTCTCAAGGACAATTAAATTCAATTGATAACTTTTTCCATTAAAATAATTAATAATTAAACATTATAAAGCAACAAGTGTAATAAGTCCACACCTAGCTCAAATCTCTTTAGGGATTGATTAATCACTCGATTACATTGACATTTTAGCTAAATGTTCCCGATTAAAATATTAGCGTTACAGAATAAAACAATTAAATACCAAAGTTATTTAATTCCACAAGATCTAAGACAAGAGTAAGGTTTAATTACAATGGTGAAAATAATACATATTTAAAATCATCGAGTAAATTCTTACTTACCCACTTCTAGAACTCGGTTAAATATTCAATTTTGTTTCTCCCATGATTAACACAATTAAAAATTCCTGAAAATGTTCCCATTAGGTAGGTAATTTCCTCACCTTTCGGTGATATAAAGAAGTCCTCCTAACTCCTCATATTTCTCAAGTTATGGGTGAGCGGCCTGTGGGCCCAAGGGTGAAAATTTACCCAAATGGTGGGTTGGCAGGCTGCGGTGAAAAACTAACTTTATGCCCACACACCCATGGGTCCACAAGTCCACAAGGGACATGTGGTGCTTCTCAATCCAACGCGGGCTGAACGGGCGACGGGAGATGTTAGTGAGAAATTTCTGCTGCAGGGCGAAAACCCAACATTGCACCTACAAGTCCGCAAGCCACAAGTGACACATGGCATCACCTAAGCCAATGCGGGGAAAGCAAGGTGGTGGGGAGAAATTTTTCTTAAATCCATGAAGGGATAAGAGGGTAACATTGACCCACGCCTCCGTCGGCTCCTCATGCCACATGGCTAAACTTGATTGGTTGCGGGTTAGCGGGACGGCATGGAAAACATGGAAAATTTTCTGAAGCACAAAAAGGAAAAAGGGACCCACTCCTCTACCGATGCCTCGTGACACCACATGACATCACCTGATTGGTCATAGGCCGGCGAGGAGGCATGGAAATCTTGGAAAATTTTCCCAAAATTTTCTTGATGCGCTAAGTTTACAAAGGGTCCACCCTCCGCTAATGCCCCGTTGTGCTACATGGTAGCCTCTGATTAGCTACAGCTTGTAGTGTAGTAGGGAAAATTTTGAAAATTTTCTCGAAATTTTTCCTAAGTGCTTAAGGGAAAAATTTGGGCCACGATCCCACCAAGGAAAATTTTCCCAATATTTTGACACCAAGGAAGAAAAACTCCAGAAGGCCATAACTTTTGATAGAGAACTCGATTTTGGGAAAATGAGGACTTTCTAGAAATATCTCAATGTTCTATTTGCACCAAGATCACTAATTTCTAATTTTGATAAAATATAATGGGTAAATTTAAAGAAAACGGCTTCGGGCTTTTACAAAGTGTGAAATGGTAAATTTTAGCTTGTGTGATTTATTCAATTTGATATTCTTCCTCTCTCAACATGTCAAGTAGACATGGAGAGTTGTTCTTAGGAGGAATTAGGATAATTTTGTGAGGTAGATCTGTTTGATTGAATTCCAATTCAAAATTTACCATTTTGACAAAAAATGACTGTAAAACAGTTGAGCCTGATTTTGCTAAGTTTTGAAATATTTCCTTTAAGTTTTTTTGTCTGATTAAACTCATTTAGGGCCTACTACTTCAATTTAATCATTTAATTTGTTATTTTTTTGTTGCAGGTTTGATCTATGCATTTTTTGTTTAGCTAATTGCCAATTTGAAAGAATAAAACAAAGGGAAAATTTTAAAGGATCTATTTAATTACTTTCCATCTCCCAAGTGTGGAAATTCATTCTAATCCTAGCCTAATACATTTAGTTGATTGAATCAACCTATCTATGGGCTAAAATGCAAATTTTGATTTGCAACCTTAACATTTTTCAAGGAAAACAGAGCATTATATTTCTCCTCACACGCATTTCTTATTTTAAACGGTGATTTCAAACTCCATAGATGATCAATTTATATACAACAATACAGATTGACAAAGGTAATGCAATCCTTTATTGATTGCAAAATACAACATTACAACCTTTCTTCTTTTATTCCTTCCAAAACATATATTATATACAAAACAGAATAATACATTATCTTCTCATGTGTTTCACTTTATCACTTTTCAAATAGGGATTTCATAGTGAATGCTAAAAAAATATTTCCAAAGGAGTAACATCATATGGACAAGACAAAACCACTTCCATTAATTTAAATCAACTCTTACAACTTCCCTCCCATTTGGTTTCAAAATGCAACATACAAAAACACGTATCATTCTTTCACATTCTTTCCAAAACAGGATACAAAGTATAACTCTTTTACATTTCAACTTTCCGCTTGTAATCAGTACAACATCTACAAGTTCATCCACTTTAAGTGGGGAAGGTTACAATGAGATTTCATTTCACAAGGGACTGTCAAACTATCTTTTTTCAGCTTCAAAACAACAACATGTGTTCTTCACATTCTTCCAATCTAATCACAATAGGACTAGGGAAAAGCAATGCTCTCCACCCAACCACGACATCCAATGAAGAGTAGAAGCCATCCTTCTTCAATGGCCCGCGAGCCCAAACCACAATGCAATAAAATATGTGATCCAACTCATGGTAACAATAAGCTTCAACAAACACACAAGCAACATTTTCATAAAGAAAAATAGTCTCAAAAGAATGTAGTTTACAACTACATTAAAACTTGACAAACCATACAAAGGCTTCATTAGGCAAGGAAAAGGAGCAAGAAGCTATGGGGAGGCTGCTTATGCCTCCCAAAGCGGAAAATGGGTATCACCACTTGAGAACAACTCACACACACACACACAGATATATGTGTGTGTGTGTGTGTGTGTGTGTGTGTGTGTGTGTGTGTGTGTGTGTGTGTGTGTGTGTGTGTGTGTGTGTGTGTGTGAATATCATTTCAAAACCTTGTCATTCCCTTATGCCTCCCCAAGTACCCCTTATTCCTCATATTTTCTTATGTCTCCCAACCTCTTATGGCACCCCATAATGAGTAAAGAAATGCAAGCTATTTTTTGTAAGGTGGAACCCAAATCCCAACTCCCTCCACCCTTATACCTCCCTAAAAAAATTGTGACTCCCACAATATAACTCCATAGTCTTCTCCTACACCATTCCTAGGCCATCTACCCAACAACCCACAATATATACCAAAACATTCACACATGAACATTTACATATATACAAGAAGAGAATTTCAAAATCCAAGATCATACCTCTCCATGATGGAGTAATTCCAAATTCTAAAACAACAAGATTTATCCCAATGCAAGCAATCCAAAACAGCCAAGCACAAGCATGTGACAATGTTCCAAAACTTCTCCAAGCAAGAGTTCCAAAAAAACAAGAAAAATTCACCCAAAATGAAGTCTCCAAAAGTTAAGCTACCCAAAACAAGGAAAACAATTTGAATTTTAGAGAAGAGGAAAGAGAAGAGGATGAGGTGTATCCATGTGGGATGCCACATCACACACCCTTAACTCCAACTCATAAGTCAACTTCAATCTCCAAGGCACAATAAATAATCAAGTGAATAAATGACAGTTTTACTTACACACTCAAATCAAACCCACACCTCATAAGGGTTGAAATTGAAAGCATGTAAGAAAGTGCAATTAAAGCATACAACTTGACTTACAAAAATGCATAAAAAGTATAAATTTAACCATCCAACCATAGGCAAGGTTGTTATATAAATTTAAAAGGCATGGGACAAGTTTAACTTGTCCCATAAGCCTCCAAAATCAGCCTCCAAGGACAAATTCGAATTTCCAAGAAGGTGGAGTGTTTCACACTCAAAAGTTCACTTACACATTACTTACACATTCTTAGAACACTTTAAAACATGGTGAACAACTCTATTAACTACATTATTATGTCCCAATTTGATTAATTAATTTTAACAACATGGTTACTCACATTAATTTACCACAATTAATAAATAATGAAAGGGGTAAACACATCACTTAATAAACACATATAAACATCAATAAAAAGGAACCAAATAAATAAATAAACATAACCCTTGGTCACATTTAAAGGTGACCCCCATGGAATCACTAATAATCAAACACACACACACGAACAATACAAGTTTCCATGGTGACCTTGTTGAATTCATCTAGAATTCCAATGTGGTTAGTCTCCAATCCCCGATGTTTGTTGTGATATTTTTAACCTGCACAATACAAATACCCCTTCCGCCTCATGGCCATATCAGAACATCCAAATGAATAATATAATTTCAAAATCATCAATATATATATGAATCACAACAACATCCAGACAATCAACAATATCACTTACAATTTCATCAGCAACTATATAATCATCAATTTTAAATTCAATTTTCTCTGCGTCTACTCAATATATCCAATTACCACATGTCCTAAGAAAATCCATATATATATATATATAGCCATGTCCAATAAAGCATGTCAACATCTATATAAAATGTCTTTAACAATCATCATGCATCATATATGAATCGAGTGAACAATAATCCATGATCCGACATCTAACACCATACTAAATCAAAACTATATCAATGTACATAATATAGTCAACGAGATCATGATCAATATCAAAAGTGTCGAAGGTAAGTGGGCACTACATAAAGCATATTGTAGTTTTTAAATTTTAGGTTATAATGGAAAATTAATTATTAAGTCATCGCCTTAGAGGCATTAATGTGGAAACTATCGTTTTCTAAAACTTTTGTAACCATATCATCAAGATCCACACTCATACCTCTAGAGTCTTGGATGGAGCTGCATCTCACCTGGAGAGGACCAAGTAGCTGTTATGGTTGTGGCAATGCTTTGGACATCATTTGAGATATTACCCACAGTAACCCTAGCAACAAGGGTAAGATGCAGATATCGATCCTACTATTAGAGATATGGCACGGAGCCAACGGATCTACATAATGGTCGAGAACCACCCGGGATGAGCACTAGAGTACCGTGATAGAGACGATAGGTAGTATAGGTGGTATTTACACTGTATATTATTTTATTCTTGTTCATCCGATTCTTTTATTGCACCATCCTTAGTAAAGTGTTACAGATCGGTGGTAGTTACGCGCAGGTCTTAGTTGGGACATTGAAATGGCCACGGAGTAAAAGTTTCTCTAGAATCCTTAGTAAAGGAGTGTGTAGTGGATTTGAGAATCTTCACCACTACCTCGGATCTTCACATACTTCCTCTAGGTTCTTATGAAGTCATCTTGGGCATGGACTGGTTGTCTACACATAGAGCTAGAGTGGAATGTTACCTTAAGACTATTTCTTATACAGATGATCTAGGGGTTTAGCCGGTGATAATAGGGGTTAGGAGGCCCATTTCTATTTGCACCATCTCCAGTATAAATCTTAAGCACTTTGTGTGTGATGGGGTTGTCGAGATGTATGATGTTATAGTTAGTGATAGATCTGAGGATGAGTCTTGTGGACCTTCCTTGATGATCATCCCATCTAGAGATATTTTCAAATGTGTTTCTAATGGAGCTACTAGGGTTACCACCCCACATGAGATAGATTTTCACTTAGATTTTGTTCCAGAGCAAAGCCTATCTCACAAGCACCGTATTAGATGACTACCCCTAAGATTTATGAGATCAAGTTATAGGTAGAGGGCCTTTTGGAGAAAGGCCTAATCCATCCTAGTGTCTCATCCTTTGGGTGTACTGTGATTTTTGTGAACAAGGATGGATCTATGCATTTGTGCATCCACTATCACCAACTCGAACAAAGTAACGATCAAGAATCTATACCCCCTTCCACGCAATGATGATTTATTAGATCATTTGAATGGGGCCACAATTTTGTCTAAGATAGATCTTAATTCACGTTATCATCGGTGAGGATCACCGAGGTAGATATTCATAAGACCACCTTTCCTACAAGATATGGCCACTACAAGTTCACCGCAGTGCCTTTTAGTTTGACGAATGCCCCCTGCAGTGTTCACAAGCTTTATGAATGGGTTGATCTTCAAATTCTTCGATCACTTTGTGCTCACCATCCTTGATGACATTTTTATTTACTCATGTACACATAAGGAACACGAGGAGCACTGTGCTGTGTTCTTGATTATCTTCGTCGGGAACATCTTTATGGGATCTTGCGGCATTGTGCGTTCTTTCAGAGAGAGGTGAAATATTTGGGCCACATCATTTTTAGGGAAGGTATCATAGTCTATCCTTTCAAAATTTGAGTTATTATGGATTGTCTAACACTCATCAAAGTGTGATAGAGGTGTGTAACTTCATGGGTTTAGTAGGATATTACAAGAGATTTGTTCAAGAATTCTCGCGGGTTACGCACCTCGTCACTTCCTTCAAAGTGGAAAGGGAACAAATCTATATGGTCGAAAAGGTGAGTAGGCCTTCAAGATACTTGAAGGAATGTGTCATAAAAACTCCTATTCCTATAGTACCGATGCTCGGGGTGAGTTCTTCATATGCACAGATGCTTCTTTGGCAGGGCTTGGCGGTGTGTTTATGCAGGAGGGCAGAGTAGTGGCTTTTGAGTCTCGCAAACTCAAGGATTATGAGCTCAATTATCTGATTCATGATATTAAGCTTGCAGTAGTTTTTCATGCCTTAGTACGATGGAGACACTTCCTTCTTGGATGGAGAATTACACTTAGGACTGATCACTTGAGTCTTTGCCACCTCTTCACGCAGCCCAATCTCAACGCTCATCATCAAGCGCTGGATGGAGTTTATTTGTGAGTACAACATGGAGATAGAGCATGTGAAGGGGAAGGAGAATGTTGTTATAGATGCCTTGATCAAATAGAGACATGTGATTATGACCACTTCAATGGGCACAAACTTATAGAGTAGGATATTGCAGTAGCTTCCTCATGACAACTTCTACCTTGCAAAGTGAGGGTAGAAATTAAGTCTCAAAGACCCTTAAAGGGAAATTTGATGGTTTCTCATTAGAGATGGATGACCTCCTCGACATCGAGGTTGGATTTATGCTCCTAGAGATGGAGGATTAAGACCAGAAATTTTGACAGATGCTCATCATGCACCCTATTCAATGCATCCGGAGGTGAATAAAATGCACACCACTTTGAGACAGTTGTACAATTGGAGGGGACTTCAAAGAGATGTGGCTGAGTTTGTTTCACGTTGTTTAGAGTGTTAGAAGGTGAAGGCCAAGTATCAGTATCCAGCTAGCCTTCTCTTTCCTCACACCATATACGGGAGTGGAAGTGGGACACCATTTCCATGGACTTCGTTGTTGGGCTAACAACATCGAGATACCACCATGATGCCATCATGGTCACGGTGGATAAATTGATGAAAGTAGCTCATTTTTCTCTGGTGAAGACAACTTACATAGCTAATGTAGTGGCATGGGTATATATTGATGAAATTGTCGGGTTCAAAGTATGGGATTCCACATAAAATTATTTGTGGACCGTGATCCTTTGTACACTTGTCGTTCGAGAGAACAATGCAACATGCCCTTAGGACAAAGATCAATTTCAGTACAACATATCACCCTGAGAGAGATGGAAAAAATGAGGTGGTGAATCATATTTTTGAGGACATGTTTAGGATGTACGTCATGGATCACCATTCGAGATGGGAGGAGTACCTATACTTGGTGGATTTTTCCTACAATAATAGTTTTCAGAGTTCAATAGGCATGGCTCCTTTTCAGGCATTATATGGCAGAGAGTGTAGGACACCTCTTAGTTGGGACATGTTAAAGGATATGGTTTCTCTTGGGCCAACTTTATTACAGGTGGTATGGAGCAGCAGGTTGTTATGATTAAGCAGAGGTCATGAGGCACATTATAGGAAGAAAAAGTATGCAGATCACCATAGAACATATTGTAGTTTTGAAGTGTGCATGAAGGTGTTCCTTTGTGGTAGGCCACATAAGAGCCCTATCCATTACGAGAAAAGGTTCTAAATTAGCTCCTATATTTTTCGGTTGCTTTGAGATTTGGAGCGTATCAGCTCTTTGGCCTACTGTCTAGTGTTACTACCTAGCTTGTGTCGTATCCATGATGTGTTTCATGTTTTAGTCCTTAGGAGATATATTTATGATCCTTCTCAAATGCTAGATTGGACCACAATAAAAATGCAAGATCAAGGGCAGGTGATGGTGGAGCCCGTCCACATTATAGATCACAGGACCCTGAGCCTTTGCAGCAGATAGATTGACAAGGTTCGGGTCCAGTGGGATAGGTACGACGAGGCTGTGGCTACATGGGAGGATGCTACATTGCTATGAGTTCAGTTTCCACACTTTTTGTAGTGACTTCGAGAAGGAATTTGAGTCTAAGGGGAGGGAGATGTAGTGCCCACTTCCCTTTGACACCTTTTTATTATCGATTTTGATATTATCGACTACACTTATGGATATATTGCAGATTTTTGATTTAGCATGATACTAGATGTTAGAGATACTAGACTATTATGATTTTGACTCATATATGATGCATGTGGATTATTAGAGACATTTTATATTGATGTTGATATACTATTGACATGGTTATTTATATACATATTTCTGACATGTGATATATTTCGTCATATTGAGTAGACCTTTGATAATTGAAGTAATGTTGTGATCATTTTGACATGAATGAAACATTGCATAGAAATGTTGCTAGAAATTGTAAATGATATCGTAATTTCCTAGATGATATTTGATTCATATATAGATGATTGTAGATTTATATTGCATATTTTATCATAGATTTTTTAATGTGGCCATGATGCCGAAGGAGACATTTATGTGTTTTGTAGGTAAAATTATTCACAACAAACATCGAGGGGTATTGGAGACAAACCACATTGGAATTCTAGATGAATTTAACAAGGGTCACCATGGAAACATGTAATTGTGTGTGTGTGTTTGAATTTGGTTAGGGGGAAATTGTGACCAAGGTGTCATGTGTTGTCTTTTATTATAGTTTCCCGTTGTTAATGTTAGTATGTGTTTCTTTTAGTGATGTAATTTAATTGTTTTATTTATTTAGAGTTTGATGTTTGTATTTTCCCCTTTTATTATTAATGGGTTGTAGTGTCTTATTAATGTTAATAAATATTGTCCTAAACTAATTAAAGATGTGACCAAAGGAATGCATTTATTAGAGTAGATTTTCTTGTATTTTCAGTTGTTAATTTAGTGATTGGGGATCTTGATTGTTATACACTCTACCCCTTCATGGAAACTCGAATTTGGCCTTAGAGGGCAAATTTGAAATCTTTGGGACAAGTCAAACTTGTCCCACACCTCTTAATTTGATATGACAACCCTACCTATGGGTTGGGGGTCAAAATTAGACCCCATTAGGTGTTTTGGGAAGATAAAAAGGTGAAATGTTTATTACACTTTCTTTCAAGTAATTAATTTTTTCCTTAGGGGGTGTGGGCTTAGATGGTGTGTGTAAGTAATATGTCATTCCTTCAACCACTTATTAATTGTGCATTGGAATATGAGGTTGACTAAGGTGATGTGGAGTGGAGAGGAAATGAGGTGGCATCCTACTTGGAGCCACATCATCCTCCTCTCTCCCTTTTCTATTTATTAAAGTTATTTTTCTTGTTTGGGGGTTACTTCATTATTTTGGGCTCTTGAATTTTTAGAGTTAGAGGATTTTGGGAGTGCTTGTGGATTGTTGGAGCTTGTGGATGCTTGCTTGGTTTTGAGGAGCTTGGAGATTTACTCTTAGAACAAGCTCTACTATGGAAAGGTAGGAGCTTTACCTTGTTTATGTTATGCTTTATTTTGTGTTTATATGCTTGTGTTGAGTATTATTTTCTTTGGAATGCTTGTTGGGTGTGGGTAGATTGCCTATGTTTTGAGTAGGATGAGACTATGTGGATATTTCATGTAGGGAGGCATAAGAGTTTACCTTTTTATGGAGGGAGTTTGGGTTGGGTGCCCCACCTTGTACAAGGAATGCTTGCATTCATTTTTTTTTTCTTTTATGAGCAAGGAATAAGAGATTGAGGGAGGCATAAGAGTATGTTGGAGGTATAAGGGGTACTTGAGGGAGGCATAAGATTATGTAGGTTATTTGAGACATGCATTAGAGGATTTAAGGTGGGTGTTCACTCCCATTACGAAGCATAAGTGGCCTTCCCAAAGGTCTTGCTCCTTTGGATTTCATTTAAGCCTTGTTTATTTTGTTTTTTTGTTCTTCTTTCTTGTGATATTGTTGAGTTGAATGTGGTTGAAATGGTTTTAAATATATTTTTGTGTTGTGGAACCATGTTGTTTCCATGTGTCGGAATTATCTCCCATTGTAATATGGTTGGGGCTCGGGGCCAATGGAGAGGATGGCTTATCCTCTTCATTGGATATCTTGGTTGGGTGGAGAGCGTTGCCTCTCCCCCCATTTTGTTGTGGATCAAGAAAATCATGATGGATATCTCTTGTTGGTGTTGTGAAGCTTGGAGCTTTTGTTGGAATCCTTGAGAAATTCATCCTTGTGAAATTCCTTTTTGTATTCCCACTAAGAGTGGAGGAACTTGTAATATTTCCTTTCATTTTGGCTTTCATTATTCTAAATTTTTCCCACTTTAAGTGGAAGATGTTCTATTAAGCTTTTGAAGGAAAGTTGTATTGATTTTTATTATTAAGGTTGTAATGTAGATAGAAATGAAAGTTTAAGGAAAGAAAATTTATTCCCCTTTTTCAATTGGCTTGTAACCTCATATGAGTGTGTTGATGTTTTTGGAATGTTAGTAGTTCTTACTCTAGAACTTATTCAAGATATTGTTGTAACTCTCTTGTGGAATGTTGGAAATTTTCTTGAAGAAATATTAAATTTTATCGTGTTACCTAAAAGGATTTTGATGGAAAAGCTAGAATATTAGTGCATTTTCTTGTATTGTTGATGGAAAGAACTTAAGCTTTAAATAGTCTTCAATACGCCAATGAAGTAATTTAAGTTCTAGCTCTAGTATGTTATCCTCATTTAAGAATTTATTGTAAATCAATTGCAAATTGCTAAGGGAAATGAATCTTAATCTCCACCTATTTTCCACACAAATCTTATAATTATTACTAATAATAAAATATTTAATATTAAAAGATTTATTAATATGATAATACATCAATATGGATATCATATTAATATTATTATATTAATATACTAGTAATCTTATTATATTGATAGATTCTTAGTATTATCGAAGTAATAAAAGCATAATTTTTTATAGCCATTGAAATGATTCCATATAAACTTTATATTATACAAAATAGTTTCTTTTGAGACTTAAAAACTTTCAAAAAAAAAAAGAAATCTCCTTGATCACGGCTTTGGTGTGTAGGCCCAAAAGAAAAGGAGGTGGGGTCGATTTCCTCACACCCATTAACCCTGAACTACCCAAACCCCCTTTCATTAAAGTAAAATTCCCACCTCACTTCTAACCCCAACATACGTGGCTCTTCCCACATTAAATAAAAGAAATATGTGGCTAGTTTAATACTCTCCCCCCTGCGCATCCATTACAGCGGATTGTGTAACTTTGGAGACTAGCCAAACACTTTTGAGTGGATTTGGTATATATATATATATATAATATTTTATACTATATTTCAGGTTTACCCATTAAAGATGTTTTGTTTTAAAAATTATAGATATACATATATTTATATCCAAATGAAAATATATGGCAATGTAGTTAAATAACTAAAATAGGGAAAATACCCACAAGCCCTTTTGGACCAACATTGTTGAAATGGAATATATAGAAATATACAAATGCTTTTAAAACCCTAATGAGGGTATACACAAAAAAAGAAATAATTAAACTTTTATGCCTCTCGAATAGCTTGAAATGGCCTCCAATGGCTCCCTTCTACCTCCAACAACCTACAAAACACAATGAAACAATGAGCCAAATGAAATGTCAAGGGAGAATTCATAAGGATGTTTTAGGGTTGGTTACCCTTTTTCCACATCAAGGGACCAAATTGAATCCATCCGAGGGATGAGTTTCATCCCTACAAAAATTAGGTGGGAAAGTGGGTGAATGGAATTTTCCTTTTAATTTAAATGTTTTAATTTACAATTATGGGTTGACTTTTTAGGGGTTACTTTATGCGGTAAGGAAGGGTTCATTATACTAACCCCACTTTTAATATGGGACCTTGCTTGTTATTTCAACATTGTATAAATTAAATAGCCTTGGTATTTAATTTGATTGGCCACTTTTACCCTTGACATCCCATAGGGGAATATTCAACTTTAGTAGGAATTATTTTATTATTTAAATAATCCTTAGGGAGATTAAATGTGCTTAGTCAAAATAATGTAGTAAAGTATACATTAGTTTTTAAATATTAGGTTATCATGGAAAATTAATTATTAAGTCATCGACTTAGAGGCATTAATGTGCCAACTGTCGTTTTTGAAAACTTTTGTTGGCATGCTTTTCAAATAAAATTATTCCTTAATTTTTGTAACTAAACCTAGGTTTTTCTTGGGTCTCGTGCAAGTGTTTTAGTGAGCGTTACATAACACATTAGGAAATTTTTTGGCTATTTATGCAAAGAGTGAAGATTATGAGAACACTATGTATGTCTGAATATTGGTTGATATCAATACTTATATTGATTATCCACTCACTATTGAACTCAAAGTTGAGGATAGAATTTGAACACAAATTTTGTACTTTGAAGGGTTTCCCTTTAGGTTTGGACATGTTTTCCCTAGGTAATTTAGCTTTATATCGTCATATAGAAATAAAATATGTTAAAATTATATATTCTCATGGTGGAAGAAATCATATCCTTCCGAGATGGTTTTAAATGAGCCGTCAAATATCGATTCATATTTTGAGACAAGGAAAAATTTGATTTAGACTCGAAAAGGAGAAAGTGTATCCTGCTCTTTAGAATGATCCATTGAAAAAATATCATTCTTGAATTTCATGGAATTGGAAAAGGGAACATGTTCTCTTCCTCTTGTTGTATCAAGGATCCAAAATTCGAAGGAGCAGATTTAAATTATGATTCTAATGTAGAATAATGAAAATCAAAACCAAATACTAAAAAGTATTGGATGGTTTTGAATAGAAAAATAATGGGAGAAATACTCCCTAAAGATGCACTTAAGATCCCATGGCAAGGGGTCTCAGGAATGAGCTCTTTGTGTAAGGATTTTTGAGCTATTGTTTTGGTTGTACTACTAGTTTTGAAGTGCTATTTTAATGTCCCTCTATGTCATTGGTAGAGGCAGTTTCATATGCTCCTCACTATTACATCTTCCTCTCCACTTTTTTATGGGCTAAGGTCCCCTTAACCCTCGTTTACCTATAGTAAAAAAATTACTTTAAAATAATATATAGGAAATGCAATATCATATGTAGCATTCAATTTAAATATTGACATTTTATATGAATCATTATATTGATTAATTTGAAGAAACAATGGGTGAGAAAAATTATGGCAATGTTGGGATTTGTTATCATATATGAAATTTAATTAAAATGTGAAAAATTCTATAATTTTTTTATTTATCGACTTTAAAATAAATTATTAAGGGTAAAGTTTTTTGGCAGAGATCATACCTAGGAAAAAAAAAGGCCAAGAGGTTGGATATGACAATAATGAACAAAAATATAAGCACTAAAACATCCAGCCCCGTTGCAATATCAACAAATGAATATAATCATTTCCATTTAGATGTCCTATGGTGAACAATGTTCTAACCATCATCCATAGTAGGATCCTTGAGATCCATCTGGGAACCAAAGGTTGACATTAGATACTCATTATACCTTGTACCCTCCCAAACATTTAAAATATTTAGAGAGTTTTTATCAAAATGAATAGGGGTTGAGCCACCACTAGAGTTGTAATTGAAAGAGGAGAATTTATAGAATCAAAATTTAAAACAAATTCTAATTTTCCAAATCAAGCCATTAGTGGATTTTTATTTATTTACTTGAAACAATAATTTGTGAGTAAAAGCATGTTAATTTTGGGAGACTCACATGGAGAAAAATGAACAAGTGAGCAAGAATCACATGCTCCATACCTTGCACTTCCAACATATATTTTTAATTCAAAACAAGTCACATAAAAAGAAAAATATATCTAAAAATTAAACTAAATTTAAGTTTGAACAATTAAGAAAGATTCACATCCCTCCCTCAAATTAGAGTGAATATAAGAAATTTCTCGATAAAACCTACTTAAAGATGGACACATAAACAACCTATTTACAAGTTGAATGGACATATATCTACAAATTATCCATTTAAACTATTAAAACTCATGTGAAAATTATGTATCAAAAGTAATAGATAAATGTTTAGATTTTACTACCTCGAGTCAAAAAGATGAGATTTATGTCAAATTCAACTCGTATAACTAGCATTGCAATCAGAACATATCACACGAAATAAGAAACTTGGACATCTAACTTCTAATATTTTCACTCTAGATTCAATGAAAGAATCAAACTCTTTGAAAGTTCTTAAACGTTTCTATGCTATACTACCAATTCTTTCCCGTATAAGAGTCACTAATTCTAAACCCTTTTTAAACAATTGACTAATCCAAACAAACAAAGTTAAACTACTAAGGCTTGGACATGAATCATCATCTCTACAATTTATGTTCATTTTAATAGTCAATAAAAGAATAATTTTTCTGTGCAACTTGCAACATGTTTCTCTTTGGAAGAACTCTTCTTGTTTACACTTAGATACGAAACGACATATTCTAAATTTTTGGAATTACTATCTTATTTTATACATTAGTTTTTTATTTGATTAGGTAAAAATAGGGATCAGCTCCCAAAAGCCACACAATTGAAAGATGCAATGTGAAACCAACCCAAGATGAGCAAGAAAATAAACATGACCACACAAGGAGTTAAACAAACTTAACTCGAAAAGGACCAAGTCCACAAAAGACTAAAAACAGTTCACAAACAACAAGAGGTCTGCTTGAAATTCCTAGAATGCACTAAGTGTCATCCTTCAACAGGATCACCTCCACCCCCAAATGTCACCTTGATGTACTCTCTGTAATTCTTTCCCTCCCAAAAGGCAAGGACCTTTAGGGAGTCTGGATCGATATGGGGTTTAGCCATTCGAATCTTCGATTTTATCTCATTTTTTATCTCCAGTACAACTTCCAATACCCCTTGGGTATCCATCGCAGGCCTTTAAGGACCTTTAGGAAAAGGTAACGATCCCACATGATTTCTTTGAGATGGTTCGGCCCTAGATTTTCTATCATAAAACTCCATCTCATTTCCTCAAATGATTCCACCAAATCGAGAAGTTTATCCATTGGATCGGGAGGTAATGATTCTTGTATTTCCTTAGATGCATTTGATTCATCCCCAGAACCATACTCCTCCCCTTTTTCTACAGATTCCTCACTTTCCTCCTCATTGTTTTCATTCGAGTCAGATGAGTCAAAGTTGTGACTTGTTGAAGCAAGATCCTAGCCCCATAAGGAGCAAGGGACACGTGGGCAAGTGGAAGATCCACACCCAACTCAACCACCACCAAAATAGATCCAACAGGCACAAACACCTCCTCCACCACAATGCACGAAGGAAGAAAATAAGTAGGACAAGGGGCACTAGCTCCAGACTCACGTTTTGCTTCATTCTCCAATCCTAGACATGACCTTTATAAGAGGAAGACCCATGGCCAACAATCCTACACTTAACACAAAAGACAAGGGAATGTTCATATTGGATCTCCTGATCAACAACCCCATGGCTCGAGAAGAGATGGATGGAGGCGGAACAATTTTTCGAGGGGAAACATTGATGCACATTCTCGCAACAACCATCCTAGATCTAGCCAGGTCATTGGGTCGATGATCAAGCAAATCTCCAATGGCATGAGCTATTCCCCTCAACACTTCAACCTCCCAGAACTCAAAATGTATTTTATACATTAGTTAATCTTTATGGGAAATGTACTTCCCTAGATTAGGAGGAGTATTTTCAACATTTGCAAGATCCAATACACCATTATAGTTAATTCCACTTCTTTTGGGATTTCAGCGTGGTATGTGTTGCCATAATCCTCATTTGGATGGACATTAATATTAGGAGTCAACAGAAATGGCTCCTAAACATTAACCATATGAAAATAATCATAATTTTTTAATGTTTCAAATTCCATTTTATCATTCTAAATATAATGAGAATTAAATGAACTTATTTTATCATACATATAAATATTACTTGATCCCCAACCTCCTAGAAGATATTATTTATCATACTACCTCATACATTATCTTATGAATTATCCTCATTTGTCAGGCTAGAATTTTGAAATTATGTTACAAGGGCATATTTTCCTTATATTTGACTATATACTATTGAAGTAACCTTGACATTTCCATATCAAAATTAATATAATTAAGATATGTCGAATTATTATAGTGATTGTTTTTTTATACCAATAATCACTTGTAAGCACTAAATTTTAATTTCCTATACAACTTGATACTATAATGTTAGAATGCTTTGTTTTTTTCATCCTAGTAATGCTCTTGTTTAATCCTCCTAAAAAGAGAGAATTTGAAATCCATAACTATAGTTACAACAATATAGGGTGTCGATTCCATTGTTTCAAATTATAAATCTTATGGAATGCGGACATACAAAACTATGACTACAATTATCGAAATACATTAAGCTCTTGCAATCTCCAGTTCAACCAATAATTTTTTATATAATTTTTCCAAGAGAAAATGATGAAAAACACATAAAATGGAAGGATGTTATTTGAATATTACATCTTGTTAGCTTAAATTGAGTGTACATATTATAGACACCAATTTTTAGTACATTACATTATCTATCCACACCCTCCCTCATTTCATCGAAAAGACTAAACATATATTATTATTTTTAAACAATGTTCTAATGATCTTAAAATCACATGTTACCCTATTAAAAGAATACTTTACTCACCCTAAATGACTTAAACCACCCAAACAAACTAAAAATCATCCTAACCCATTATATCCCTAACCCTCCTCAACACATTTATATCCATTCTCACTCGCTTCCATACCCAAATTAACCGAATGGAAGTGGCTAAAACCACTTCCAAGTGAGTTTCCCCACTTTTCTCGATTTTCTAGTAATTCTAACTAGTGATCGGATATTCTATAAAATCACATCAACCTTTTAGAATCGGGCTCCTCTACCAATCAGTAGTGGAGCTATGAATTTATAAATACCTAGATAACCTCATTTTGAACATGTGGACATCTCCTGGATCTCGTATAACATTATCGAAGGTGTGAATAATGTTGTAAAAATCCTACAACATTATCTCTTGGCATTCTACATCAAAGGTTAGTCATCATTTGTTTGCATATTCATTTTATCAATAATTCATATTATAGATCAAATAAATCCATAAATAATCTATTTTGAATCCTACTATCATCTTATTTAGAAATCAACCATTTTTCACAGAGATCTTCAAAATTCCTTTGAATCACTAGGATTATCTCAAATTGCATACGCCATATTGAATTACTTGGCAATCCTTGTCTTTGTGTCATTTAATCTTATTTTTCACATTTATAATCAATATCTCAAACTATTCTTTCTATGATTTGTTTGTTTAAAAGTTGTTGTTACATGTAGATTATTGTACCAAGTAGTTAACATCCAATTATAAGAATCTAAAATCATCCTATCATCTAAAAAATCATTTGTCTCGTAAAGATTTGACATTACACACAATTTGAGTCTTTGTGTTATATATCCAGGTACTAAACATCAATGAAATCGAATATCACATTGAAGTCATATGAGAAAAACATGAAGTTGAGGAACATGCAAGGATCAATTAAATATAATATTTTGAGCTTTCCTTATCCCTTTCTTTGGCCACCAATCCCATGGAGCAAGACCTCTCTATCTCTCTAGAACTCGTGATCATCGTCTATCATTGTTAATTGTCTTTCTATTTTTATCGCTTGGGTGAAAAATGACCTGACATCCTTCAAAGGAATCCCATTTGTTCCTAGGATCAGAATTTGTTGAGAAACATTATATATTTATCTAATATCTATTTTTTCTATCTATCTCATTTTTATAAGATTCTCTCATTGGTTGGAAGGAGGAGTCTCTCAAACCATTTACAACCATAAATATTGACATTGCATTGTTTAGGAAGGTATAGTTAAACTTTGTTATCCTCTAAGTTTTTGGTGATTAGTCATATAATAAATGAACCAAAATCTTACATAAGGATTCAGGCATTCTTGGTTGGACATTTGGTCCCTTTGCATGAGATTTAATATATTCTTATTTTATTTCTTGTCAACTTATCTAACTTTTCATCTTGGGTCACATTGCTATCGCTTCTTCAAAAACATATAAAATAAGAAAAAATAAAAGGGAATAATGAATTTGGGTACACTTATTTTATTTTATCTTCATCCAATATCAAATGATTTACGTGTTTTTACCTCATTCAAATAAATAATTCCTTTTAGGTATTTAAATGAACCTTCATTCTTACTTTCCCATAGAGTTTAATAAGGGGTTAAAATATTACATTCAAAATTATCTCTCATACATAACCAAACCACATAATAAATCAAACTTACATCGAACAATATCTTCCAAGTCTACCTACTCAAATTTCATCACCAAGAGCAAAGCCAACTCGATATTCTAAAAGAGTATATACAATGAGATAGGAAGTATATCGTCTAAGCAAGAAACCCTTATTATTGTGATACCGTGAAATGTGGGTGTACGTCCCAATATCACACGTCGATCGACACCAACACACACATGGTCCTCTCATACCTTTGGGTATATCAAGGATTCTAACCTTAACACAACTAAAATGAGCCTTGACAAACATCTTTCTAATTAAGCTAAAATGTAAATACACAAACATAATATGATGTTATAGTAGTAGTAAATAAATTCAATAATGAAACAAATAAATATACCAGAGAAAAACAAATAATAAATAATAAAACCCTAATGTTCAAAGAAGGGTAAGATGCTTTAGTTGGTTCTCGGTGCCTCGAAGGTGTACAAGATTGGAAAATTGAAAAATTTGAAGTGTTGACTATCGTACTAGAGCACAAGAAAATGTAGATCTAGACAACTCAAATGGAATTTCCCACTTAGAGAGAGACAATGGCACCCACGGGTTCCCGGGTAGTGATATTGGGTACCGGGTCTCTGCGAAAAGTTATAGAAACCTAAATTATTATGGTCACAAGATGTTCACTAACACATGCATTTTGTGACTATGAGTTCACACATAGATCACCGAGGTCACAATAAACCTTCAATAAATAATAGACCTAAAAAACCCTCAAATAGAAATCAAATCCCAAAAAATAAAATTACTGAATGAGGGGCCAAACTATCCTCATCCGCCAAAATGTTGGACTTACATTTGAGCATTGCACTAGATCTTAGAACCAATATAGTTTTATGTGTGTGTGCGGAATTGTGCCCTAGGTTTCTCTTGTATCATTCACACATGGATAGAGAGTAAGTATATAGAAGTAGAATGTAATAAATGCATGCATGGAATAAAATGATCTTACATCCTATGATTTTGATGCAGAAAACAAGCCCTTGTGTCCCTTTTGATGGAGATAGATGGATACAATGGAGCTCTTAGATTCCTTAGTGGATGCAACCTTAGGTAGAGATAGATAATGCTTAGTGTTTGGTCATTTATTATGATAACGTAACTTTATATTTATATGATTACTTTGTTTTAACTTTGTAGTTAACCCCTAAAAGTCCGACTACCGAAAGATAATATGCTCAAACAACTAGAAAGGACCCAAAAATTGTGATTAAAGTAGAAAGAGGACATGGGTTTCTAGAGATGATGAGGGCACATGGCTCTAGGGTCCTCACCGGGCACAAATGTCCAGGATGAAAAATGATGAAGTATTCAAATAAGTAGACTCGAGTAAGAAGAAGTTTAAGACCAAGAGAAGTGATAGAAAAGAAAGAAAGGTGGCCAAAGACATGGGTTAACTAGTGTCATTATTACTTAGGCATCATATCAATAGTAATATGTAATCTGGACTAGATAATTACCAAAATTCTATGATTTTGTTTCTAAATTTTCCCAAACTTTATGTTGGTTAGCGAAATCTTGGCAACATAAATTTGATACATATGTGTACTTGGTATCCATGTAGATGTATTTAAAAAATGTACCGAGGGTCCACAGACTAGAAAAAGTGTGGAGTGATAAAAATTTGAAGCGTAGATTATAAGTAGGATAAAGTGAAAAAGTGATAATTAAAATGAATCTAGGCGAGATGAACATTGGTAAATGTCATGATGTTCCAGTGATGTTGACTACTTCTTCCATACGGAAAAACCTACAAAATATAAGACTAAAAGTAATCAAATACACATGTATATGATCAAAATATGTAATAATAGTGTATGCATAGAATGTAAAGTATGAAAATATGAAAATGAAACATGTCCACATGTTCGATAATGAGAAAAATCATGTAGAAAGGATCTTTTATATGATGTCAACACGCATGTTTTTCAGTCAATCTCATGACAATGTAATGGAAGAAGTGTAGTGAGAACTGTCGGTGTCATCCACCAACTTTAACTACTTTTATTTATATAAAACACCAATGAAAATGGTTTATATGTGCTAAATAATCTCTTCCATGTAAAATCCGATGTGTAAATGCCTAGTTCTAAAGCAATTTCTTCCATATCAAAACATTTTATGACATGTTGAAGAACTACGCAATTTCCTCCTATTCGGTACTGGAAAGACCATCATATTGCCCCTTTTTAGGCATCCAGAAAGGCCACTATACTTAGAACCCAATATTTATTCTGAGCATCATTTGAAATTGAAACTGTGTATTATCGATACCATGATATGAGTAACTCTGTATGGGGTGACTGATTCACCCATATGATATCCCCCTTGTTTGGGGTGCATATGATGACATTGAAGGAGTATGTTTCCGAAAAGAGGACTGAATGTTGTGTTGAAACTATTCCCTACATTGGGGAAGGGAATATTCTTGGTAGAAACTAAGGCACACACAAAAAGTGGCTAGGAAAAACAAGTGTTTATATAAGCAAAGAAAAATGATCATGTATAAGATGAAATGTAAGCTATGTAGACAATTTGTAAACATGCGGGAAGATAACGTAGACCACAAAAATTAGGTTACAAACATAGGACATCACTCATGATGTTCCAAGATATTAAAGTACGTCATGGGAGTAAGAAGACAACTATGCGCTCAAGACAAGGGGAAAATCCCACAAATAAGAGCATACAATGATAAACAATGAAAAATAATTTAACACATACCCATGGAAGAAAATAGTCATGCATAACAAATGGTGCACATTAGGCACTTGTGTAGTGCCTACTTCCCTTTGACACTGTTTGTTATTGATTTTGATACTGATCGACTATACTTATGGATAACATTGTAGCTTTTGATTTAGCATGATGTTAGATATTAGAGATAATGGATTTTTGTTGATTTCAATTCATATATGATGTGTGTGGATTATTAGAGACATTTTATATTAATTTTGATATGTTGTTGACATGGTTATATATATATTTTAGACATGTGATATTTCATCATATTGAGTAGACCTAGACAATTGAACTAATCTTATGATCATATGGATATTGATGAAATGTAGGACCGAGATGTTGTTAGAAATTGTAAATGATATCGTTACTTTCCTAGATGATGTTTTGATTCATATATAGATGATTGTGGAGTTATATTGTATATTTATTTTGGATGTTTTGATGTGGCCATGATGCTGAAAGAGGTGTTATGTGTTTTACAGGTAAACATGTCACAACAAACATCGGGGAGATTGGAGGACAACCACATTGGGATGCTGGATGAATTCAATAACGGTCACCATGGAAACATGTATTTTGTTGTGTGTGTGTTGAAGTGTTTTTAGGGGGTCCCCATTGGGGGGATTACCTTCTATTGTGACCAAGGGGTTATGTTTTATTCTTTCATTTAGTTTTCTTGTTTTAATTTTTGTATGTGATCTTATAGTGATGTATTCCCCTTTTGTTAATCACTAGATCTATGTCTAGATTAGTAAATTAATTAGTTACTAAATGAATTAAGAATAGGTCAAAAGAATTCATTTATTAGAATTTATGGCTCTTTGATTATGTTTTGTAAGATGATTGCTTGTAACTTTGAGTGTTGTACACTGTACCCTTTCATGAAAATTCGGATTTGGCCTTATGGACCAATTTTGGGGGCTTGTGGAACAAGTCAAACTTGTCCCACACCTCTTAAATTTCTATAACAACCCTACCTATGGGTTGGGGGGTCAAAAATAGACCCCATTATGTGTTTTGGGATGAAAAAAGGTAAAATATTATTTGAATTTCCTTCATGTAATTAAGTTTGTCCATAAGGGGTGTGGGCTTGGATTGTGTTTGTAAGTAAATTCTCATTCCTCTAACCCACCAATTTATGCTGAATTGGGGTTGAGGTTTTACTTGTGAGGTGGATTTGAGGATGCATGATGTGGCATCCTACATAGAGCCACCTCACCCTCCTATCTCCCATTTCTTTGTATTCATGTTATTTTACTTGTTTGGGGTTACTTCATTTCTTTGTGCTCTTTCATGTTTGGGAGTTAGAGGATTTTGGAGTGCTTGTGAATTTTTGGAGCTTCTTGGTGATTTTTTGGTTTTGGGCTTGAAGAAGCTTGGAGTGGGACTCTTGTCTCAAGCTCTACCATGGAAAGGTAGGTGATACACTCTTGTAAAATATTTTTCTTTTATATTGTGTATATGTGCATTTTTTTAATTGTTTTTGTATGCTTGTTGGGTGCTTGAGTAGATTGCCTAAGTGTGGTGTAGGAGGGAACTATGGGGATCTTACATGTGGGGAGGCATAATAGTTCATTTCATGTTTTGGAGGGAGTTGGGTTGGGTACCACCTGTTAAAAGCTAGCCCTATCTCGATCCACCCGTATATGTGGCCCCATAGTCTTCCTCTTTGCATATTGGCGAGCATACAAAAATCTTTGTGGAATCCCTTGTACTCTTCCTACTGTCTTTGCTGACATCGGTCTACTCTATTAAAATATATGATGTAGTTGTGGCTACCAAGAAGAAAGTGCTCCACCTCACGGACATTGAGCTCGCGCTCCGTCCTCAAAGCCTTTGTATATGCCTATAGGGCCTCCATATAATATAATTGTCTAGAAACTCATCAAACTCTCATCGATAATGATACATTCTACCTATGTTCCCTCATATGTTATCACCTACAAAAACCCACAACATGCATTTCGGCTCCTCTGGTACTCGGGCATGTAATGCACCTATAAGGTTCCCAATCGCTATGTGATCCCAAGAAAAAAATTGTAGTAAGGAGGACGATCCCACCATCTTTTGACAGGTGGTAGGTAATTAAATGTAGATCCCAATATAGATGTGTCATTATGCACTAGCCCCAACAATATCACTCACCACTGAATACTCCATGCACTAGTGTTATCAAACCCATCGGAAAGGATGTCCCTGTCTTATCAGTGAGCAAAAACCCACTGATAAGTGACATCACATAAAGTGGCCCCCGGTGCAATGTCAGATCAGCTATACACTCATGCAATGAAAATGTCATGCCATCATGAGGTATCTCATCACGGTCAAACAGTCATTGATCGCTTCCCTGATCTACCCAAGGTAACTTGTGTACTCGATCATCAAGCCTATAATAGGTACACATAGGATCCACCATGTTGGTACCCAAATTAATTCTCCTTCAAAGTATTAGAAGCATCACAGGTTTGGAAGGAAGCTTAGAGAAAATAGATCATAGTGAGTCATTTTCAGAGCCGAGGATGGGATATAACTGGACCTCTATCACTCGGATGTGGAGAAATGGTTAGTACCTCGAAGAGGATTTGATCTATCCTCACTAATTTATGGTTGTGCCTTTCAACTAAGGTGAGAGGACCCTTTTGTAGCTCGATGTTTATGGAGGAGATGGAGATTTCCTTCCTTCTGAAATGCTTAAGAAGACCTTAAAGAAAATATGATCAATACAAAAACCTAACTCTCACGAGTTGTCACTCTAGATAATGGAGATATCTTCTAAGAAAGGTTCAGGCCACTAAAGGCAATGAAAACCTGAGTGTTTCGCATGTTTTGGTAATAGAAATTGTTCATCTGTATACACACAGGACAAACAGGGGTGGTATGGGTAAGATTAATTTTTTTGAATGATTTTGGTGGGAGGTAAAGTAGGATAAAGTTGATTATACCAAATATTTGAGAATCTTTACAAAAATGGAGAGCTCAAGTAGCATAATGCTTGAGTATATAGGATGTCCCTTTAACTATAATATGTGCTTCAATAGAGGTCCCTGATCAGAAATTTTCACATAAACTTCAAGGATCCAAAATAAAGGCTCAAATTGGAAAAATTAACTGAACATTATCAATCTCTATTTCATCATGCCTAAGATACCCTCAAAGGCTAACAAACAATCTTATAGTCATGCTATCACGGTGATTTTAAATTTGTTTATATCACTATCAAATGAAATATCTTATGATGAATGAAATTGTAAATGCCACCAAACTATCACAAAGATAAGGTCTTGTGTGATTTACACAGATCACAATGTAAGAATGCAATGGGAACAAGAAAAAATATTTTCAGACATTCAGAAACGAAGCAAACATAAATTTTACCCAAAAATAACATAAATTAACTTAAGTTTGGTTAAATTTATCAGCTAGGGAAATTTTCTTAAACAATCTCGAGCTCATCAATGGTTTTACACTCGCAACCACCTTGACATGATCAAATTTAACACAAAAGAGATAAACATGTTTCATAAGATAGTTTCTCAAAAAGATGGGTTCTATCAATAATTTTAATAGAAAATCAGTTTGGACCTCTAAAACTCCAACCTTCCAACCTCCAATGCCTTACACAACAAAAATCATGCCATTTAAAACATTTTGCAATAGAGTTTTCCCCAAAAACCCAAACATTGAGTGCACTAGTGCTCGCCATGATCCCGATTGCAATTCCAAGAATCAAATCGTAAAAGTTATTAGGTTCTCGGGGGTAGATCTCTTTGAACATCTCTCGCATTCAACTCCTTCTCTGGTAGATCACTCTTCCTTTTACTCGCCAACCACTTCCACCCCTAATCTATCCAATCTAGTTCTTTGCATGCCCGGGAAGGAAAAATGGAAGATCAGATCGAGCCCAAAGGTCATATCTCATCTTAATGGTAAAATACATCCCCAAATTTTCCTCACCAAACCAAGATATCAGATTAATGTTCCTCTTCATTTGGCATGCAAGAGACTCCAAGAAATGATAAAAAAACCACAAGAATATGCATCCCTGGAGCTCTGGAGTGAAAATGGTGGAAAAATCAGATATAGATGCATAGCTGCCATTGATTTCTATTTGTAATTTTGACCGTCCACATGGGAGATCCATTTTAAAATAGGCTTGTGGGTTCCCCTTTTCCTTTTGCAACTTTTAGAAAAAGGTAAAATTTTAACATTTTTCTCTGCAACTCCACCCTTGAGAAATAAACCTAACACATGTCCTATGGTGGGCCCCAAATGAACCATGGCCAAATTATGCTTTTTCACCTCTTTTTGGAAAAGGAAATTTTTCCAAGTTTCCCCATAGCTCCACCCTTTCGCATCTAGTCCGTGTTGTGGGTCCCAGTGGAACCACAATTCATTTTACACGTTTAACCCTTTTCTCCACAAAAGGAAATTTTTCCAAATTTCCCCCAAAAGTCTGCACCTCCACCGTTGACCAAGCACAAAATTTTGACTATTCTCTATTGGGTCTGTGGGCCATTTTGATGTTTTAATCCTTTTGGTGACAAGAGGTAAAAATCCAAGTTTCCTCCGATGGTCCACTTCCCCACCCCTTTGACTTTTCAAATCCAACCTTGACCTTTCTCTTATTGGGCTTGTGGGCCATTTTCCTTTCTTAATCCTTTAGGAGGAAAAAATCTAAGTTGCCCCTGATGATCCACTTCCCCGCCCCTTTAACTTTTTAAACTGCCATGTGTCACCATGGTGCATCTTGAGATGGTCCCTAAAAGTTGAGACCTTGAATGAGCGTGGGCTCACCACGTGTCCTGGCCAGAAAAATTTGTTTGAAGGCTTAAAGCTCAGCAAAAGGTGCCATGTGTCAGGGTCCGAGGCAATCTCCTTTGGATATTGAAAAGTCCAAGAAAAATCCGAAGTGAGCGGAGGTCTCCAAGTGTCCTCTTAGTGCTTCTTTAAAACAAAACTCAAGGGCTGGTCCGTAAAAATGTGCGCTCCCTCCACGTGTCCCAAGCCTCTCAAAATATTTTGAAAAAATACTAAGTATGGGAAGACCTGGTGGAAACCTCCACGTGTCTTCATGGCGCAATTTCAAAATGGTGCCCAAAGTGGAGACCCTAAACGAGTGTGGGCTCACCACATGTCCCTATCCCACCAAATAGTATTGGCTGCATAATTTTTTTCTAAATGGGAAAAGCAAAGCAGAAACCTCCACGTGTCCTCTTAGCATAACTTTAAGGCCAACCAAAAATCAAATCTTCAAATGAGCATCATTCTTCCACGTAGACAAATTTTCAAGTTGAGGCAATTCATAAAATTCTGAAGTACCCCACTAAGCCGCGTCCAACCAAAAGAGGCCACATTTCCTATTGATGCAAGGATGTAATTTTGACTAGGAGAAACACCCATCAAACTGTAAAATGTAGAAAATGAGCATTTAAACTGGAGATGAAATTTTCTCCAAGGGAGAATTTAGAAATGTTATAAGGCTTAAATACATTCCTCTCGAGATACATGCTTTTGTTTTTCCTGAATCATTTATGGAAAAAATGACAAGGACAAAAAATATTGACTGTGGAAAGTAGAAAGAATAGGAGAGCCCGAGTTTTAGATGAACATAGAATGGGGGACCCAAATAGTAGCCCCTTTTCAGAAAAATAGAGAAACAAGGAAACAACCATTGATCCATACGTGATCCTCGACCTAGGAATAGATTGATTAAGACAACAAAAGGAAGGAAGAGACTTCTCAGGCACAACACAGGAGATAAAATATGGTAGAGGCCGTAAATTGATAGATTTTCAATGGAAAAATGGGGCGAGACTATTTTGAGCACCAACATCAGCTCTGACTCGGGGATGGGCACTCCCTTCGAGTTCCACAATAAAAAAGGTCGACCAAGTGCCAAAAATATCCTTTGGGTAAAGGAGTCGGAGTTACAAAGCAGAGAAATAGAGCCATCGCCCAAAAAGTGAACAGAGAAACCAAGTAAAAATAGGTTGCCAAGGACCAGAACGAGAAAAAACAAAAAAACAAAAAGCAAACCAACAAACTATAAACTATACAAATGATGCTCATCTTGATTCTAGGGAATCAATCGAGGAAATGTTTTGAGACACAGTGCCATTAATAGGAAATTTGAGAAATTCCCCATCTAAGTCCTTCAAGAATAAGGTATGTTCACCAATCCTAATATAAATGAAATAAGGGCCCATCAAACAGAGAAATGAGGAAACAACCATGGATCCATACGTGATCCTCGACCCAAGAACAAATTGATTACATAAAGCAACAAAAGGAAGGTAAATACTTCTCAGCACAACACGAGGAGATAAAATATCGCAAAGGCTATAAATTGATATATTTTCAATGGAAAAATGGGGCGAGACTATTTTTAGGACCAACACGCCATACGCCCTCCAAAGTAACTATCATCTCTCCTATTGAGAGCCTAAAGCACTCGGCTCTTGCTGCTCCACCGCTCAATCAACGCGGTCAGTAAACCATGGTCTAGTGTGATGGAAGGCATGTGAGCTACAGGGCCTAGGCCCACTACCTCCAATAGTATCTCCATCACACACCAATCTCATTGGTGCATGTTCCCTTAATCTTTGTTCTATGGCTATTTCACTCTTGGCCTATAGTATGGGAAACCATCTCGTAAAACCATTCCGTATGTCGATTACTAACATTTATTCTAACTCCTCTCTGTCCTTTTTTAATATTCATCTATAAATCTAAATTTTCTTCTAAGTGTCATCCTTTTTGGAATTTTTATTCTCTCATGCATCTATTCTATGTGTCTACACACCCTTTAGAGCATGTTCACACCCCATGGTGTGTGTGTTCTCTTTTGGCGCATGAGCATGTGTGCATCTACCTAGGGGTGGTTACACCATTTTACTTTCATGTACATGCACGTATGTGTGTATATGTGGTGTTTTGCGCTTATAATTTTGGTGCATGCATGTGTACGCATGCATTGAGTGCATATGTGCATGTGCATACACGCATCTTAGTGCTCTCGCGCATGCGTACATGCACTTTCAGGGGGGTTCCTACACCATCATTAGGGCACTTGCACCCCCACGCATGCGCACCTCCGCTATACCCTACTCTAACCCCCTATTCTAGCATTAATTAAGGGCATTAATTAGGATAATTAACAAAGAAGGATAAGCTACTCAAAAATACACCATCATCGCATATCGATCATACCCCGAATTGTGTCGGTCAAAGACGTCTTAAATGGTCTCCTGCTCTCACCATCGTCCTTGTCGATATTCAGGTCTCATGGTAAAATTTTGGCAGTGGTCGGTAACAAATGAATTGGTCACAGTGATTTACCCCCCCCATGTGGGGTATCAAGCCACTTTTAACCTTGTGATACCGAGAGACTTTTTCCGTTGTTTTCTCTTAAATTCACCATCAATAATTATATTAATTAAATAATTATTTTTCTTTCATTTTTCATCATGATGGGGAATTTTATGCCATCTAGTACCCCTTTCTTCTCACTAGGACAATTTTTATTGCTCCTAGGCAATTTCTTTCCTCTACACACTGCGTTGAATATATTTTTTATTAAATAATTATTTTAATAATTTTTCCATTGTACAGGGACATTATTTGTTGCCTACTTCTTCTTTCTTCCCCCTGGGGAATTTTTCTTGCATCTGGGTGATTCATATTGAGTTTTCTAGTTTCTTCTACACGTCCCACATCCACCAATTTGGACAATTTGAAAAAGCAAAAAAATGGATATATCCATCCAATATTCAAAAATAAATTGAAATTCTCCAACAAAATCCTAAAAATTATAAAACCTACGAAATTAGGTAAACCCGCTTATAGTAGCTAAAACTTGTGTCTTACGCATAGTATTCTTTCCATATCCTTCTAGAAAAAATTTCACATCTTCATCGATCACATGACTTGTGGATCATTAGATTTACAACTATTTTCAAAGTTATCCCGCTTGCTTTATCGTACTGCGGGGCACATATAGTTGTTTGGCATTGTTTTATAGTGCACTACGATTTTTATTGGATATAGTGTCCTTCATCATCTTCCCTTACATTTATATTTTCATGGGGAATCATTTTTAACCCTAGTCATCAATCAGAACATTTGAGGATCTTCATCTTGATAACAAAACATTTGTACAACCATCTTGACGATTTTTGGTTGGAATATGTGTGTTCGTACTTGTTTTCCTTGTTAAATGAGCTTATTTCCTCTCATATTGAATTTATTTTTGTAGGTTACATTGAGTAGGTGTTTCAGCAATGGAAAATTGTTTGTAGTATGGCTGCATTCATGTCATCCTACATTTTTTTTATGCTTATATTTTAGACCGATGATGTAGATCTTTGGCAATATGATGAAAATAAATATGTTTTAATACACTGGATGATAGTTAGTTATTCTCTTTGCTTCTCCACTTTTATTCTACATCACCCTCCTATTGACACAATTCTTCCGCTTCACCGGGGCATCTGCCCCTCTCCTTTCTTCTATCCATTTGTCACCATTTTCGATCGTCCATCATCTTCCTTCATCACCCCATCGACACTCTAGGGGTCATCTCTCACTTATACTAATTTTTCTTCTACCCCTTCAAATTTTTGTCTATCTACTATCTTTGATGTGGCGTCGCTTACACCACCCCAAAGAGGGGAAAATGTAGACATGTATAATTTAGCCTAAACAATTTAAACACTTAAATTGTGCTAATTATCCCCTTTCCCATAAATTGGTGACATAACGTCAATAGTGCTTATCTTCTCTCCTATCATAATTAATTAATTACATTACATTAATTAATTAAGTCTTCTATTAAAAATACCCTAATTAACAACCTTCCGTTAATTAATCGCTCCTTCTTATCTAGACTAATTAACTATTATTAATTAATTATCCTCCCCTTCCATTAAATCAAATAACTCATTATTTAGTTGATTTAATTCCCTCTATAGTCTAAATCATACTAATATTCCTCTAAAAATATTTTAAAAGCTTGCACACCTATTAATTAATCACTTTGGTTAATTAATAAACCCCCTTTATCAACATGAGTCATTAAAGGACAAATTAAACTATCCTAAAGTTGACTCAACCCTTTCTAAACCCCTTATCCATAACTAACTCAACATCTCTATTATACCACATACAAAGGGATGTAGAGAATCCTCTATCCATTTGGCTATATAAAGAGCCCTCCTCCTACCTTTACACCTAAACCTTTACATTCCTAGATGAGCATAGGGCCTAAGTTATATCCATTTTGTCATCTTGGAGCATTCTTCATTGGAGGAGCTAGCTATTTTCATTTATTTATTTCATCCACCCAAGTTTTAAAGTCATATGGGGATATGTCAAATTGTCTTATAGCCATGGATTGACAAGACTTCATTCTTGAAAACCTTTGATTCAAACATACAAACAAACCTTTGATTGCTAAGAATCTAAATAGGTTCATTTCATTTGATTAAAATTCAATAGAGATAGAGATTAATGGATTAACATGTTAGTTTGAATATTTCTTCATTTTCTAATGCAAGGATGTTAGTAGATTAGTCTTGCTTAAGCTCTAAGCATGATGGTGCATTAAATTTTAATTAACTTTGTTTTAGGACTACTAGGTGTTAGTTCTAACTCTTTTTGCATTGCTAACAAATACATGTACACAAATCTAAAGAAAGATTACAACTCACTCTATCTAAATCAATCATCATACCATGCTTGGAAATAATATGGCCAAGGAGCTTACCCTCATGAACTAAAAACACACATTTTTGGTATTATGTGACACACCTGTATTCTCGACATCTTTTCAAAACTTTTTTGATCTATCTGTAAATTTTCACTTTTAAGATTTGAAAACAATGTGATATCATCCAAATAAACTAAGAAAAATTTATTGATAATACCTTAAAATGACATGTTCATGGCATGCTGAAAAGTTGCACCAACATTGGCTAAACCAAATGACTGTATCCTTTTGTATACATAAGTTCCCCACTTTGTAGTAAATGTTATTTTGTATTGATCTTCCTCCTTGAAAAGTATCTAATTGTATCTACTATATCCATCAAGCAAGGAATATCTCTCTAAACCAACAACTAACTGAAGAATCTACTCCATAGAAGGCAAAGGATAATGATCCTTAAGAGAAGCCTTATTCAAATCACAAAAATCAACACATAACTTAATTTCACCATTTTTATTTCTCACCGGTACAATATTAGCCACCCAAGTGGAGTGCTTAATGGGGAAGATAATGGAATACTCTATGATTTTTTCAAGCTTTATCCGCATCAAGGGCTCCAATTTGGGATTAATTGGCCTCTTTTTCTATCTAACTGGTTTAGAACCACCTCTAATTCAATAGTATGTTGAGCTAAAGAGGGATCAAAACTTCTCAAATAACTTTATTGCCAAGAAAAAACATCTACATACTCTCTACAAAGTTGAATAAAAGACTCTTTTTAAATTATGAACAAACTTTACCAAGATTGAGACTCTTACCTTCAAAACTCGATAACTTTTTTATCCTAATCTATACCTGTATCAAGTAGATATCTTTCACACTTAATTTAATCATTTTCACCAAAAATGGATTCCAAAGTAACAAAGCCTTTCAGATATTAATTTTTTTGAGATACATTATTTGATCTTCATATCTATTTTGTAGTTCTCCCGATTTTGAGTAGAAAATTAGGCTTCGTCTTGTCGAAATATGATTATATGTGCATCATTATCAAAAACCTACTAATGGATATCATTATCCGTAATAGATGGTCTCACTAAAACTTTGATACGAGGATGTAATTGTTTGCTTCCGATGTCAACAGTATGTCAAATTGAGAACCTCTAACCTAGTGAAAAAATAGTTCTTTGTCACCCAAAAAGTGCATATTCTTGATTTTCTTCTTTCTTGCCCATTCCAAACCATGAACAAGGGAATCATACTATAGAAAATTATTAGAACAATAAAATTAGAACTTAATAATCTGTAAAATATTATTTTTTACATGGTGAAATGATAATTAAAGTATCTCCTAAACCATGTTGGTTTTTGGAGCCATCAAAATAAAGTTTACATAAACCATTATCTTTCTTATTTTCTCTTTCCATAGATGATATTACAGTGTTTTCCTCATATAAATAAAGAAAAGTCCAAGGCCTTTTCCTTTAATAACGTTTTATTCAATTATCTTCCATGGATCATGTTCATGATCTTCATCAGTTCTTTGATCCTTGAAAAGATATAGGACACCTTCTAAGGAATAACCAATATCATCCTTTAAATCATCTAGATGCTCTTCACTTACAAAATAATCTGCATTAACAACACTGTATAAAAGTCTCAATATGAGAATTTTAAAAGGGTTCTTAATTGATAATTACCTTAGCTCCATACCGAGTTATGAAAACTAAATGTGTCAAGTTTGTTGAAAGGTATCCGCTAATCTTGGATGTGAAGTGTTTAGATAAGAACATGGAAAATTAAGGTGGTAGATCAACCACCATCACATCTTGTGAGATTGTAACACTTGGATATGTATGCAAAGTTAATTTAAAATATTTGATTATTCCAATTGTATTATTTGATGAGCCATCAAGTTGTAACACTCATTTAGTTCTTGGTTCATAGTTAAGACCCAAATATTTAGCTACTAACTTTGGCATAAAAGTGTTATTTTCTCCGCTATCCTCCATGTAATTATGAACTAATGTATCTGCATAAAGTGATTAATAATAATTTTTTTCTAGATTATTATAATTAATATAAGATAATAATATCATAAAAACATAGAATATAAAATACTATATAAAATTAATCCGGGATATATTTACATAGATGGAGCATACAATTTATAATGTTTGATCTTCTACAAGGATGGAGTCAACACTCATATTCAAACCCTATAATATCTCTCCATGAATCTCTTAGATATATCTCTAGGATATATCTCTCATCACTTTATTATCTCACACACTAAAAATATATATGAATTGTTCTCACAACTCACCCAAATACTAATAATGAATATTACAACTATATTATTAATATGAGTTCTATAAACTCATCATTAATAATATTACAATTTATTAATAATGTCACAATATATTGCTAACATTTTTAATTCCCAATATACACTCCCCTAATGTTGACATGGTACAAAATAACTCCTTTTTCTAGTACATGTTGCATGTGCTTGCCTCATAATCTAGATCAAAGAAAGGTGTCTAAACTTCCAACTGGCCGACTGCTTTACCGCACATTACCAAAATAATGCGGAGGAATGCATCCCACATTTAATCGAAAATAATGCACTTGAAATTCCACTCGCAAATCATCTTCATAAAAATGAAGGTAGTCAAAGGACCGCTACATCAATAAAATTTTATCTACCTTTTTACATCTTTCGTTTTCTAGATTTACCACCAACCCTTTGCAAATTTGTGAGTGTTACAATAAACTTAGATACATACTCTACAATGCTTTCTTTTAGAAGGTTACATGTATAGTAGTTTCTCACACATTGAAAATGAAGAGGAATGTGACATATCTTCTTATTTTCACACAAGTGGAAAATAAACACACAACTGAAAAATTAAAATGCCACAACACCATTTTGTAGCCCCATCACTGCAGTAAAGCCTAACGAGAGGTTATTGTTTGACCTCCTTCCTCCATTGTCCCCTCCCTCCATGTGTCATACTTCTACCTCAATCTGGATGTGATGATGAAGGTCAAAAGACCTTGAATAATTTAGACGTCACATACAAGTGAAAATACGTCTAAAATTAAAATGTGGGAAAATTTTGTTTTATTTTTTTGCCTTTTAAAATGACACTTTACAGACATGACTCAACTTTGAAACTTGATAACAAAAACCTATAATCACCTATTTTAATTTTTAAATGATAAATGATAGGTAATAATATCAAATACTAACAATTGTGGACTAAACAACATGACTACACAGTCATTAAAATATTTAAACACAAAATACCCGACTTACAATAAAATATCTTATCACAATTTTAACAAAACTATGATAACAAATCTCGAGTTGGTACATCATTTTGATCACATAAATTTTCCTACATGGATCTTTTTCTTGATCTAGTAATAGATGCAACAATTTCAACCTTCTCTTTGGCTCCAATTTCATGATTTACAGCCACATGATCAGCTATTTCAAAATTCACCAATGTTGCATTTTTCTTCCCCTATACTTCTTATGCCAAAATTTTATCTTTGTGTCTTTGTAAGAAGTACACTTAATCTGAAATGGTGAATTACCTCTTCTTCAATAATTTTTAGCATAGAAAACCCTTGCACTATACATTTTGTAGATGTATTTGACCCACTAGGCTACACACTAGCATCTTGAGCCATGTTTGCTTGCATGGTAACTAAGTCTCTTGAACTTGTAAGGGTATTCAGATCACCTAAAACAAGGAGCCTAGCTAATGTAATGGCTAGTTATGCATGTTATTGACCTATAACCTTGAACAGGTGGCCTATAGTTATTATAACTTAGAAGAGGTATTTTATATGGCCTACTTGTTTCAGTTTGATTTGTTTTCATCTATATTACCTTATTTGATAATGTTTTAATAGCTCCTTTCAAGTCATCTTTCTAAGTATGCCGAATCAGAAAGCTGTAATGGTTGTTTTGGAGCTAGTGGAATAGGAGCTATCTCAACATAACCGGCATAGAGCTTTTAGGCTCAAAATTTCTATCTTTTATGAGGTTGTTCTCATCTCTTATTGCAATGTCAAAGGCTACGGGAAGAGTAGTTCTACCCATAGACTAGATCATGATGACAATAATTTCACTTTTTAATATAGGAAAATAATACAAAAAAGCATGCTCATGTGAAGGAATAATTGTTATTGGAATCTTCTCGAAGTTTTGGTAAATGGTAAATTAAAATTAGAAATGAACTCTTAGGGTACATGATTAATGGTAGACAATTTCTTAATAATGGAAAAATGGTATGATTTTTAATTGAATTGCTTGCACAACACTTGACCTAATTGATCCCATGTGCCTATTGTTCCTATTGCTATATTTATGTACTTGTTAAAGGGTTGACTTTAAAAGAGGAATCTAGTATGCTTAGAGCAACATCTTCATGTGTGATATTATACATTAAACAAAGGGATTTTATTTCTCTAATATGTTCAACTGAGGTAACTTGGTTTTCACTAATAAAAAATGGAAGACTCTTAAGGGCACCAATAGGGATATCATGATAAAAAAAAATAAAAAAAGGGTTGACAATAGTAAGTTGGAAAAAATTTCTAGGTGGGGCAACCATTAGAAAAATAGGGATCCAAATGACAAAATTCAAATTTGGGGTAGGAGGATTGGCAATATTTGACTTTTTATAAGGTGTAGTATTTCTAATCCTTCTTCTCCTATCAAAATTTAGAGGTAATTACATAAAATCATGGGGATGACCTCTTAATGATGCTTTGGTTTTGATCGTGGGCATAGATCATGGAAAAAAAATTAGATCCTTGTAGTAGCAACTAATATTCGCTGCAAAAGAAGACATATGTCTTGATATTCATTTAAAATTGTTATGGCAGCAAGCTGCTGAAGCTGATTGAGTAGTTCTTAGAAGGCTGTAACTCTTTAATATTCATATATATCATGTTGAATGTTGATATCTACTAAAACAAGTTGTTGATCTTAATAAATTAACTCTTAGAAATAGCCATATTACAACATAATATTTAATTTCATGATGTAAATAAATCCAAAATTTGGTTCTTTTTCCCACTAGGCATATCCAAAAACTATTATCATTCTAAAGTACACCTTTCACTAGATGGGTAAATTGGCTTATGACTTCAGCCTATAAAATTGGATCCCCTCAAAGTTTTGGACATCTCGGAATGAGGGGAACTTATAGAAAGGGATGGCTCCCTTTGTTGGATCACTAAATTTTGTATTCGACTAAGTTGAGCATTAAAATGAATGTAAAATTAAAAAAATTGGTAAAGGTGATAAACTAAAATTTTGTGGGGCTTGGGGTTGCACAAACACACCTATTGACTAGTAAAAGAACTGCTTAAATTCACTACAAGAGCTTATTGAACTAATTTAAACTCACAAGGAAATACAATGCACTTTAATGGCTTGTAAAATGATCAAAATTGCTAAATGAAGTTGTTGTAAAACTATAATCACGCAAAGGAATATTAAAATCACTAAAACACACCTTTAAAATTTTTGGAACAAATTGTCAAATAAATTGCTCAATGGAGGAAAATAGTCTTATATTCAGTCATAAGATGGAACAGTACAAACAATTTTTGTAGCATACCAGTGCAAAAATCATCTCCCCTTTGTGCTTTACAAGAGCACATAATACATAGTAAAACTATTCACCCCCTTCTACAAAAATAGCCTTTAAAGGCACAATTGTACTCTCAGTCTTATTTTGAGTTATCTCCAAAAATAGATTTTGCAATTGCTCGGTCAAACTACAGTTAACCCTCTAATTACCTCTCTCTATGAATTGTATGGTCACCTTTGCATATTTTAAGGTAATGGAACACTTACATGAAACAAAAGGAAAATACTATTTTTAACATATCTCCAAAATAGAATAAAATGCCATCATGTGCATGAAAAGGTGAATTTTTCTCTATCTCCTTAGACTATATGCATGAAATAAATGATTATTTTATGCCCCTAATTACAACCTTTAGATAATGTATAATCTACATGGTCTTTTATTTATAAAATAAAATATTAAAAGGGGAGCACATACTCCTTCTCTATGTGGACATCGTAACACCCATGCAAAGTTTTAATAATTATTATAAAAAAAATGACCTTTCATGATTTCATGGTTTTAATAATTTGAAGCACTATCAATGGGCATATGGTGGTAATTATGTAAATAAACTATGACGTTACTAACCCTAACTAAGATTGAACTAGGGTAAGCCACGGTTGTTTGACACCTATCCATGGTTAACACAATAGTTGAGTTAGGGTGGGAAAACGTAACCCAACCATACTCATTTATTTATTTCTCCTCTCAAGCCTCTGATATGTTTGGTATGGAGAAACCTTGGAAAAATATATACTCTCATCCATTTTTCTCAAAGAATCTCATGTTTTAGCATTGTAGTTTCGGATTTTTCAAGTTTCTAGGCATGGACTCAACCTCCATGGTAACTTTTTTGAGCTATAAAGTTCACCTATGTAACAAATTTGTAGCTTTATTTTATAATTTTCTATGACATACACATATTTCCTTTTCTATTTGAGATATGGGAAAAATTTTGAAGACTGGTTAGGGTTTGAGTAGATCTAGGTTTCTTGCCATATTGGAGATCTATATTTTGCAATATTTGGAGGCCCCTGTTTTGGACTATTTTCATGGTAAGGACACTTCTTTATTTTTATCTTATTTCATGGCTTGGGTGTGCACATTCTTGGTTTATCTTTGCATCATATACAAACCATTGAAAACCTTTCTCGAAATGGACTAGTTCGTATTTTATTTTATGCTCGGAAGTTTCTATTTTCTAATATCAAACTTAAGATGAAGTGGATCTTTTGAATGTTTTGTGGTTTCACTACTCCAAGGGTTTTATTCACAATTTGAGCCTTCATGTTAATGGATTTACAACCCTTTACCATTTTTCATAAACTATATGGGCTTCAAAAAAGACTGTGTTGGGTTCATATTATTCAACGCTCCATATTGTATTGTAATGGCATATCTCTCGAAAAAAGTCCTATAATTTAATTTTTACATCTGGATACACTTTCTTTCCACTCACAACATTTGATAAGGCTTCAATGGCTCAGATTAACTTACTTCTCCTTCTATAGCATGTACATCTTGTATCCTTGCTTGTGATACTCAACTCGGACAAACTAGAGCCTTGCTTTTTCATTTTTCCCTTTTAGTTGGCATTGCTATGTCACTCTAAGGCTCTATGTTAAGGTTTTTGGGTACTTGGAAATTTTTAGACCTACTATGGATTAGCTACTTTTTGGGTTGAATGGATTTGTATTCAACCTTACCCGAGTATAGCATTTTTAGAAATATTTGTGATTTTTACTTGAAAATGGTAACCTTGTATTTGGTTTGGTGATTTGGAAAGTTTCAAATAAGAAATCATATTTTGTAACCTCGGTCATCCATCCTTCGGTTCGAGTTATGTCTCCTAAAAATTGAAATGGATTCAATGAAGCACATATTTGTATCTTGAATTTGAGGTATCCTCATAGAAATATTTTGTAATTTATTTCTTGAATATAGAGATGCAAAATTATTCCTCTTTATACTTTGTTGCTATACGCTTTATCTAGGATGATATCAAATGATCTATGCAAAAAAATTATGAGTTCTACTTGATTTGACTTAGAGGTCTACAATTCATTTTGGGTTCTAGATTTATATTAACAATATATTCCATTTGAATGAAGGTGTAATGCCCGCTAAAAACAACATATTTGAGACCCAAGAATAACCTAGGATTAGTTAGGAAAAAAATTATCGAATAATTTTTTTGTGTTGTTTAAAAGAGTCTACAACCAGGTTACAAGACAATAATTGTCGAAAATCAAGTTACAAAGACAATATACTATTAATAGCTTATATCTTCATTAATATAACAATTCTAAAAGATCACAAGGTCCAAACTTAGGGTTAGATTAATCAATTAGGTTAAGAGGGTAATTTCTCACTATACCACTCTCTAACATGCTTAAAATATTCAACTTGATTTTCTCAAAATTAACACACTCAAAACTTCCCAAAAAAATTCCATTAGATAGGAAATTTCCTCACCTTTCTCGGTGATATAAATAAGTCCTCCTAACTCCTCATATTTCTCATGTTATGGGCCGGCAAACCTTGGGAGGAAAATTTTCCCAAGAGCAGGTCTGCGGGCCTAGGGAGAAAATTTTCCATGCACGAGATCCTTAAGCCATGGGACGAAATTTTTCCGTGCGTGGGCCTACAGGCCGGGGGAAGAAATGTTTCCTGTGCATGGGCCTGTGGGCTGCGGGAAGAAACTTTTCCCATGCATAGGCCTGTGGGCTGTGGGAGGAAAATTTTCCCCAAAGGCATTCGGGTCGGTGGAGTTGGGGAGGAAAGTTGGATTCTTGGCGCTTGGGGTGAAAAGCACACTTTTCCAACAGCGCCTATGCATCCATAAGCGTGACTTCGCACCTGAAAAGAATCTTATTCCCTAGGCCACAAGGGACATGTGGAACATTCTAAGCCAATGCAGGGAAGTGGGTTAGCGGGGACAAATAGGCATTTTTTCCTTAAGGGTTAAAAAGGCACATGGGATTAAAATCCACCCGCACCTCCACCGGTGCCTCACGACGCCACGTGTTAGATGTTCATTAGCTATGGACCAAAGTGTTGGTGGGGAGATTTGGGAAAAGTTTACCTTTGAAGCATAAATCTTCAGAAACTCCATGCCTCCCGATGCGTCGTGGGGACACATGTCATCCATTCATTGGTCTGTGGGTGGCGGGCTTAGGGAGAAGTTAGGAAAATTTACCAAAATTTTCTTTTGAAGTGCTAAGGTAAAAAAAGGATCCGCACCTCCGCCAATGCCTCTCTAAGACACATGTCAGTCAATGATTGGCTGCGGTTGGGGGGATGCAAGGAAAAATTATATATTTTTCCCAAAAAAAATTATTGATTAACTTTAACAGTTATAAAAATTTTGAAGACAACATAAAGTGAAAATATCAGAAGGCGATAAATTTTGATTGGAAACTCAGTTTTTGGTAAATGAGGACTTTTGGAAAGCTCTCAATGTCTTCTATGCACATAAAACATTAATATTTCATTTTTATAATTTCTAAGGGGTCAATTTCATGAAAACAATCTGCAAGATTTTTAAAAAGCAAACTGGTAAACTTTACATTATGAAATTTTAATTAATTGATCTTCTTCCTCTCTCAACATGTCAATTAGCCATGGGGAAATCTTTCTTGGATGGATTTAGGATGGATTTGGAAGGTAATTTTGTTTGATTGACTCGATAACAAAAATACAACTTTGACAAGAAACGTCAAAGAAATGGTTTGAGTCTGATTTTGCTAAGTATTCTAAGAAATTCCTCAGGTGTTTTTGTCCAATAGAATTCATTTAGGGCACAATACTTCAATTTAATCGTTTAATTTGTTATTTCCTTGTTGCAGGTTGAAGTTGTGCATTTTTTGATAAAGTATTTACCAGTTTGAAAATACAAAACAAAGATCAAATTTTAAAGGATTTATTTTCCATTTTCATCTTCCAAGTATTAGAATTCATTCCAATTCTACTCTAATACATTTATTTGATTCAAATCAAACTATTCAAAACCAAAATGCAATTCTGATTTCAAATTTTACACTTTTCAAAAGAAACAGTTATGTTTTTTCCTCACACGCATTTCTTCCTACCAAATAGTAATTTCAAATACATTTCAAACTCATTTTTTAAACAGAAATAGTTCCTATTGTGGAAAGGAATGCAACTTTTATTCAAAGGACAAGGTTTCCTTCTTTTACAACTTCTCTTTTCTGTTGATTTTCACAATATAATATACAAAATACATCTCTTTCTTTTTAAAACACAAACAGAGTATAGATCTCTCCTTTACATTTCAAACTTGCAACTTTCATATTAATTACGACATATTTCCATTACAAAACATATACGAGTTCATCCACTTCAAGTGGGAAAGGTTACAATAAGATTTCTTTTCAACAAGGCCCTGTCAAACTATTTTTTTCTCCTTTCTCCGAACAACAACATGTAATTTTATCATTCTTCCAATTTTGATCACTTAAAAGAGCACGAGAAAGGGAATGCTCTCCACCCAACCAAGACATCTAATGACAAGGAGAATCCATCCTTCTTCATTGGCCCCCGAGCCCTAACCATAATGCAATAAAAGATGTGTTTCAACTCATGACAACAACAGGCTTCCACAAACACACATGAAAATTTCACATTTAAAACATAGTCCAAAACTGAATGTAGTTTGCAACCACATTGAAACATAACAAACAAAACTCATGATTCACCATGTAATCCAAAGGAGCAAGAAACTAATGGGGATTCTACTTATGCCTCCCAAAGGAGAAATGGATATCACCACCTAATTTCAAACCTCCAAAATATAATATATAAAAGCCCCGACATGCCCTTATGCATCCCAAGTACCCTTTATTCCTCATATTTCCTTATGCCTCCACAACCTCTTATGACACCCCATAACGAGTAAATAAATGCAAGATATTTATTTATAAGGTTGAACCCAAATCCCAACTCCCTCCACACTTATACCTCCCCAAAACACTTGTGCCTCCCACAAAATAAACCCCATAGTCTTCTCCTACACCATTCCTAGGCCATCTACCCAACATCCCACAAACATGCCAAAACATTCACAACAAAACAATTTCATAAACAAAAGGAAGCATTTCAAGAGCCAAGTTCCTACCTCTCCATGATGGAGTTGTTCCAAGTTCCAAAACAACAAGCTTTATCTCAATGCAAGCAATCCAAATCAGCCAAGCACAAGCATGCAACTATCTTCCAAAAAACTTCTCCAAAGCAAGAGCTCTGAACAACAAAATAATTCACCCCAAAAGGAGTTTCCCAAAAGTGAAGCAACCCAAAACAAGGCAAGCAATTCAAATTTTATAGAAGAGGGAAGAGAAGAGGATGAGGTGGATCCATGTAGGATGCCACATCACACATCCTCAACCTCAGACCAAAATTCAACTTCATTCTCCAATGCATAATAAATAGGTGGGTGAATAATATGAAAGTTTAGTTACATACTCAAATCCAACCCACACCTCAAAGGACTGAAATTAAACAACATAAGAAAAGTGCAATTAAAACTTACAATTTGTCCTCTCCAAAAGCATTATAAAAGTCTAATTTTAACCCCCAAACCATAGGTATAGTTGGTATGAAAATTGAAGAGGTATGGGAAATGTTTAAATTATCCCACAAACCTCCAAGGACAATTTTGAATTTCCAAGAAGGTGGAGTGTTTCACACTCAAAAGTTAACTTACACATCACTTACATATTACTTACACATTCTTACAACACTTTAAATCATAACCAACAACAATATTAATTACATTCTCATGATATCTTTTAATTAATTAACTTAACAACATGATTACTCACAATATTAACACCACATTAATTAAATAATGAAAGGGGGTAAGTGCACCACATAAAACACATGAAAACATTAAACAAAAGAACCAAATAAATAAATACACATAACCCCTTGGTCACATTTAAAGGTGATCCCCCATGGGAATCCCTAACAAAACAACCACACACAAACAATACAAGTTGCCATGGTGACCTTGTTGAATTCATCTAGAATTCCAATGTGGTTGGTCTCCAATCCCCAATATTTGTTGTGATATTTTAACATGTAAAACACAAATATCTCCTTCATCCTCATGGCCATATCAGAACATCCATAATAATATAAATAAAATTTCAAAATCATCTAGATATATGAATCACAACAACATCCAACCAACCAACAAGATCATTTGTAATTTTACTCAACAACTATATCATCATCAAATAATTTTCCATTTCTAGGTCTACTCACAATATCCGAATATCACATGTCCAAACAACATCCATGATATAACCATGTCAATCAGTATATCAACATCAATATCCAAAATGTTTCTAATAATCATCATGCATCATAACTGAATCAAGTTCAACAATAATCCATGATCTAACATCTAACATCATACTATAATAAATTCCATAATCATGTCCATAATATAATCAGCAGTATCATGATCAATATTAAAATGTGTCAAAGGGAAGTGGGAACTACATCCCCCTCCACTTAGACTCAAATTCCTCATTGAAGTCACTAGAAAAAATGTGGAAATTGAACTCATAGTAAACTAGCATCCTCCCATGTAGCTGCAGTCTCATCATATTTGTCCCACTGCACCCAGACTTGGTCAATCTCTCTATCTCAAAGGCCCAAGGTCCTATGATCTATAATTCAAATGGGCTCCACCATCACCTTCCTGGACATTGCACCTACAATGATGCCCAATCTAGCACATGAGAAGGATCTACAACATATCTCCTAAGAACTGAAACATGAAACACATGTTCATTATTGCGAGACAAGATAACTTAGAACCTTTTCCATAATAGATAGGGCTCTTATGTGGCATGACACAAAGGAACACCTTCATGCCCACATCAAAACTATGGTCAGTCCTATGCTGATCTACGTACTTCTTCTACCTATCCTGTGCCTCCTGTAGTCTTTGTCTGATCAAAATCACCTGCTGCTCCATGTCCTACAACAAATCTATTCCAAGAGAAACCATTTCCTATAACCTATCCCAAATAAGAGGTGTCTTGCACTCTCTACCATAAAAATCCTGAAAAGGATCCATCCCTATAGAACTCTGAAAACTATTATTTTAGGAAAACTCCACCAAGTACATGTACTCCTCCCATCTAGAATTCTAATCCATCACATACATCCTAAGCATATCCTTTAAAATATAATTCACTCACTTAGTCTGTCCATATGTCTATGGGTGATATGTTGCGCTAAAGTTGATTCTCATCCTGAGGGCATACTGCATCGTGGTCTAAAAATGGGAAGTGTACAAAGGATCGTGGTCACTAATGATCTTCCATGGAATCCTATGCAACCTAATAATCTCATCAAGATATACCCATGCCACTACACTAGTTGTATAAGTGGTCTTCACCAGAGAAAACTGAGGCACTTTTGTCAATTTATCAACCATGACAATGATAGCATCGTGGTGATATCTCGAAATTGGTATCCCAACAATGAAGTCCATGGAAATGGTGTCCAATTTCCACTCTGGTATAGCATGAGGAAAAAGAAGGCCAGCTGGATGCTCATGCTTGACCTTCACTTTCTGGCACTCTAAACAACATGACACAAACTGAGCCACGTCTCTCGTGAAGTCCTCTCTAGTGATACAATTGTCTCAATGTAGTGTACATCTTTTTTACCCCTGGATGGGATGAAGAGGGTGCATGATGTGCCTCTATCAAAATGTCCTACCTCAAGCCTTTATCTCTAAGAACGTAAATCTAACCTCTGTGCAGGAAAAGGCCATCTCCCTCTACTAAGAAACCATTAAACTTCCCTTCAAGAGGTCTATGGGACTTGATCTCTACTCAAACTGCAATGTAGAAGATGTCAAGAGGAAGCTGTTGAAGAATCCTTCTCCGTAAATTTATGCCCACTGAAGTGTCCATAATCACATGTCTCCATCTATTGAGAGAATTTGTCACCATATTCTCCTTCCCCTTCAAATGCTCTATCTCCATATCATACTCATAAAGCAACTCCATCCAACACTGCTGACGAGCATTGAGATTGGGCTTCGTGAAGAGGTGGCGAAGACTCAAGTGATTTGTCTTTAGTGTGAATCTTTGACCAAGCAAAAGTGCCTCCATCAAACCAAACCGTTCACAACTGCCACAAGCTCATGATCATGAGTTGGATAATTAAGCTCATAATCCTTGAGTTTTCGAGACTCAAAAGCCACTACTCTACCCTCTTGCATCAACACACCTCCAAGTCCTGCCAAAGAAGCATCCGTACATATGAAAAACTCACCCTATGGATATGGTACTGCAAGAATAGGTGTTAGAGTGAGGTATTCCTTCAGTGTCTAGAAGGCACGCTTTGCGATTGTCCAACCGAGAAAACCTTCTTCCCTTTCCCTTTGAAGGGAAATGATGGGGTCGTAATTCAAGAGAAGTCTTGAATAAATCTCCTGTAATAACTGCTAATCCCAGGAAGTTACACACCTCTATCATAGTAGTGGGTGCTATCCAATCCATAATAGATCTGATCTTGGAAGGATCAACTAAGATACCTTCCTAGAAATGATTCGACCCAAATATTGCACCTCCATCGAAAGAAAGCACACTTCTCCAACTTCCCGTAAAGTTGTTGCTCTCGAAGACACTAAAGAACCTGATGAAGGTTTCCCTCATACTCCTCATACGTACATGAGTAAATCAAAATGTCATCAAGGAATATGAGCATGAAGTGATATAAGAAATTCCTTAACACCCCATTCATCAAATTCATAAACACTTTGCAAGGGCATTCGTCAACCCAAAATGTACCACTTTGTGAACTCATAGTGGACATATCTTGTTCGGAAGGTGGTCTTATGAATGTCCATCTCGAAATCCTCGGTTGATGGTATCTTGACTTAAGTTCTACCTAAGAGAAAGTTGTGGCTCCCTTCATCCGATCAAACAAATCATCAATGCATGGAAGGGGATAACAATTCTTGGTCGTTAGTTTGTTCTCGCTAGTGGTAATCATTACACAACCTGTAAGGATCCTTCATTCTTATTTATAAAGATCTTTGGTGCACCCCAAGGGGATACACTAGGATGAATTAGGCCCTTTTCCAGCTATAACTTGGGCTCACAGAGCTCAGGGGTAGTCATCCGATAAGGTGCTCGTGAGATAGGCTCTGCTCCCAGAACCAGATCTATATGAAAATCAATCTCACGTGGTGGTGGTAACCCCGGTAGCTCCCCTAGAAATACATCTATAAAATCTCTCAAAATGGGATGGTCATCTAGCGATGGCCCACTAGACCCATCCTCCGATCTCGTCATTAGCGTGTGAAAACAAACATCGACAACCCCGTAGCACACACCGCTTAAGCTACATAACGGAGATGGTGCAAATAGAAATGGGTCTCTTGACCTCCACTATCACTACCTCAACTCCTAGATCATCTCTACAGGATATGATCTTGTGGTAATAATCCACTCTGGCCCTATGTGCGAGATAAGCGGTCCATGCCCAAGATGAATCCATAGGAGCCCAATGGAAGGATACAAAGATCTGATGTAGTGGCGAAAGGTCCCAAATCCACCACACACTCCTTAACTAAGGATTCTACAGAGATCTTGGCTCCAAAATCCATCTCAACATCCCAACTATGACCCTTCCTAACTACCACCAGCCTGCATCACTCTACTAAAGATGGTGTAATAAAATAATTAGAAGAACTAGAATCAAACAAAATGGAGGTAGGAATACCACCAATGTTACTGTAGTCTCAATAACTGTACTTTGATGCTCTACGGTGGTTCTCAACTACTACGTCTTTATCGACATTAAAATTTTCCTTCGTAATTTCTATTTTATTAATGTATGTATTAGGAATAAGATGTTGTTAAATATAATTAGTAGTGGCATCTAATAGAAGATAATGGCGCCTTTAGTATGGTACTGCCAATAAAGTAGAGTACGGTAACAGTCAAAGTAAAAAAGGAATGTTGTGGTAAAAATTAAATATTTGTCGTAAGTGGTCCAGTAATGTTAAAATGTCAAAGTTGGGGTAAGTAGAGAAGTAGGGTCTACATGATTAGGAAGTAGAAATATTATATTTGTAATAAGGACAAGGAGTGATGTGATAAATATTTTGTGTATTTTATTTTTAAAATGTCTAAAAAGGTGGAACCCATGTGAGATGATAAGGTTTATCTTATCTTAGAAGATAAGCCTACATGTAAAGGTAAGAGTTTAGGCATGGAATATGATTGGCCGGAAGAGATTTCCTATCCTATCTTAGAGATAGGGTGGATAAGCTTGAATTCCTATAAATAAAGAGGTCACCTTCCCTCATTTAGCATAGAAGGAAGTAATGAGAAATATTGTATGAGTAAGTGTGTAAAGGAAGCCATCATTTTGAGGTTGTGCTAAATAAGCCATTAAGAGGTGTAATTGTGAAGCTTCTCCCATAGTTATGATTTGAAGGCAAGTGAAGTCAGCAACACTTAAAGTACCTCATGGTTGAGATTGTAACAATTTCATGTTGATATTATAATTTACACTTATATTTCAGATTTTTCATCATTCCTTCGTATCATAGTCTATGGTATTTTTGTGTTATGTTTATTGTTGTGTTTCCATATTACATCCACCAAAATAAAGGTTGTGCATTAGTAAATAATCATAGCATGAGGAGTTCCGGTGGTGAATTATCATAGTTACGGATTGGTGATGAAATTTTTGTTCCGTTCTTTAGGATCATTCCTCGTTGGTGGATTTTACGGAGAGATATTCCCACTTAGTCGAGAAAACATTTGGAGGGTAACCTTGTTTTTACTATGTATAGTGGTTTCCATGGTAAATTCACTTTTACCATGCATAGTATTTATCACATGATAACTTTACATTTTACGGTGAATAGTATTTACCACAATAACTTCATTTTTAACCATGAATAGTGTTTACCCCAGTAACTTCATTTTTACTGTAAATAGTGTTTACTAGAGTAAAGTCAGTTTTTACCGTAATAAGTCAAGTTTTACCATAGTAAATGTAAGATTACCATTTTACTGTAGAAAGGTGTAAAGTCACTTTCTATTGTCACTTTCTATTGTAGTGTGTAAGATTATTTGTGCACATAAGTCTTCTCGATTGTACTTGTGAGTTGGTATTTTACTTATGGTCACATTTTAAAATGGGGAAGATTCCTATTTTTTCAGCCCAATCTAATGAAGATGCTTCCTCTTTCATTCAAGAGTTTAAATGATCTTGCATTTGTAATTGCCTCATAAGAAGGAACAATGGACTGAATTTTTCCTACCTACCTTTTTGTATGGTTCAACACTTAGGTGGTTTAAAACACTAGGTGATAATGTGAAAAAATCATGGGATTTATTAACTAAAAGTTTTCTTGAAGAATTTGGTGAACAACGAAATATGCGAGATCTCATAATCGAGATCACAAAGCTATCCCAAGGAGATAAGGAGAAGATAAGAGATTATCATGCTCGTGTTATAGAGCTAAGGAGGAAGATCGATGCCCGGATCGGGAAGGAAGGATTAGCGGAAGGGTTGATGAATGGCGTGAATAATCTCCTTTGTAAGCACTTCATTATTGGGATGAAGCCGAGAGATCGAGAACGAGTGAAGTATGACCACCCAACTACCATTGAACAAGAAAATGAGATTGCAAGAAGGAAATAAGAAAGCATAGAAGAGTAGCCCAAAGAAATTGTTGCTAAAGTAGATCCTACATCAGCACCTTTCATCCAGGATCCACAACCAATCCCAGTGAGCAAAAATATTTCTCCTAGTACATCTTCCGAGTATGAAGATTTTCTCAAGAAGATGGGTTAGTTAATTATTAATCTTCTTCAAGGAAAGGAATTTAGTTCTCGGGGAGGAGATAGAGGTCCAAAACCAAATATTTCGAAGTTGTATGTTATGGTTGTTATAAAAGGGTCATTATAAGTATAATTGTCTAGATAGAGCTTCTACATCAGTACAAGAGAAAATGATAAAGGAAAATCACTGTGAATTCTTTTGATGTAGTAGATAAGAGCATAAATAATGAAGTAGATGTGTTTGTAACAAAAAGAAAGAAAGAAAAAGATAACCAAGATGGAAATGATCCTAAGAAGATGAAAGGAGAAACTAGTAAGAAACATAGGAGAAGAAAGCTGGGTGTGCAGGATTTTCTAATTTCACAGGGACAAGGACCATACTCCATCTTAGAAGATCCATCCAAAATGCCTACAAACATTACTTATGGTCAACTCTTGGCTATGTCTTCTGAGAAGAGGTGGGAGCTACGAAGTGGACTCAATGCTCGATGAAGGAAGGAGGTTGAGGTCCTGTTTTGGAGGTAGAGGCGGATCCTTACACTCCACAAGCTGAGGTACTATGTAATGGTATTTCAATTCATGATGTCTTAGTTGATGGAGGTGCTGCAGTTAATGTAATGACTGAATCTATAATGAATATGTTGGGTTTAAAAATTGATCGCCCCTCAACACTTATGTTAAGGTCACTAAATAAGGGAAAAACTAAACCAGAAGGTATAGTTTCAAATGTGGCAATATCATTATGGGTATTGTATGTGTGGTAGACTTTCGGTGATGAAAAATGGTACTATTGCGTACCCAATGTTGTTGAGAAGACCATGACTAAAGAGAGTTCATGCAAGAAACTACTGGAATGAAGGCTTCATGACACTTGGATGTGGTAGAGAGAGGGTGAAGATAAACGTAATCCCTCGGCATCATAAGCGGGACCTATGAATTCAAGTGATGAAACCGATGATTGGACATCCTCTAATTACTTTAGTACCGGTGAAGTGGACACCGAAGATGAAGAAAGTGAGGTTGATGTTTCGGTCATGGATATCCTTCCAATCACACCGACTTATGACCCCATAAATTTATCTGAAGAAGAAATTGATGATCATCTCCAACAAATAAAGATTGGGGATGTTGTGATGTAGAGTGAGAAGGAATGCTACCTCCGGCTCTTTCGAAGTTACATACACCTATTCACTTTTGATTACAAGAAACTCTATCAAGTAAGTTGGGTAGAACATTTTATTGAGCTAGTAGATGGTGCTAAGCCCATAAAGCAAATTCCATATAGAATGAATCCTAATTTTTCCAAGATTGCAAAAGAAGAAATAGATAATTTGCTTGATGCGGGATTCATATTTCTTTGTGGAGAATTCAAAATGGGTTTCTCCCATTGTGATATCAATAAAAAAGATTGGAAAACTATGCATTTGTGTTGATTATAGGAAGCTCAACAAGGCAACAAAGAAGGATCATTACCCTCTTCCATTCTCATATCAGATCTTGGACGAAGTAGCTTGCCAGGAGTGCTATAGTTTTGCTTATGGATATAGTAGATACAACCAAGTTCGTATAGCAAATAAGGATCAACTAAAGATCACGTTCACCACTCCTTGGGGAACGTTTGCTTATATAGTTATACCTTTTGGGTTGTGTAATGCTCTAGCAATGTTCCAGCGCTTAATGAATAGGGTGTTTGAACCCTACATTGGGAACTTCATCAGAGTATTTCTGGATAATTTTTACATCTATGGGAGCAAGATGGACCATCTGCACTTTGAGATGGAGACAACATTTCAAAGGTTAGATGAAGCAAAGCCTCACTAAATCCTACAAAGTGAGTCTTTGGATGTTCTAAAGGAATTTTTTAGGGCATGTTGTATCCAAAGATGGTATTGGTACTAATCTCGATAAAGTTTTAAAAATCTAAGAGTTACCATTTCCTATGAATAGAAGTAAGTTGAGATCATTTTTAGGCCATGTGGGTTACTGTAGAAGGTTCATCAAGAATTTCTCAAAGATTGCACAGCCACAAACCCATTTCTTGAAGAAGGATGTTACTTATGAACTAGGAAATAATGCGCATGAAGCTTTTGAACAACTGAAGGAAGCTTTGGTGTCTTCACCTGTTTTAAAGAATCCAGATTAGAGCAAGCCATTCATTGTGTATACTGATGTCTCAGATACAACACTATGGAGTACTCTAAGCCAAAAGGATGAAAATGGGAATGATCATCTAGTTTACTTTGGGAGCAGATAAATGAGAAGTGCTGAGGTAAATTATATCTGTAACTGAAAAAGAGGCTCTAGCTATCATTTTTGTTGTAAAGAAGTTTAGAAATTACTTGTTAGGGCAGAAATTTATAGTTGTAATGAGATCATCGGGCTTTAAAATATATTGTAAATAAGCCTAATCCATCGGGAGGATAACAAGATGGATAATTTTGTTACAAGAATTTGAATTTGATATTATAGATAGGCCAGGAAAGAAGCATGTCAATGCAGATGCACTCTCTCGAGCCTATGATGGTTTAGGTTCATCTTGTGATGATGATGATTTCCCAAATACAGAATTGTATCCCTTGACACAATCCCTAGTGAATACATAGATATTTGGAATCATTTGAATGAATTCAAATTTCTTGATGGTGCCAATGCAAATACTAAGAGAAAGATTACTCAAGCCAGTCATCCATATTCTATTCTGCATGGAGTATTATTTCGAATAGGACCCGATGGACAGTATAAGAGAGTAGTTGGACATGATCAATGGAAGGAGCTGATAGAAGAATTACACAATGGTACATGTGGAGAACACTTCTCTGGACAACTTACAGCAAGAAGGATCTTGGATGCAGGTTATCACTGGCCCACTCTTTTTAGAGATTGTTATAATTATTGTAAGACATGTGATATTTATCAAACACATGGTAACCGTAAGACTTCATCAGCTCCATTATTCCCTATTCTTCCACTTGGTCCCTTTGAAAAGTGGGGAATAGACATTGTAGGTGCACTTCTAACTACCCCATGCCAAAATAAGTATATTGTAGTTGCCACAGATTATTTAACCAAGTGGGTTGAAGCTAGGCCATTAAAAATAGCTTCTATGGATGAAGTTAAGGTTCATATATGAATGCATTGTCACTAGATTTGGTTGCCCATTTGAAATTGTAATGAGATCAAGGAAGCCACTTCATTAATGAGGTGGTAGAAGCCCTAGTCAACAAGTTTTCTATTAAGCACGGGGAAGGAAACAACATACAAGCCAAGCACAAATGGACGGGAGGAATGAACAAATTTTTGTCTTATGTCAAATTCTAACAAAAGATGTAGCCTTGCAGGTACATAAGTGGGATAAAAGGATTCATGCGGCGTTTTGAGCATATAGGAAACATCAAAGACAATAACAGGATACTCCCCATTTCAGTTGGCTTATGGCATTGATCTAGTTCTTCCTATTGAGTTTGATATTCCCACTATGAGAGTTATGAAAAATGAAAGGATGGATGAAAATGATTTAGTAAAAGAAAGGTTGGTGCATCTTCATTTGCTAGAGGAAATGAGGGAAATAGTAAAGGATACAAACTATAAAAAGAAAATTAAGTAGAAGGAATACTTTGATCAAAAGATCCGTTGGTCTCCATTTCATGTGAATGACTTGGTTCTAGTATATGATTCCAGATACAAAAAAAGAAGTCAGCAAAAATTTCTTCCCAAATGGATGGGGCCCTACAAAATAGCAGTTGTGCATGAAAATGGTACATATCGACTAGAGGAATTGGATGGCACTCCCATTACGAAATGGGTCAACCATGACAAGTTAAAAATTTTCCAAGCACCAGCTTCAGAATGTCCATAAGAGTCTACTCCGAGGACGGAGTAGAAGCTAGGAAGGGGAAAAATGTCAACATTAAAATTTTCCTCCATAATTTCTATTTTATTAATGTGTGTATTAGGAATAAGATGTTAAGTATAATTAGTAGTGGCATCCAATAGAAGATAACGATGCCATCAGTACGGTGCAACCAATAAAGTAGAGTATGGTAACAATCAAAGTACAAAAGGAATGTTGTGGTTAAAAGTAAATATTTGTTGTAAGTGGTCCAATAATGTTAAAATGTCAAAGTTGGGGTAAGTAGAGAAGTAGGGTCTACATGATTAGGAATTAGAAATATTATATTTGTAATAAGGACAAGGAGTGATGTCATAAATATTTTGTGTATTTTATTTGTAGAAAAGTCTAAAAAGGTGGAACCCATGTGAGATGATAAGGTTTATCTTATCTTAGAAGATAAACCTACATTTAAAGGCAAGAGTTTAGGCATGGAATATGATTTTCCGGAAGATATTTCCTATCCTATCTTAGAGATAGGGTGGATAAGCTGAATTCCTATAAATAAAGAGGTCACCTTCCCTCATTTAGCATAGAAGGAAGTAATGAGAAATATTGTATGAGTAAGTGTGTAAAGGAAGCCATCATTTTGAAGGTGTGCTAAAGAAACCATTAAGAGGTGTAATTGTGAAGTTTCTCCCATAGTTATGATTAGAAGACAAGTGAAGTCAATAACACTTGAAGTACCTCATGGGTGAGATTGTAACAATTTCATGTTGATATTATAATTTACACTTATATTTCAGATTTTTCATCATTCCTTCGTATCATAGTCTATGGTATTCTTGTGTTATGTTTTTTGTTGTGTTTCTAGATTACATCCACCAAACTAAAGGTTGTGCATTAGTAAATAATCATAGCACGAGGACTTCTCGGTGGTGAATTATCATAGTGTCGGATTGGTGATGATACTACATCCTATGACTACACCCCATATCACAAACAATAGGCTATGAGATTTGTGTCTTACCCTTGTTATTAAGGTTATGTGGGCAGTCTCTCTAAAAATTCAAGTAACACCACAACCAAAACAACCACTTGATCCTCTCCCCGAGTAGCAATTCCATGCTAGTACTTTGGAGGTCTTTTGTGGATCTAATGATCCAACTGCAGTATGCTAAGGTCTCTGCTAGTGATCTCCTACTAAGTGAGCTCTCTGGGCACCTTGTGTCTTGATGGGACACTTGAGAGAAGGCCCCATACTTCGACCTCTTTGTTCATCAAACCTCTGTGGAGGTCTATAAGGTGGGTGGGACTATTGTTGTTTCTAGTGTTGTGGTCTAAAAGATGACTATGTTGAACCATGTCCACCACGAGGAAGAGTACTCGGACCCCTTTGATCTACTATCCTACATCTTTGTATGCAGTGTTGGACTCGAGTCTCTAGCCTATTCGATCTTTCCCGAGTCTCCTCTGCTATATAGGCCTTTTCAACGGCCTCAGCTAATGTCGTGGACAATGGATCCATCTCGCACCTCCAATGTCTATATTTAGGCACTGGATGAACTGTGGATCCACACCTACTCATCCTTCATGTAATCAACATACTAGAGAAGATCCAAAATCTACTCATAATCTGCTACTATAAGAGATACTTTTGGAGGTCATGAATCTCATTTATCATTTGTTGTACAAACCTCCTTGACAAATATCTACTCCTGAATCACTCCTCAAAGAGCTCCCATGTAAGTGTCTTAGAATTAACATGGAGGTTTTGCTCCTCTATCTGCCACCATACACCAGCTCTAGCCCTCAATAAATGGATCACAACATGAGCTTTCGTGTTGTTAGAATAAGGACAGAGCTTGAAGCATCCGCTCAATCTCACCAACTAGGCCTCTACCTAAAATCCACCTATGTCACCAGAATAATGTGATGGCCAAAGCTTCAGGATCTCCCTAATGTGATCTACATATGTTGTCTAATGGCCCTTAGGCCTCTCTGCATGCACATCCCTAAGCTTAGGGCTCCAAGACCTATCTCTGTGTCCTGAAACCCGGTCTCACTGTCCCCTCTATGGTGACTAAGCTCTAATTGAATCTTCATGGGATTTCTCTCCTCTATGATCCTTATTGTGCCGAGGAGATGCATGAGCCTCAATGGATGTCACCCTATCATGTCTAGTTGAATGTGCCCCTACGGTCCCTCTGCGTAGAGCGACATTAACATCCTAAAGAGTCTACAAAATCTATGGTAGGATGGCTGCTACAACATGATCTAGAGGTGGTATGCCTAGGTCTATGTGAAAAGGCTCCTCATCTTGTTTGTGCCTCCTACACAGAGAAAAACGAGAGTTAGTTCCTTATTTTAGGTTTTACTTAGCTTTCATGTTTACTAAAATATGTAATTTCTAAACTAAGTTGTTTTCTAGATTTAAAAGTGTGCTAGGTTTTAAAGTTAATGTCTTAAGTTTTCTAGTGTGGCTAATGGCCCAATATTTTGAACCATTTCTCGGATACCAAGTATAACACCCCCTAAAAACAACCAACTTGAGACCCAAGAATAACCTAGGATTAGTTAAGAAAAAAATTATGGAATAATTTTTTTGTTGTTTAAAAGAGTCTACAACCAAGTTACAAGACAACAATTGTCGCAAGCAATTTACAAAGTCAATATGCTCTTAATAGCTTATAGCTTCATTAATATGATAGTTACAAAAGATCACAAGATCCAAACTTAGGGTTAGATTAATCAATTAGGTTAAGAGGGTAATTTATCACTATACCACTCTCTAACTAGCTTAAAAGATTCAACCGATATTCTTAAAATTAACACACTAAAATTTTCCCGAAGCATTCCCATTATATAAAAATTTCCTCACCTTTCTAGTGATATAAATAATTCCTCCTAACTCATATTTCTCAAGTTATGGGTAAATTTGGTAGACCTTGGGAGGAAAATTTTCCCAAGAGTGGGTCTGTGGGCCTAGGGGAGAAAATTTTCCATGGGTGGGCATGCGGGACGCGGGATGAAATTTTTCCCGTGTGTAGCCTGTGGGCCATGGGAAGAAATTTATCCCATGTGTAGGCTTGCGGGCTACGGGAAGAAATTTTTTCTGTGCGCGGGCTGCGAGCTGCGGGAAGAAAAATTTCCCTAAAGACGTTGGAAGTCGGCGGAGCGAGGGAGGAAAGTTTGATTCTTGGTGCTTGGGGCTAAAAGTGCACTTTTCCCCCGAGCGCCCATATGCCCATGGTGGTACTCCACACCTGAAAATGATCTTATACCCTAGGCCACAAGGGATACCTGGCACATTCTAAGCCAATGTGGGGAAGCAAGTTTGCGGGGATAAATAAAAATTTTTTCTTTAAGGGTTAAAAAGGTGCATGGGATTAAAGTCCACCCATGCCTCCGTCGATTGCCTCATGATGCCACGTGTCACACGTTCATTAGCTGTGGATCAACGAGCTGGAGAAGAGATTTGGGAAAAGTTGACTTTTGAAGCGTAAAGCTTCGAGACACTCCATGCCTCCATCGATGCATCGTGGGGACACATGTCATCCATTCATTGGCTGTGGGTTGGCGGGCTGTGGGAGAAGTTAGGAAAATTTACCAAATTTTCTTTTGAAGTGCTAAGGTAAAAAAGGATCCATGCCTCTGCCAACGCTTCTTTAAGCCATGTGTTAGTAAATGATTGGCCACGGCTAGCGGGAAAGTGGGGAAAATTTTCCCAAAAACATTTATTGATTAACTTTAACAATTAGAAAAATTTTGAAGCCAAAATGAAGTGAAAAGTTAAGAAGGACATAAATTTTGATTGGAAACTCAAGTTTTGGTAAACGAGGAATTTTCAGAAATCTCTCAACATCCTCTATGCACAGAAAGCATTAATATTTCATTTTGATAATGTTTAAGGGGTCAATTTCACGAAAATGATCTACAGGCTTTAAAAAAGGCAACTGGTAACTTTTAACTTATGAAATTTTAATGAATTGATCTTCTTCATCGGTCAACATGTCAATTATCCATAGTGAAATTGTTCTTGATGGATTTAGGATGGATTGGGAAGGTAAGTTTGTTTGATTGACTCCCAATAAAAAATACAACTTTTACATCAAAACGACAACAAACGGTTAGAGCCCGATTTTGCTAAATATTCTAAGAAATTCCTTAAGTGTTTTTGTCAATAGAATTCGTTTAGGGCATACTACTTCAATTTTATCATTTAATTTTTTATTTCCTTATGTAAGTTTGAACTGTTCATTTTGGATAAAGTATTTACCATTTTGAAAATATGAAAGCGAGATCAAATTTTAAAGGATCTATTTTCCATTTTTATCTTCCGGTATTATAATTCATTCTAATTCTACTCTAATAGATTTAGTTGATTCAAATAAAACTATTCAAAACCAAAATGCCATTCTGATTTCAAATTTTACACTTTTTACACTTTTTAAAAGATGGAGTTCTGTATTTTCCTCACACACATTTCTTCCTTTCAAAAAAAGATTTTAAATACATTTCAAACTCATATTTTAAATAGCAATAGTTCCAATTGTGGAAAGGAATGCAACTTTTATTCAAAATACAAGATTTCCTTCTTTTACAACTTCTCTTTTCTGTTGATTTTCACAATACAATATACAAAATACATCTCTTTCTTTCAAAACAAAAATAGAGTATATATCTCTCCTTTACATTTCAAAATTACAAATTTCATATTCAATACAACATATTTCCATTACAAAACATATACGAGTTCATCCACTTCAAGTGGGAAAGGTTACAATAAGATTTCTTTTCAACAAGGGACTATCAAACTATCTTTTCTTTTCTTTTCTTTCTCCTTTGCTCCATAACAACAACATGTAGTTTTATCATTCTTCCAATTATGATCAAAAAAAGAGTAGGGGAAAGGCAACACTCTCAACCCAACCAAGACATCCAATGACAAGGAGAAGCCATCCTTCTTCATTGGCCCCGAGCCCCAACCACAATGCAATAAAAGATGTGTTTCAACTCATGGAAACAATAGGCTTCCACAAACACACATGTAAATTTCACATTTAAAACACAGTCCAAAACAGAATGTAGTTTTCAACCACATTAAAACATAGCAAACAAAACTCAGGCTTCATCATGCAAGCCAAAGGAGCAAGAAACTATGGGGATGTTACTTATGCCTCCCAAAGGGGAAATGGGTATCACCACCTGATTTCAAACTACAAAAATATAGTATATAAAAGCCCGACATGCCCTTATGCATCCCCCAAGTTCCCGTATTCCGAGATTTCTTTATGCCTCGCGAAACTCTTATGTCACCCCATAACGAGTAAAAAAATGCAAGCTATTTATATGTAAGATGGAACCCACATCCAAACTCCCTCCACACGTATACCTCCCCAAAAACTTTGCCTCCCACAAAATAAACCCCATAGTCTTCTCCTTCACCCGAATTTCATAAACAAAAGGAAGCATTTCAAGAGCCAAGTTCCTACATATCCATGAAGTATTTGTTCTAAGTTCCAAAACAACAAGCTTTATCTCAAATCAAGCAAGCACAAGCATGCAACTATCTTCCCAAAAACTTCTCTAAATCAAGAGCTCTAGAACAACAAAAGAATTAACCCCAAAAGGAGTTTCCCAGAAGTTAAGCAATCCAAAACAAGGAAAGCAATTCAAATTTTATAGAAGAGGGAAGAGAAGAGGATGAGGTGGATCCATGTAGGATGAAACATCACACATTCTCAACCTCAGCCCAAAAGTCAACTTCATTGTCCAATGCATAATAAATAGGTGTGTGAATAATATGATAGTTTACTTACATACTCAAATCCAACACACACCTCAAAGGACTGAAATTAAACCATGTAATAAAAGTGCAATTAAAACTTACAATTTGTCCTCTCCAAAAGCATTATAAAAGTCTAATTTTAACCCCCAAACCATAGGTATGGTTGGTAAGTAAATTGAAGAGGTATGGGACAAGTTTAACTTGTCCCACAAGCCTCCAAAATCAGCCTCCAAGGACAATTTCGAATTTCCAAGAAGGTGGAGTGTTTCACACTCAAAAGTTAACTTACACATTCTTACAACACTTTAAATCATAACCAACAACAATATTAATTACATTTCGATGATATATTTTAATTAATTAACTTAACAACATGATTACTCACAATATTAACACCACATTAATTAAATAATGGAAGGGGGTAAGTGCAGCACATAAAACATATGAAAACATTAAACAAAAGAAGCAAATAAATAAATACACATAGCCCCTTGGTCACATTTAAAGGTGATCCCCCCATGGGAATCCCTAACAAAACAACCACACATAAATAATACAAGTTACCATGGTGACCTTGTTGAATTCATATAGAATTCCAATGTGGTTGGTCTCCAATCCCGATGTTTGATGTGATATTTTAACCTGAAAAACACAAATGCATCCTTCGGCCTCGTGGCCATATCATAACATCCTTGATAATATAAATAAAATTCAAAAATAATCTAGATATATGAATCACAACAACATCCAACCAACCAACAAGATCATTTACAATTTTACTTAACAAGTACATCATCATCAAATAATTTTCTATTTCTTGGTCTACTCACAATATTTGAATATCACATGTCTGAACAACATCCATAATATAACCATGTCAATCAATATATTAAAATCAATATCTATAATGTCTCTAATAATCATCATGCATCATAATTGAATCAAGGTCAACAATAATCCATGATCTAACATCTAACATCACACTCTAATAAATTCCATAATCATGTCCATAATATAATCAGTAGTATCATGATCAGTATTAAAAGGTGTCAAAGGGAAGTGGGCACTACATCCCCCTCCCCTTAGACTCGACTTCCTCCTAGAAGTCACTGGAACAAATGTGGAAACTGAACTCGTAGTAAAGTAACATCCTCCCATGTAGCCGCAGTCTCATCATATTTATCCCACTGCACCTAGACTTGGTCAATCTCTCTGCCTCGAAGGCCCAGGGTCCTACGATCTATAATGTAAATGGGCTCCACCATCACCTGGCCCTAATCCTACACCTACAATGATGTCTAATCTAGCACAAGAGAAAAATATGAAACAAATCTCCTAAGAATTGAAACATGAAACACATCATGTATATGAGACAAGCTAGGTGGCAATGCTAAAATGTAGGCCAACGGGCTGATATGTTCCAAGATCTCAAAAGGACCAACAAATATAGGAGCTAAATTATAACCTTTTCTATAACAGATATGGTTTTTATGTGGCCTAACATGTAGGAACACCTTCATGCCCACATCAAAACTATGGTCGGTCCTATGTCGATCTACGTACTTCTTCTACCCGTCCTTAGCCTTCTGCAGTCTCTATCTAATCAAAACCACCCGATACTCCATGTCATGCAACAAAGCTAGTCTAAGAGAAACCTTGTCTTCTAACTTTGTCCCAATTAAGTGGTGTCCTATACTCTCTACAATACAAATCCTAAAAAGGAGCCATGCCTATAGAACTCTAAAAATTGTTATTGTAGGTAAACTCCACCAAGTATAGGTAAACATACGTCATGAGCATATCCTCTAAAATATGATTCACCTACTCAATCTTTCCATCTATCTCGGGGTGATACGCCGTGATGAAGTTGATTCTCATCTCGAGGGCATAATGCAACTTGAAAATCTCATTTAGATATACCCGTGCCACTACACTAGCTATATAAGTGGTCTTCATTGGAGAAAAGTGAGCCACTTTTTCAATTTATCAACCATTACCATGATGGCATCATGGTGATATCTCGACATCGGTATCCCAACAATGAAGTCCATGGAAATGGTGTCCCATTTCCACTCCGATATAGCATGAGGAAAGAGAAGGCCAACTGGATGTTGATGCTCGACCTTCACTTTCTAGCACTCTAAACAATGTGACACAAACTGAGCCACATCTTTGTGAAGTCCTCTACAGTGATACAACTATCTCCAAGTAGCGCGCATCTTTTTCACCGCTAGATGGGCTGAATAGGGTGCACGATGTGCCTCTATCAAAATGTCCTGCCTCAAGCCTCCGTCTCTAGGAACATAAATCTAACCTCTATTCCTGAGAAGGCCATCTACCTCTAGTGAGAAACTATCAAACTTCCCTTTAAGGGTCTCGGGACTTGATCGCTACTTGAACCGAAATGTAGGAGCTTTCAAGAGGAAGATAATGAAGAATCATATTCGTAAATTTGTGCCTAATGAAGTGGCCATAATCACATGTCTCCATTTGTTAAGAGCATCTGCCACCATATTCTCCTTCCCCTTCACATGCTCTATCTCCATATCATACTCATAGAGAAACTCCATCCAACACCGCTGACGAATGTTGAGATTGGGCTACGTGAAGAGGTGGTGAAGAATCAAGTGATCTATCCTAAGTGTGAATCTACGACCAAGTAGAAAGTGCCTCCATCAAACAAAAGTGTGCACAACTGCTACAAGCTCAAGATCATGATTCGGATAATTAATCTCATAATCCTTGAGTTTGCAAGACTCAAATGCAACTACTCTACCCTCTCGTATCAACACCTCCAAGTCCCGCCAAAGAAACATCCATGCATATGAAAAACTCACCCCTGTGGATCTGGGCTCGCAAGAATACGTGTTGTAGTGAGGCATTCATTTAGTTTCCTAAAGGCTTACTTGCACCTATATGAAAAGACAAACTTATTCCCTTTCCGCTGAAGGGAAGTGATTGGGTGCGTAATCCGAGAGAATTCAAACCGTAAAATGTGGAAAAATGACCATTTTAGCTCATAGATGAAATTTTCTCTAAGGACCAAGAATTTAGAAATGTTACACGGCTCAAATAAATACCTCCGAGATACATCCATTCATTTGTCTTTGAGTATTTAGGGAAAAATGACAAGGAGATAATCCCGATTGTGGAAAATAGAAAACACGTGACCCGAGTTTTACACAAAATTACAAACTTTTTCAGATGAATAGAGAAACGAGGAAACAATTTCAGATCTATACATGATCCTTTGTCCAGGAAAGGACTGATTACAGAAACAAAAGGAAGGTGGAAACATTTTAGGCATGATACGGGAAGATAAAATGTGATAGAGATCGTAGATTGATAGATTTTTAATGGAAAAATGGGGTGAGACTATTTTGAGCACCAACAGAGTAGATCCTCTGGAATTTATTTGTGTGCACTGAATAGAGGAATAAGAATCTGACCTTCATTCGGAGAGCTCTCTCAATTTCAAAGTCCCACACTTTGAGAGATTCTCCATGTTATTCTATCACACCGAGAGTCTCCACCCATTAAGTTGTAGACATTCGGGGTGCTTTGTGATTTTGCACTAATAGTTTTGGCATACCCAATGGGACCAAGAGGTATCCATCTTTATTGCAATAAGGTTGATGTGTACTTTTTTAAGTTTTAAACTTTTAAGAAGATCTTAAATTACACATCTAGTGACTCCAAAAGAATCAAAGTCCACTGGTTTGAGTAGCCTAGGTTCGGCAGATTCATGAGAAGGATTCAACCTAGATCAAGAACTAGAGAATAAGGATTGTTTATCTATCTACACTTATCCCTAGGATAGAGAGAGAAGGGGAGAAGATCCCAGAGGTATCCATATCCAACAAATAAAACCTTGTTAACACCTCCTCCCGGTAGGATGTTCATTCAATCAATAAATTTTCTCAAGCCAATCATAATGGTAAAACCACCCAAACCCTATGTCAACTTCACTCGCAGATTAGCCCACTCACCCTTAGTGCAAAAACTCCAGTCCAAGTTGCACCATTAAAGAGCATCCCATATTTCACTACAGAGAACAAGACTTCTCCTAGTGACCGCATTCAAGACATTGCAAATGTCTACACAATTCATGAGATCACTGAGATGGACATTGCAGTAAATTTTTTGGCCTCTTCACTCAAGGGTAAATCTTTCCAATGGTTCGTGGGTCTAACAACAGGCTCTATTCAGAATTGGGACCATTTTTGCAGATATCTTGACAATAAATTTGGAGAGAAGGGAAATAATCTATCCGTGTTAGAACATTTGACAACCATCAAGAGGGCTCCTAATGGGCAACTGGCAGATTTCAATGGACATGTGATATGATTCTAGTGACCACGAGACCCACAAATGAAGGTGTTTTCCAATACTTTCTTAGAGATTTAAATTCAGATATTTACTTAATGATTCAATCTATGGGAGGTGTAACCTTACCCGTAGCCTATAACATTTCCATTAGAGCTGAATATTGTTTAATTCAGGTTGGTAAGCTTTCACCTAGGCCACCTATGCCTCTCGTATCCTGGAGCTAGGATCTCCAAGCACTAGTCAAATACCCACATTAGCTCCCATACCTACTCTAAGGATTTAGATTTCAGTTGAACCTTCCACCTCACCCTCTATCACTTCAAAATATCTATAAGAGGTTATGAAACAACTACAAAACCTTAGGAATGAGCTAGAGACTATGAAAAGGCAACAAACTTAGTGTTCTAGGCCATATCATCCTCAAACTCAATATTAGGCTAGACCCCCATATCAAGCAAAATAGACAACAACCAGCTCAGTAAATCAAAACCAAAACAAAGGAAAACCTCAAGTTGTTAGGCCTTTCTAACCATATGTTCCAAACATGGCTTCAACATCTAGCGCCTTGGTTCCAACACAAGAGAACATGGAACAAGAATATGGTTGGTATTTCCTATACAAAAGAAGCCCCATAACCAATCAATGTGTTTAAATGGTGCACTAAACTAGGCCTTGATGGTAGAAACCATTAGTGTGTCCCAAGAGCCCAGTCAAGAAGAAAATCAGCAGCAAGGAGCTAAAAAAGATGCACCCCCAAGTTAGACTATGCTTATCAATTGGCAGGTTGAAGACTTCTGTGGAGTTAACCAAGTCCCTTCGAAAGTGTAGCCACCAATACATGGTCTAAGAAAAGAAATATTGGAGAGGGATAAGCTGAAACTTAGGTAATCCTCAACCCACTATTACTCCACAAGGTATTACAACTCCTAATTTGAAGAGTGAGCCTAAGCCATCTTCCGGACCCACTCCAGGCACCAGCACCATTGTAATGACCCATGTACAAGAGAAGAATGTACTAGGAAAGGGTAGAAAAAATATTACTCATCCCCATTTAACTTAATTGAACAAATGAATAAAAAAATGTAAACATCTCAATGTGGGAGTCATTGGCTATCCCAGGATAGAGAGACCTATTGCAGGCTACTATGGCCAATTGGTCAAACTCAAATCAGCCCCCTAACTAGCAAGAGAAAGTGCTTACCAATGTAGCTTGGCCCGAAGGAAACCATGGAGGAAAACAAGGTAAGAATCTGAATCCCCCTTAGTTCTACATTTCATTGATCATTGGAGACAAGATAGTTCATAATTACATTATTGATTCGAGAGTGAGAAACTTAGTCATGCCGAAGCAAGTAACCGATAAGTTGGGTTTTCAATACAAAATCATCTCCAAGGGCATAGTGCAATTGGATGGGACAGTGGTAACAATGGTTGGAGTCATCAAGGATTTGACCCTCACATTACATGTATGCCCCAATGTGACTATATTACAAAATGTATCAGTTATAGACTTGCCGCCACATTTTGCATTATGTTTGTCAAGAGACTTCATTGCTAAAATTAGAGGCTATTTTTCTGTTGATTGGCCGCACATGATTTTTAGAACAAGGTATGGATCTAAGGCTATGATTAGATCTGAACCCATTGTGGATTTCCATATTAATCATATGTACCCATCCCAATCAATGCAAATTGTTTAGCCTTTCATCAAGAGGACCTCCCAAGCACTTGTGAGGCAGATACCAAGGTTGGGTGTATTCCAAACTTGACCCTCGATGAGTGGGTGAATAAGAGGCATGATTTTTACCCCTATAAGGAGATGGAGGAATCTGAGCTAGGAGTCTACTATTTGCATGAGGAGAATCATCCTCTTCTTAACATCATTAAGCCAGACCAAAAAGATGATAATGAGGTATGACAGTTATTCTTTGATGGCTCAAGAAGTAGACAAGGAGCTGGAGGAGGAGCTATGCTTATTTCACCTTGGGGTATGAAATATTATTCATCCTTATGTTTCTAATTTGCTTTCTCAAACAACACAACAGAGTATGAAGCCTTGATCCATGGACTGCATTGGGCAAGGAAAAGAAGGATTAAAAACTTGCAAGTGTTTGGCGATAGTGAGCTATTTGTGAATCAAGTCCGAGGACAAAAATTTCCAAGAATGATCTGTTAAAGAACTACAAGAACCGGGTATGGGACCTCATCGAGGATTTCAAAGCATTTGACATCAATTCCATCCCAAGGAAGAAGAATGAAGTAGCAAATAGATTGGCAGCAATTAGGGAAGCATTTGACGTAGTAGAGAGTATCAAAAGTGATAAGTCTCAGCCTCATATCAAGGTGGTTATGAGGCCAGTTGTCCCAGATAATAACACAAGTTGGCAGGTCTTTGAGAATGATTAGAAAATTGTCAATTTTCTATAAGAAGAAGCTGATTTCTCCTCTATAAACCAAGACAAATTAGAAAAATAGTATGGCGACCAAGTGGTGCAACTGATAACCAACAAAAACTAAAGGGTATTCTAACTTTAGAGTCAATATTCAACTGAAATGATCAATTCTGAAAGGAGAAAGAAAATATTCAGGTAAACGGTGAAGATTCAGAGCCCGTTTGCATAGAGGAAGGAAAAACGTTGCAAATTGGCAAGGTAAGTACTCAACAAGAAAAATTTGAATTTATTCAACTTTGTCATGAATTCCCAGATGTCTTTTCATGGACTTACAAGTATTTAAGAGGTTTTAATCGAGGTTGGCACAACAGACTATCAAGATGGATTCGGGATCTAAACCTTTCGGGGAAGAAGCAAAGGCCAATAAACCCTCGCATTGAACCTCTCATGAGGAAAGAGTTGAACAAGCTAATTGAGGCCAACATCATCTTCCCTATCAAGCACTCAAGCCGGGTTGAAAACTTGGTGCCTATGAGGAAATGAAACAGAGAAATTAGATGTGTGTGGACTTTGATGACTTGAACATAGCATCACTCAAGGATCATTAACCACTTCCATCAATGGAACAAATCTTATAGGTTGTAGCTGACTCTGAGAGGTTTTCACTGCTAGATGGATACTCAGGCTATAATAAGATAATGGTGAAAGAAGAAGATCAGTTCAAGAAAACCATCATCACCAAATGGGGTACATATGCTTATAAGAAGATGTAATTTGGACTGTCAAATGCTGGAGAAACATTTCAATGAGCTATGGACATGGTGTTCCAAGGCATGATCAACAAGATGGTTATGGTATATCTAGATTCTATCACTATCTTCTCAAAGGATGCAACAGACCATATATTCTACCTCAGAGAGGTATTTGTAGTGTAAAGGTTTTGAGTTTCACTTTGAATCTAAAGAAGTGTGTGTTTTGCACATGAGGGCAAGTTAATGGGTCACATTATCTCAAGAGAGGGGTTAACAATTGATCCTGAAAGGGTTAAAGCCATCCCAACACTTCCATTACCACAACACAAAAAGTATCTCTAAAGATTCTTGGGAGAATAAACTTTATTCACAAGTTTGTGCCTTATTTTGCCACTCTTGTGAAGCCTTTAACAATGATGTTGAAGAAGAGCCTTGCATTTAAATGGAAATCATAAATAAAATATAGTTTAGAGACCATCAAGCTCACAATATCACAGGCCCCTACTCTTATCAACCTAGACCTTCATGTTGTATGCTTTTGGAGGGTCAGACACAATCTCAACTTTCTTGGCTTAGCCTAACAAGGAAGGTTTAGAACAGCCCATAGCCTTCTTAAGTCAGAGCTTGGAGGATTATGAGGTAAAGTACTCTTTCATTGAGAAGAACATCCTTGTTTTCATTGGGATTTTGAAGAAGTTCAAACACTTGGTCTCAAATAACAAGATTCAACTGCTAGTGTCTCATGTTGGTGTCAAGGATTTTATCCTAAACAAGGACTTGAATGAGAAGAGAGCAGGTTGGATCACTCATGTAATGGAGTATGACATTGAAATCAAAGTGATCAAAATGGTTCGTGGAAAGGGTCTGTGTGATCAGCTCGCTTCCAAGAAACAAGCGAGTCGATGGATGAAGAAGAAGTTGTTCTGCTACTACAGAATGATCAAGAGAAGCTAGCTAATGATGCACCTATTCCATGTTGGACCCAATCCTTGGTGCATTATCTCCAAACAAGTTGATTTCTCCAAAATGGAATAAGGTAAAGAGGAGATACTTCAGACTACATGCCATCCCATATGTGTTTATTGGTGGTGTCTTGTTCAAGAAGGATATCAATAGTGTTCTATTAAGGTGCATAGGGACATGCAAAATTGAGAGGGTGTTGCATGACTTCCATGATGGAGAAGAAGGAGGCAACTTTTCCCCTGAGTAATAGCTCACAAAATCATGAAATCTGGTTATTATTAGCCTACGATGTCTAGGACTTCCACTCATGGATAAAGAAGTGCAAGAAGTGTGTATTCTTTGTAGGGAAGGAAAAATTATCATCCCTACCCCTTCGCCGACTTTTTCAAAGTGGATCATCCATTCATGCAATGCGGACTAGACTTCTTTAGAGTGATTAACCCAAATTCAAGCCAAGAAGTGGATACTTAGAGCAATAGACTATTTCACCAAGTGAACCGAATAAATGTCACTTAAGGAGGCAAATGAATCCAACATCTTGGATTTTTATGAAGGAATAGCCACCATGTTTTGAGTCCCTTTCACTATTATATCAGATGTGACATTGGCATTCCTTGGTACAAAGATCAGTGAACGGGATTTCAAGAATGGTATATACCTCAAGACCTCATTATACTATTACCCTCAAGGTAATGGCCAAGCAGAGTCCACAAACAAGAACCTATTAAGGATTATTTAAAGGAATCTTGATGAAAATTAGAGAACTTGGCACACAAAGCTCAAATCAGCTCTATGGGCTGACAGGATCACATCCAAAAGGTCTACAAGAAGCTCCCCATATAAGCTTATATAGGGAAAAGTGGCAGTATTGCCCATATCATTGGACTTTCCTGCTTTGGAGCTCATGAAACAGTTGGAACTAGATGAGTTTGAACCTATGGAAATTAGGTATGCAGATCTAATGGAAGTAGGAGAGGCAAGAGAACATGCAATGTAGATCATGGAGAAAGATCAAGCATTGGTCAAGAAGAGATTTGATAAGAAATCTAGAACAAGGACCTTTCAAGAGGGGGACTTAGTTCTAAAGTGGGATGCAGATCGGGAAAAACCAAGAAAGCATTCCAAGTTTGATGCCATATGGAGTGGCCCCTATATGGTCATAAGATGTAGAAGTAGTAATTCCTTTCTGGATGGCTAACTTGGATAGTGAAGAATTGCATATTTCGAGTTAATGGGATCTACCTAAAACACTGCTACTAAAAGGAAATTTTATCACCCTTGTAAATATTAGCCTAGGTTTTCAATTTCTCCAAGTGCGTATGCACATTGTCTTGTTGTAGCATAGGTTTTATTTCCCTAAGTGCTATGGAATAGGTTTTGTTGCTCCTGTGCTCAGTTTGCATCGTTATGCGATTAGATGCACCTCCGTGTTAAAGCGCCAAGCCCTTCAACATTTATAATAGGGAGACCAAGAGTCTCCATGAAAGTTGCTAATTTTAAAATATAACAAATATAGAGTAACTAAAATTGGGTCTCAAAGGGTCCATTTCGAACAATGAGTAGGTTCAAGATCACCAAGTGTAAATGTCGATTCAAGATTTAAAGAACAGGACCAGATCCGCCCACCACCCATGACTCTGTGCCCAATGGATACAACGAGGAAATTTATCTCTTCATCTAGCAGTGAAGACGCCCCTCGAGTTTCCAAAATGTTATCTCAATTTTGTGCCCCCAAAAAATTGATCAAACCAGATCCTGCATAGGAAGAAATCTAAGGGTCACTTCCGTTATACGATCCAATGCTTTAAATCTAATAATCAAGTTGTAGGTGGACTTGAAAATGGAGAAACCAGAGACTTAAGGAGGAAAACAACATCAAGGAGGCCAAAGGTTCTTATGATAGAAATAGGGAAAGGCTTAAAGTCTTCAGGCTAAAAAATGATTCAGAGCAGGCCCAAATTAACTAAGTATGGAAGAAATGACGGAAGCTTCCAAGTGTTTCAATGGCACACCTTCAAGGGTTGAAGCCAAGGGAGTTTCCCTAAATAAGTGTGAAGCTTCCACATGTTTGAGGCCCAAAAAGGGACAGAGTCGGCCAATGAAAAGTCCAAACGAGTAGAAAGAACCATGTGTTAGCTCAACGCAATTTCAAAAGTAAGAGCCCGATGCGGGGACTCAAACTAGTGTCAGCTCTCCACACGGTCAGTTCCAATAAAATTCAAATGATAGTGCGCCCAAATTGGTTAAGTGTAAGAGTGTTAGAGGAAGGCACCAAGTGTCTCAACGATGCACATTCATAGTTGTGACCCAAAACGAGAGAGACTCAAATGAGCGCGAGGCTTCCATGTGTTTAGGGTTTGAGAAAGGCATCGGCTTGAATTGGATAAGTATCATAGACTCGTGGAAGGAGCCACGTGTCAACTCAATGCATCCTCAAAGGTAAATCTAAAAGTGGGTCTCCCAAACAATTGTTAGCCTTCCACATGTCCCAGGTATGAAAAGGGACAAAGTCAATAGTTGAAAAGTCAAGATGGGGCATTGTCATTGGATGGTGCCACGTGCCTTAATCATGCAAATTCAAAAGGATGGACAAAGGGCTAGACTCAAACAAACACCAATTCTCCATGTGTCCTAAGTCGAGACATATTTCCCTACCAAACAAAAGGAATGTTATCTCAATTTTCACCCCGAAAAAATTGGATCACCCACGACCCCGTGAAGGAAATAAATTCAAAGAAATGGTTCATCGAAAAAACCCATGCTTCAAATCTAATGAACATATTACATGCGAGCTCTAAAATGGAATAGTAGGGTTGGGGAAGGAGAAAAAAATGTCAAAGAAACTAGAGGTGCAAAGGAAAATAAATGGAGAAGGTTCAAAATATTTGGGCTTCGCAAATGGATAAGAATGAACCCCAAAATTGGCTAAGTATAGAGGAGACAACATAATATTCCAAGTGTCCAAACTACGCACCTCCAAAGATTAACTCCAAAAGTGGAGATGCAAACAAGCACCAGGACTTCACGTGTCGAGAACCCCAAAATTTACACCGGTCGTTGAAAAGTCTTCGACTCAGCGGAAGGTGCCAACTATCGGCTCGGTGAAATTTCAAGATGGGAGCCCAAAAAGGAGACTCAAACTTGCGCCAACCCTCCATGTGGCCAAAGGTCAATAGAATTCAAAAGGTGAGAGTTGGCACAAAATGACTAAGTATGGAGAACTAGCGGAAGCCTCCACATGTCTCAATGACACAATTTCAAAAGAAAAGTCTTGAGGAAATCCCCAAATTAGTGTAGGATTACGAAGTGTCCGAGGTCTAAAAATAAGGCACGATTCAGGTTTGAATAGTCAAAGCAGAGACACAGCCAGCGGAGAGGGAGCCATGTGTCAACACAATGCTATTTGAAAAGTAAAACTAGGGGTGGGTTTTGAAACAAGCACTAGCTCGCCACGTGTCTCATCCATGCATCTTCAAATAAAAACCCCAAAATTTAGTTCCCAAACAAGTGCCAAGCTTCCACATATCACAGGTAAGACTTTTGGCCACGCCAATCAAAGAGACTCAGGAAAAATACAAAAGAACCTAAGGAGCTTGAGGAAGCTACCACATGTCATTCTGACATGATTTCAATAGTATAAGGAGGGGGCTGAATCTCCAAGAAGCGCTGTGCCAACACATGGATCTTGCATGGACAAATCTTTTAATATTACGTTGACACGACCCAAATATTAAAATGGCCATATCTATTGATTTGGAAACTCGAGATATGGGCGTGAGAAGACTTTTTGAAATTGTCTTGACACCCTCAACATCATGGAAACATAAAATATTTCCTTTAGCAGGATTTGGCAGTGAAAATTTGGAAAACATCTTTGAGGACATTAATATTGAATCTGATTTCTTCAACTACGGATCGGATTCGATTCGATCCGCCTGCGTTCTTCCTTCTTCAACACGCCGAGCAATCGAGGTAACTGTAGAATAGATAGATTGTTGGCAAATTGTAGAGGGTCCTTGATTAATGGTTGTTGAGATTTCAAAGTAGGATTCAACGCATATCTCAAAGTTGGTTCAAGTAGGATTCAATTTTTTCCTCCTCTCTCTCTTATTCTTCCTATATATTGTAAAGAAGGAGCATATTCAAAAATTGTTCATCTTTTCTCTCCCGCCCCCTCTATCTTTCTTCCTTAGGGAAGAATAGGAGTATAAACCTCCTTTAAGGGATCTCGTAATGGCATTTCCATGCCTCTTTCCCACTAACGCTCTACCATGTAACTTTTTGGAGTAATAACTGTTTCGTAATGCATCTTTCCATCATTGGCTTATTTTGTTATCTCTTCATACCTCTCATCATTGTAGGGTATACCTGTGCATACTCTATTGTTTGTTATAGGTTCTAGGAGCAATTTTTGATGGGTTTTAAAGTGGTGTTCTATGTGAAATATATCTCTTTTCCATGGTGCATTTTGTCCACCCTCTCCTATGATCACCTCTCTCCACTTCAAGCAGTCAGGTCTATGATTCAACCACTTCATTTTCTAGTGTATCACCACTTAGTGTAGGATCTTTCACCCTCTCTCTCTTTCTCCCTGTCCCCTTGGAATGGTTAGATTAGGATAGATAGGTTTTTCCTGCACTAGAGTAGATTGTGGTAGGTAGATGAGGAAGAAAGAACCAGCCTTCTCTGGAGGTCCATCTCAAGTTTTTCAATTCCCACAGCTTGAGAGATGGTCCCATGTTGTGCAATCACACCGAATACCCCACTTCACAATCAAAGGCCATTTGAGGGTGCTGTGATTTTGCGCTAAGATTTTTAGAATGCTCGATGGGAGACTAAGGTTAGATCTTCCATATTTCCAAGGTGTTTCATTATGAATAATAAATCATAAGCCACCCCGCAACCGCACAAATAGTTTTGCACACCGGTGAGACACTCGAGGTTTTATCTTCCATCTTTCCAAGGAATCTCATTATAAACAACAAATCATAAGCCACCGTGGTGACCACACTAATGGTTTTGGCATGCTTCGAGTGGAATAGGTTTGAGGTACCTTACCACTTCATTTCGTCAAGTAGATGTGTTCTTGGTGAGATTCATCCTTTTGAGGCACATTCAAAGCACATTTGACAACTCCATCTGGTTGAATAACCAATTCTCTAAGTGTAGACCTTTTCCATTCATTTCCACTCATTTTCATCCATTTTTGTCTTCCATCTCTTTCATTTTCTCCCATTCCATGAATTTATACAATCATGACTTCATTCCCTTCATGGAACTCACACTTATAGCAACAATGCAGTTCACCTCCAATGCATTTCCAAACTCCTCCAAATCAATATTATAATAAATTATAGGAACATTATGGTTACCCATACGAGAAGGGTAAAAAATAATTTGGCCATAGAGATTATCAAGAACACGAGGACGCATACAATGGTAAAAACTATTTGGAGAATGTTGGTTTGCTAGAGAAGATTCAAAAAATAGAGGTTGGAATGGTTCAACCAAGGGCCATAAAATAAATTAAGGCTTTCAAGATTGGTTACAGGGCACATTGTCAATGGGAGGCCCTTTTCAAAGACATTACAACCCTCATGAGAAGCTTAAGGTATTATCATTCTTGTGTTCTAGAGCTAAGGAGGAAGCTCGATGCCCAGATCTGGAATGAAGGATTAGTGGATGGGTTGATGAATGGTGTGGATAATCTCCCTTGTAAGCACTTCATTCCTAGGATGAAGCCATAGATCAGACAATGAGTGAAGTATGACCGCCAAATGACCCTCAAAAATAAAAGGAGATTACAAGAAGGCAAAAATAAAGCATGGAAGAAGAGCCCAAAGAAATTGTTCCTAAGGTAGATCCTACACCAACACCTTTGGTCCATAATCCACAACCACTCTTGGTGAGAAAAATATTTCTCTAGTACATCTATTGTGAATGAAGATCTCGCTTAGGAGGATGGGCCGCTTAACTATTAATCTTCTTCAAGGAAAGAAATTTAGTTCTTAGGGAGGAGATAGAGGTCCAAAAAGAAATATATCTGAAGTTATATGTTATGGTTGTCATAAAAAGGGTCATTATAAGTATAATTATATAGATAGAGCTTCTACATTTGGTACAAGAAATAATGATAAAGGAAAATAACCTATGAATTCTTTTTATGTAGTAGATATGATCATAAGTAATGAAGCGAGATGTGTTTGTAACAAAAATAATGAAAGAAAAAGATAACTAAGATGGAAATGATCCTAAGAAGATGAAAGGAGAAACTAGTAAGAAACATAGGAGAAGAAAGTTGGGTGTGTAAGATTTTTTTGATTTCATAGGGGCAAGGACCATACTCCATCTTAGAAGATCTATCCAAAAGGCCTGCAAATATTACATATGGTCAATTTCTGGCTATGTCTTCTTAGAAGAGGCGGAAGCTACGAAGTGGACTCAATTATCGACGAAGGAAGAAGGTTGATGTCCCTATTTTGGAATCAGAGGTAGATCCCTACACTCCACAAGCTAAGGTATTATGTAATGGTATTTCAATTCATGATGTCTTAGTAGATGGAGGTATTGTAGTTAATGTAATGAATATGTTTGGGTTAAAAATTGATCACCCCTCAACACTTATGTTAAGGTCATTAAATAAGGGAAAAACTAAACTAAAAGGTTTTGTTTCAAATGTGGTAATATGTGTCATGGGTGTTGTATGTGTGGTATACTATCAAGTGATGAAGAATGGTACTATTTCATACCCAATGTTGTTGGGAATTCCATGGCTAAGGAGAGTTCATGCAAGAAACTACTGGAATGAAGGCTTCATGACACTTGGAGGTGGCAGAGAGAGGGTGAAGATAAACATGATCCCTAGCATCATAAGGTAAAACCAATGGATTCAAGTGATGAAACTGATGATTAGACATCATCTGATTACTCTAGTACCAGTGAAGTGGATGAAGATGAAGAAAGTGAGGTTTATGTTTCAGTCATGGACATCCTTCCAAATCACGCCAAATCATGAACCCATAAAATTATCTCGAAGAAGAAATTGATGATCATCTCCAAAAATAAAGATTGGTGATGTTGTGATGGAGAGTGAGAAGGAATCCTACCTCTAGATCTTTCAAAGTTACTTTGTTATCCAAAATTCACCCCTCAAGGTAATTTTGATAACATGCATCAAATTATTCATTCTCGAGTAAGTAGATTGATTCAAGGCCCAAAATCATGTTTTGGGGCCCCCTCGGCTTCTCTCTAACTCTCCCATCCAAGAAGAAATCCCAACGAGTTAGAAAAGTGGAAAAAATGTAAAAAATAAGGTTATAGGATTGTTTTGAAGCATTTTGTCAAGGGCAAGGTCGTCATTACGGTGCGGGTCGTACCGAGGTTCATCGTACCAAGTTTGGGGCCGAAATACAAAGAAAATCAGCTAAGTTGGACATTTTTGTCCTGGCGGTCCGCGGGACAGTTGGGACGTCGGGACGCGAAGTACGTGAAAAGCCGAAATGGCCGAAGGCAATAAAAATCATCAAGTCTTTTGTTTTGCGCGGTTTGGGACAGCCGGGACAAAATTACGTGTGGGACACGAATCGGCTGATTTTCCGCAAGAGCATACTATCGCGAGCGGTTTGGAGATTTTTTCCGGACAATCAGACAAAAGTACGCGTGGGATGTGAAAAAGGTGAAAAATCCACAAAGAGAGACAAGGGAGCCCTGAATTGACCGATGCAGAGAATTTGTTTGGGACAGCTGGGACAAAAGTATGCGCGGGACGCGAAAGCTGAAATGGCCAAAGGCAAAGAAGAAATGTCAACGTTTGACCCATGAACATCAAATGGCCATAACTTTTTACTCCGAGCTCCGATTTTCCCAAAATTAGACTTTCTAGAATGAGCACGACGTCCTATATGCCACAAAAACATATTCGGCTCTAGTCGTTAATGTTCATTCCCGTCAAATGACAAAACACCGCTGCAGGACCCAAAATAGTTGTCCGCACTCAGAAGGCCATAACTTTTGCATTTCTCAATGAAATCATGCAAAATTGGTACCATTGGAATCATGGATCCAAGCCTGACATAAAAAAATCAATAAATTCCATATTTTATGAGATATTGATGGAGGATTTTTTTATAAAACGTGGCCGGGTTCATAACAAGTGTTTTATTTGGTGGTTGGGAGTACAATTAAGAGGCCTCGGTCATCATTATTTCTCTCGCATGCAAAGCACTGGGACAGTATGGGGAGCCTTTTTCAAGTAATATATAATCATTTCACTCCATTTAATGCCTCTTAAAAGTGGTTGAAGGATACATTTCGGGATTTCCATTTTTCCCTTCTCTTTCTCTTTTCATTTTTCTATAAATGGAGTGTTGGGATCATTGTAAAGGGAGGTAGTTTTGTAGAAAAGCTCGCCAAAATTGATTTGTGAAGCTGATGTGTTGCAGCCCTTATTGTGGACTCTGCATGGTGATCCAGGCTCTTTTCTTGTAACCGATCGAACTGCGTGCATATCAGGAAGCAATAAAATATAAGTTTGTGGATGCATCTTCCCCTGTTGTGTTTTCTTGCATTCTTCTTGCCCCTTCAACCTCGATTACAATAATATTGTGTCTATTATTATGTTCATGCAGGGATCCATTATCATTGTGTATGTTTAAAATATTGTTGTGAATGCGTTTTGCTAGATTATGGAGAACTGTCATCACCTCTTCTAGTGTGCACTTTGCTTCGTATTTCACGCATTTGAAGACTACTCTCACCCTCCTTTCTCGGTGTATCAACGCTTTAGTGTAGGATTTCATTTTATGCATTCTCTCTCCCCGGTCCCTGGAAATTTAAATTAAAATAGTTATTTTCCTTGCATTAGAGTAGAATGTAAGGGTATTTTAGGAGCAAGAACCAGATTTCTCTCGGAGGTCTATCTCAATTAGCAAGTCCCACAACTTGGAGATAGTACCCATGTTATCCAATCACACCATGAGTTCAAGTATATGCACTTGTATAAACATAGGGGTCCCGTGATTCAGTTGATAACAGGTACATACACTTATTCACTTTTGATTACAAGGAACTCTGTCAAGTAATTTGGGTAGAACATTCTATCGAAAGTGGTAGATGGTGCTAAGCCCATAAAGCAAATGCAATATAGAATGAATCCTAATTTCTCCAAGAATATAAAAGAAGAAATAAATAATTTTCTTAGTGCAAGATTCATATTTTTTGTGGATAATTCATAATGGGTTTCTCCCATTGTGATCTCAATAAAAGATAATAGGAAGCTATGCATTTGTGTTGATGGCGAGAAACCTCAACAAGGTAACAAAGAAAGATCATTACCCTCTTCTATTCTTAGATCATATCGTGGATAAAGTAGCTGGCCAAGAGTGCTATAGTTTTCTTTGATGGATATAGCAGAGATACAACCAAGTTCATATAGCAGAGAAAGATCAGCTAAAGACCATGTTCACCACTCTTTCAGAATGTTTTATCATAGATTTATGCCTTTTGGATTGTGTAATGCTCCGGCAACGCTCCAACACTTGATGAATAGGGTGTTTGAACCCTACATTGGGAGCTTCATCGAGTATTTCGGATGATTTTTGCATCTATGGGAGAAAAATGGCCCCCAATTGCACTAGATGGAGACAACATTTCAAAGGTTAGATGAAGCACAAGCCTCACTAAACCCTAAAAAGTGTCTTTGGATGTTCTAAAGGTGTTTTTTTAGGGCATGTTGTATCCAAAGATGGTATTGTACTGATCCCGATAAAGTTTCAAAATCAAAGAGTTACCATTTCTTATGAATAGAAGTAAGTTGAGATCATTTTTAGGCCATGTGGGTTACTATATAAGGTTCATCAAGAATTTCTCAAATATTGCATAGCCACTAACTCAGTTCTTGAAGAAGGATGTTACTTATGAACAAGGAAATAAGGTGCATGAAGATTTTGAAAAATGTAAGGAACCTTTGGTGTCTTCACCTATTTTAAAAATCCATATTGGAGCAACCCATTCATTGTTTATATTGATGCCTCATATGCAACACTAGGTAGTACTCTAAGCCAAAAGGATGAAAATGAGAATGATCATCTAGTTTACTTTGGGAGAAAACAAATGAGTAGTGCTAAGGTAAATTATATTGAATAAAGAAAATGAGGCTCTAGCTATCATTTTTTGTCAAAGAAGTTTAGAAATTACTTACTAGGGAAGAAATTTATAGTTGTAATGAGATCATCGGTGCTCTAAAATATATTGTAAATAATCCTAACCCATCGGGAAGGATGGCACTTGATAGATCATTTTTCTACAAGAATTTTAATTTAATATTATAGATAGGCTAGGAAAGAAGCATGTCAATGCAGATGCACTCTCAAGAGACTATGATGGTTTAGGTTTATCTTGTGATGATGATGATTTCCAAGATGCAACATTGTTATCCTTGACACAGTCCCTAGTGAATACATATATATTTGGAATTATCCAAATGAATTCAATTTTCCCGATGGGGCCAATGCAAAGACTAAGAGGAAGATTACTCATGCAAGTCCTCCATATTATATTCTCGCATGGAGTATTATTTTATATAGGACCTGATGGAAAATATAAGAGGGAAGTTGGACGTGATCAAGGGAAGGAGCTAATAGAAGAATTCCACAATGGTACATGTGGAGGACAGTTCTCTGGAAAAATTACAACAAGAAGGATCTTGGATGCAGGTTATCACTCGCCCAATCGCCTACTCTTTTTATAGATTTTTATAATTGTTGTAAGACATGTGATATTTGTCAAATAGATGGGAAATGTAAGACTTCATCATATCCATTATGCTCTATTCTTCCACTTGATCCCTTTGAAAAGTGGGAAATAGATATTGTAGGTCCACTTCCAACTACCCCAGGCCAAAATAAGTATATTGTAGTTGCCAAAAATTATTTAACCAAGTGGGTTGAAGTTAGGCCCTTGAAAACAAATTCCATGGATGAAGTGGAAAGGTTCATGTATGAACACATTGTCACTAGATTTGGTTGTCCATTAGAAATTGTAATAGATCAAGGAAGCCACTTCATTAATGAGGTGGTAGAATCCCTAGTAAACAAGTTTTCTATTAAGCATAAGAAGAAAACTTACAAGCCAAGCACAAATGGACAGGTGGAGTGAACAAATTATGTATTGTGTCAAATTCTAGCAAAAGATGTAACTTTGTAGGTACATAAGTGGGATAAAAGGATTCATGTAGCATTTTGGGCATATAGGGCAACATCAAAATCAATAACAAGATACTACCCATTTCAGTTGGCTTATGGCATTGATCTAGTTCTTCCTATTGAGTTTGATATTCGCACTATGAGAATTATGAAAAATGAAAGGATGGATGAAAGTGATTTTGTAAAAAAAAGGTTGGTACATATTCATTTGGTAGAGGAAATGAGAGAAATAGAAAAGGATACAAGCTATAAGAAGAAAATGAAGTAAAAGTACTTTCATCAAAGGATTCTCTGGTCTCCATTTCAAGTGAATGACTTGGTCCTAGTATATGATTATTAATACAAAAATAGGAGGCATATAAAACTTCTTCCCAAATGGACAAGGGCATATAAAATAGTAGATGTGCATGAAAATGGTACATATCGACTGGAGGAATTGGATGGTACTCTCATTACAAAATGGGTCAACCATGACAAGTTAAATATTTTCTAGGCACTAGAATAGTCTACTCCAAGGACGGAGTAGAAGCTACGGGGGAAGATGTCGACACTAAAATTTTCCTCCATAATTTCTATTTCACTAATGTATGTATTAGGCATAGGATGTTGTTAAGTATAATTAGTATAAGCATCGATAAAGATAACGACACTGCGGTACGATGCCGCAAATAATGTATAGTACGGTAATAGTCAAAGTATAATAGGAATGTTGTTGTAAAAGTAAATATTTGTCATAAGTGGTCCTGGTAATGTTAAAATGTCAAAGTTAGGGTAAGTAAAGAAATCGAGTCTACATGATTAGGAATTAGAAACATTATCTTGACAAGGAGTGATGTCATAAATATTTTTGTATTTTTTTAAAAAATTATAAAAAGGTGTAACCCTTGTGAAATGATAAGGTTTATTTTATGTTAAAAGATAAGCCTACATGTAAAGATAAGAGTTAAGGTATGGAATATGATTCATCATAGTTTATTTTTTATCCTATCTTAGAGATAAAGTGGATAAGCCTAAAAGTTCTATAAATAGAGAGGCCACCCCACTCATTTAGCATAGAAGGAAGTGGAGAGAAATATTTTAGGAGAAAGTGTGTGAAGGAAGCCATAATTTAGAAGGTGTGTTAAAGAAGTCATTAAGAGGTGTAATTTTGAAGTTTCTCCCATAGTTATTGTTGAAAGGCAAGTGGAGTTGGTAACACTTGTAGTACATCATGGGTGAGATTGTAACAATTTTATGTTGATAATATAATTTACACCTATATTTCAGATCTAACAACATTCTTTGTATCATAATCTATGGTATTCTTGTGTTTTATTTGTTATTGTGTTTCCATATTAATACCACCAAACTAAAAGTTGTGCATTAGTAAATAATCATAGCATGAGGAGTTTCCGGTGGAGAATTATCATAGTGTTGGATTGGTGATGACGGGGCCGAAGATGATTTTTTGAAAAAGTGAATTACAAGGCTGCGAAATTTTTTTACAATTTTTTTATTTTTGTACAAAAGGCACAGAGTGAATTTAATGCCCACTTTTTTATGGATTTGACTCAAACATTCAAATGAGCATATCTTTCGATCCAAAGACCAAAAATTCAACAAATTTGGCACCATTAGAAAGGTCTCGACCTCGTCTATGCCATGGAAACCTGAAAATTTAATTTTGATGAGGTTAGGTGGGTAAGAAAGGGAAAATGTCTTCATGCCATTAATATGTGATCTGATTTCTCCAAAAACTAGATCAGATTTTATTTGATTTGTCATTCTTCCTTCTTCGACACGCCAAATAGACATAGAGTGGCAGACTCAATAGATTGTGGGTGGATTTACAGGGGCATTGATGGCTGGTAGCTGAGCTCCAAATTGAGTTTCTGACTCTTTTCTTCCTCTCTCTTTGCTGCATCTATAAAAGAAGAAGCTTAGCTCATCTGTAAAGGGTTGGACATTTTTGTTTTGCACCCTCCCTTCTTCCCTTGTCTACAAGTGAATTTGTGGAGTTTTCCAAACCTCCCATTCAAGTTGTAATACATCATTTTGCCTCTTTGCTATTGTAATGTACTGTATCAACTCTGGAGCAATAATATATATTGGTGGATGATTCTCAACCCTCTCATGTGTTCATTATTTTCTTATAATCTCTCATTGCAGTTTGGTTGTTCTATGCATGGTGGTTGTATTGCATTTCTATGGTGTGTGTTAATTTGAAAAATGGGTGTTTAACATTCCTTTGGTGCATTACCTTATTAGCTTAGGTTTATTTTCTCACATCCTCTCAAATCTATTTCCTTGGCAAGATAGAGTAGTTTTTAGAGTATATCCTCTGCAATTTATTTGTGTGCACCTGAACAGAGGAATAGGAACCGACCTTCATCCAGAGATTTCTCTCGATTTCAAAGTCCCACACTTTAAGATATTCATGGGTGTTGTGATTTTGCACTAACAAGACCCATTAATTTCACAGGTGGATTCAATGCATCTCTTGGGTGGTTTAACAAGAGTCCCGATTTCTTCTACCTCCTCTTATTCTTCTATATATTGTAAAGGAGGGGGATATTTCAAATGTTTGGTCATCATTTCTCTCCTAACCCCCTCTCTCTTTCATCCCTAGGGTCAAATTTGGAACTTAAGCCTCCTCCCATTGCTCTGTAATGGAATTTTCTTGCCTCTTTCCCACTGATGATATACTATGTGAACTTATGGAGCAATAAAATTTGTTTTATTATGCATCCCATGTCCATCCTTCCTTATATTATTGTCTATTCTTGGTTCTCATCATTTTTGAGTATACTATGCATATTTCTAATGTTTATTACAGTTCCGAGAGCCATTTTTAATGGATTATGAAGTGGTGTTCTATGTGGAATTTATCTTTGGTATGTGATGCATCCGTCCATCCTCTCCATTGTTCACATCTCTCCATTTCAGGAAGTTGGATTTATGATCAGCACTCTCCTTTTCTGGTGTATCACCACTTTAGTGTAGGCTTTGTTTTTATGTATTTTCTCTCTCCCTATCTCCTTGGAAGGTTAGATTAGGATTAGATAGTTTTCCTGCATTAGAATAGCTTGTGGCAGGTAGTTTAGGAGCAGGAACCGGCCTTCTCGGAGGTCCATCTCAAGTTCGCAAGTCCCATAGCTTGAGAGATGGTCCAATGTTATGCAGTCACACTAGATGCCCCACTCAGATCTGAGGCCATTCGGGGGGTGTTGTGATTTTACACTAACAGTTTTGGCATGCCCGGTGGGACATTGAGGTTAGATTTTTCTCATCTTTCCAAGGTGTCTCATTATCAAACAAAAATATTAAGCCACCATGTGACCACATCAACAGTTTTTTGGCACGCCAAAGTGGGACACTAAGGTTAGAGTTTTCTCATCTTTCTAAGTTGTCTATTTATCAAACAATAAATCTTAACCCACCGTGTGACCACATTAACAATTTTGGCATGCCCGATGGGACAGGTCTAAAGCACCTTACCACTTAACTTCATCAAGTTCAATGTGCTCTTGGTGAAGATCGCAGCCTTTGGAGGCACTTTCAAGCCTATCTAACGACTCCATCTAGTCAACAACCCACATATCCGAAGTGGCAGATCTTCTTATCATCCATTTCCATCCATTATTCCTTCCACATCATTCATTTTCTCCCATTCTATGAGTTTGTGCAATCATGACCTCATTTCCCTCTTGGAACTCACACTTGTAGAACAACAATGTAGTCATCCTCCAAAGTATTTCCCATCTCCTCCATATCAACATTATAATCAGATTTTGAATCATTATGCTTACCCATATGAGTAGTATTAAAACCATTTTGGCTATGGAGTTTATCAAGAGAAAGGGTACACATACAATGGTAACAATTATATGGAAAATTTTGATCTACTAGAGAAGATTCAAAGGATGGAGGCTGGCATGGTGCGCTTAAGGGTTAAATCAAAGATGAAGGATTTCAACGTTGGTTGTTAGCACCTTGTTAATGGGAAGGCCCTTTTCCAAGACATTATATCCCATAGAGAAGCTCAACTTCATGGTTGAGATGCTACCCCAACTTGCACAATGAGATGAGGAGATAGTGTGCTAAGAGCTTGGTTCTGGAAAACCTTGTCGATGGGTAAGTCTCGCCATCTCATAATTTTTATTTTCCTCTTTCTTGATCGGTATCATAGCAGCAAAGTGTCATGAGTCTAGCTCCCCATTTGTTGCCGAAAGTGTTGGTTTCTCTTCTCCATCCCCTAGTCTTGCATCCCACCTCATTTCCTCTTCCCTCTTTCCTTCCAAACCAAAGTCCCCTCCACAAGAACCAAAATTGCTGCCTTCCTTTCCATCACGGATTAAAAAAACTAGTGGAGACCCCACTCACCACTCCTCCTACTCTCCCAAGTCCATGTCAGGAGAGACTCCAAAAACCAATCAAGAAGAGCAGAAGAACAAGAAGAGCCAAGAAAATAAGAAATGATCAAAAGCTTGGCTAACTTGGGTCTTAGATTCGGGATTGAAAATATCCCCTTGTTGGTTAATCCCATGGAGGAGGGTGATGTCAAGCCACAAGTATTGGAAGATTCAACTACAACACAAGTGAGGCAATAACAACTAGCTCCAATTCCCACTAAAGAGGAGCAAGCTGGAGGAGATCAAATTAGAGTTGAGGCCACTTAGTAAAGAAATCATTATTGAGTATTTTTTATTTCATTTGAAGGGCTTAATTTGATTAATGAACCCATAATGGAGGAGGACCATATGGTGTCGAGGCTTCAAGAGCAGAGTAGGCCACGTAGGCCAGAAGAACCTTCATTCTTCCTCCCACTTCATCTCCTTCAAGATTTGATGTTGAAGAAGAGTTTTATCTTTCAAACTTCATGTTTGAGGATGAGGGGAACCATGGTGAGCACATTGTAGATTCTAAGGACACCATGGAGGAGGTTGAGAACACACAACATGACAATGAGGAGGAAAATTATTTTTATAACTTAAAGGAATGATTTGATGGAAAGGAGCCCGAGGAGATCACATCATTTTCTCCTCCATCATCCACCTTCTAAGCACATGAGTCCATTACCATGGAGGAGAACATCCAAGGACAACAACCTGTGTCTCACAACAGCTCTCTGGAACCAAGGTTGGAAGATCATAATCTTCCATGTTCTTCTCAGGAGGAGGAAGGAAAAGAGCATGAGGATCCCATCTCTCCCACACCATCCACCTAGGAAGGTCTACAAGAAGACTCCATCCTTGGAGTTGAAATTTATAACCATGGGCACATTCAAAGGACCAGACCATGCCCAATCAAGTACTTGGCTTCATTGGAGCCAAGGGAGAAGCCAAAACAAGTCATGCCCACTTTAGGGCATGAGGATGAGTATCAAAGTACCAAGGGTCACCATCAACACCTCCAAGAGTCTAATGTCAATCAGCTTGAGGAGGTATTTTCATTAACATAGATGCCTTGATGAGTTGGGTGGAAGATTGGCCTCTTGTCGATTTCTCACTCATAATAAGAGCCATGTTCAGCACCAAATCATATACATGGCCACTTTTTTTAAAGAAGGGAATCTATTTCTCCTCGTCTATGATAGACTTTGTTTATATTTTCTTTGTTAAGGTTAGTGTAGGAGTAGGAGTATATTTTCTTTCAGCAACAGACCAAGTGCTTGTGCACACTCTGCATGTTCCACTTGGGGCATGTATGATCTTCCCATTTGTATATAGCATGTCATGGTGATTTTTTTCTCTAGGGTTGTATCGATAAGCGGTTCAATGTACCTCTGGGTGAATATTGTAATAGTCCATTTCTAGAGCAGGTGAAAGCCCTAGGTCAATAAAATTTTCTACTCTTAGAAATATTGTCTTTAATAATTTCTTATGAAATTTAGAGTGCGAACAATGAGGGTGTTCAGTGGTCATAAAGTGCAAGCAATCGGGCTCGAGTTTTGAGACAGAGATCAATTTCAGGCTATGATTTGTGAATCCATGCAAAATGGATACTTCTAAGGCTACTTGTCTTTTCATCTAGCAGGAAGATTTCCCCATGAGTCACCAAACTGTTATCCCAATTTCACCCCCACAAAAAAATGTATCAAACACGACCTTGCATAGGAGATAAAGGGTTGGATCAATATTGCGAGCCCACATTTGAAATCTAATAGTCGAGGTTATATGTGGGATTCGACAATGGACGAGCAAGGGTTAGAAAAGGAAGCTAATGACATTAAAAGAGTCCACATGCTCAACAGGAAAAAAATGGGGAAAGGCTCAACGTTTTTCAAACTTTGCTACATACAAATCGACTTGGGCTAAACAATAGACTTGCAGAAGGCACCATGTGTTAGCTTGGTGTAATTCCAAAAGGCACATCAAAAAGGTAGGTCCCAAATGTGTAATAACCTCCATGTAGTCAAAGCCTCAAAAAGTTGAATCAACTATTAAAAACTCTAAGGCTAATGGAAAGAACCACATGTCACCAGCATGCAACTTTACAGTGTTACCCAAAGCATAGACTCAAATGAGCACCAACACTTTGTGTGGTTAGAGTTCGAAAGGAAACACTATTCATTGAAGACTCTAAGTATAACAAGGCTTACGAAAGCCTCCACGTGTCTCAACTACATATCTCTAGAGGTCAGGTCCAAACAGGGTCTCAAAATGTGCACAGACTCTCCACATGTCTAGGGTCTAACATAAGTCAAATGGGCAGTAGGCCCGAATCAGAAAAGTATAAAAGAATTGGCGGAAGTCTCCACGCATATCATCAGTGCACCTTTAAGGGTCTAAGGAAAATGTGGTCCCCCAGACAAGTGCTAGCTTTCCACATGTCCTAGGTCTGAAAAGGAAATACAATTGCCCGGTGAAAAGTCTCGTGCCGGTGGATGGTGCAAGCTGTCTCATTAGCACATCTTCAAAGCTGCAGCCCAAAGAAAGAACCTGACCTATTGCCATCCCTCCATGTGTCCAAGGTCCAAAAAGGGGACACTAACGGTTGAAAATTCCAAGCTCGGGATAGGTTGGAAAAGCCATCCATGTGTCATCTCGGCGCAACTTCAAAGGAAAAATCTGGAGGTAGGTCCCAAATGTGCAATGAGATTCCATGTTTCCATGGTTAGAAATATGGCCCCACCAAGAAAAGGGACATAGCCAAATGACAAAAGAAACAGAGAAAAGCTGTGGAAGGATCCACGTGTATCTTCGGCGATGGAAAATCTAAAAGTAGTCCCCAAACATGTGTCATCTCTCCACATGTCTCAGGTCAGGCACATTATCTCCACCAATAGGGGTTTAGGAAAAGAATAAAGGAAACAAAGAAAGTTGGCAGAAGGTGCCACATGTCTCCTCGACACAACTTCAGGAGTGAAAGGAGGTAGTAAAATCTTAAGAATACATGGGGCTCCATGTAGATCTCAAGGGGTAGACTCCAAATCCAAAGTATGTTTGGAAAAAGATTTGGTAAATCATAAAGCCCACCAAGATTTTTAAATGCTTGGATCTTAAAAGATTGTGAGATCCCGCATTGGGCACCTGACCCTGACCTTCAGATGACCTCAACTACGACTGGAGTAAATATAGGTTGCCATTCTTAAGGTTGTCACGTTTCTCACCCACCACCATAATGAGGTATTTCTTTCCCAACAAGAAACGGTAATGGAGGTGTGGGTTGTGTCATGAGACCCATTAATTTTTAGGTGGATTCAATGCATCTCTTGGGTGGTTGAACAAGAGTCCATATTTCTTCTACCTCCTTCTCTCATTCTTCTATATATTGTAAGGAGGGGCACATTTCAAAAGGTTGGTCATTTTTTCTCTCCTTCCCCCTCTCTTTCTTCCCTAGGGTCAAATGTGGAGCATAAGCCTCCTCCCATTGCTCTTTGATGACATTTTATTTCCTCTTTCCCACTAATGATGTATTGTGTGAACTTATGGTGCAATAAAATCTGTTTTGTGATGCATCTTGTCCATCCTTCCTTATTTTATTGCCTCTTCTTGTCTCTCATCATTGCGGGGTATAATGTGTATATTTCTTATGTCTAATATAGGTTCCGAGAGCTGTGTTTAATGGGTTTTGAAGTGGTGTTTTGTGTTAACTTTATCTTTAGTCTATGATGCATTTGTCCATCCTTTCCATTGCTCACCTCTCTCCATTTCGGGTAGTTGGATTTTTTTATCAAGACCGTCTTTTTCTCGGTATATCACCGCTTTAGCGTAGGCTCTGTTTTTATGTATCTCTCTCTCTCTCTTGGTCTCCTTAGAAAGTTAGATTAGGATTATATAGTTTTCCTACATTTGATTAGTTTGTGGCGGGTAGTTTAGGAGCAGGAAGCAACCTTCTCGGAGGTCCATCTCAAGTTTACAAGTCCCACAACTTGAGAGATGGTCCAATGTTTTTCACTCACACCTGGATGCCCCACTCAGATCTCGAGGCCATTTGGGGGTGTTGTGATTTTTCACTAGCAGATCTCATTGGAAATATTGTTATAAAATCTCTTTTGGAATGCTGGAAATTTGTATTAAGAAATGTTACATTTAATTGTGTTACTTGAAAGACATGCATTGTAAAAGTTATTCTATTTATACTTTTCCTTGTATTGTTGATAGAAAGGAACTTAAATTACAATTGCCTTTTATTTGGTCAATAAAGTAGTCTAATCACTAAATTCTAGCATGTAAATCTCATTTGAAACTTATTGCAAGTTATTACAAAATTGTTAATGGAAAGGAAATGTCTCCTCTTTTACCCTCTATATAATGGATTACTAAATGGGCTAGAAAAGGAAGTATTAATGCAAGATTTTAACTTACCCATACTACTAGCTACATTTAACTTTTATTTTGATAGTAATTCTAATATCCTAAACATTATTAATGATAAAAAATTACTAATATTGAGGGATTTACTAATAAGATAATATATTAATACCAATATACTATGAATATTAGTATATTAGATAAATAAATAAAAAATATTTAATTATAAGCTATAGTCAAAAGAAGTAATAATAATATTATAATATGATATATACACACACACACACACACATACTTGTATGTGTTAAATACATTAAACTTTATTAAGTTTAAAAAAAAAAAAGTATAAAAGTAAACCTTTTTAAAAGGATGTGTGGGATTTCTAGCCGCGGCCTATGGGAAAAGGCCAACATAATAATGTGGGGTGGTTGGGGTCAGTTACCCCAACCCCTAAAACATTTACCCTATCCATAAACAATGTAAATAGAATGAAATTCTTGGGGGTGCGGCCAATGTTGTTCAAAACCTATGTGATTTTTATTTTGTACATATATATATATATATATATATATATATATATATATATATATATATATATATATATATATATATATATATACTTAAACATATGCATATGTATACTTAAATATATATGTGTTAAATCTTGTTTTCTCTCAACTAAATCCATTTCGGGTTTATCCCATATATGAAATAAATAAAATAAATATATATATATATATATATATATATATATATATATATATATATATGTATGTATGTATGTATATGTATATGTATATATATAAATATACATTTTCATATACCCAAATGAAAATATAAATCAAACTTAGCTATTTCTAAAAATACGAAAATAGCATAAAACCATTTGAGAAAATCCAAGGAAAAATAAACTAAATAAAATATATGAATAAATGTAAAACCCTATTGAGGGTATACACAAAATAAGAAAATAAATGAAACAAGTAGGCCTCTCCAAAAGCTTGGGATGGCCTCCAATGGCTTCTCTTCCTCCTCCAAGCAACCTAAAAAAACAAAAGGAAAACAATGAACCAAATGGAAATGAGAAAGGAGTTTTCTTGAGAAAAATTTAGGGTTAGTGGTCTCCTTCCTCATCAAGGGTCCTAAATGAATCCATCCAAGGGATGAGATTCATCCCTACAAAAAGTAGGTGGAGAGTGGGTGAGTGGAAATTACCTTTTAATTTAAATGTTTTAATTTCAAAATATGGGTTGACTTTTTAAGGGGTTACTTTATGGGGTAGGGAAGTGTTCATTATCCTAACCCAATATTTAATAAGGGACCTTGCTAGTTGTTTCAACATTGTAGAAATTAAATAACCTTTGTATTTAATTACATTGGCCACTTTTACCCTTGACATCCCATGGGGGAATATTAAACCGTAGGGCATAATTAAGAAATTGAGTATTGTTAACATAATTTAGGCATCAACTTTTATGGATTCGAAGGCGGGCAGCGAATTTGAATTTTCAAAAGCTGCGTGATGGATTCAAGGCGCTATTTGTTTCAGCAGCTCGGGCTGTTGAATACCACTCAAAGATCTATGATGTTTCCGCTAAGGAACTATTGAAAGTGAAATATGCGCTCATTGGGGATAGTTTCGGGTCAGAGCACAGGCGAAGTTGTTAAGACTCCTCCAGACATAAATGCGTGACCTCAGGCTATATGTGATTTCAAAAGTACAAAAGATGTTGAAGCGGTGACCCACTTACAGGTACCTGACGGCTGCCTGCAAAGAGCTCTGGAGAAAACCAATCTGGCACTTGTCGGCAAATTTTTGGGATCAAGACCCAATGTGGACACCATTAGGAAATGGGCCATTCGTAGATGGAAACCAAAAGGGGATTTGATTATCACCACTATGGCAAAAGGTTTTTTCCTGGCTAGATTTAACCTTCAATCTGATGTTGACTCGGTCTTATTGGGTGGTCCCTGGTGCCTTGGTAACATGGGCCTTTTTTAAAAAAATGGTACCCAGGTTTTAATCCATTTGTTGAAAATATTCATGCCATACCCATCTGGTGTAGACTCCCAGGACTTCCTCTGCATCTTTGGGATGATGAAATCCTCCTTCACATTGCCAAATCGATTGGTTCACCCATTGGCCTGGATGGACCCACAAGAAATCGTTCTAGATTGGCATTTGCTCGATTCTGTGTCTCCATAGAAATGGATCAGGAGCTCCCCGATAACATTGTGCTACAATCCAAACTGGGAGAATGGAAACAGCAAATTGATTACGAAGCTTTCCAGTTACGCTGTAGCAAATGCCACAGATTAGGGCATTTTGCCAGCAAATGTCCTGAACAATCAGTTCAAAAACTGGAAGTTTCCTCAGATATTCTTGAAGATCAAAGATAGAATCAGAGAGATAAGGTGGATAATGAGTAGTTATCTGAACCTTCTTATGGAAACAGGCAGTTGGAGAGACATTCCAAGCTTAAAGAAAGAAAAAAAGGATTTAAGACAAAGAGACCACCAGTTTACAGAAAACTTTGGAAGCCTAAGAAGCTGATTGAGTCCCAACAAGAAGTAGATATGGATCCGAATAAGGAAGAAAGTAAAAGGGAGATATCAGTGGATCCAGCTTTGAACTCGATGTCTCCAAATCCAGTAAAGCTGAACATGGAGGTCGATGAAGAAAATGAAAAGGTTAACATTTCTCTCTCTTGCATGGAAGAAGAGGAAGACAAAACAAGTGCTCATCAAGAGCTGATAAAGAGCAGATCTGTGGAGAAGCTAAAAATGAAAAAGAAAATGACAAAGAGGATCTAGAATCCATTGCATGTGATCTCAACCAAGAGAAAGAGGACACAGATGTGGAGGAACTGACTCCTATAAGGGATAAGCAGACTGATATTATTACAGGAAAGGAGGATGGAGAAATTACCCCCTCTAACAAGGAAAATGACTGTGATAATGAGGGATTCATCTTAGTGAAAAGAAAGAAAAGAGGCTCAAAAATCCTGGAAGAAAAACAACTTGGAAGCTGGGAAGCCTCCACCTCAAGAATCACAAGGGCCACTGCTAGAAGAACTGCAAATTTTGGAGTAACCTTTAGAAAAGGCAGGCCATCTAAGAGAGAAACAAGAGAAAAAGAGACTGAAAAAGAAATTGCAGATGGGACACAGAGAACTCTGGGCCATCCGGAAAATGCATCTCCAAAACTTTTTTAATGAAGGTAATTTCTTGGAATGTAAGAGGCCTTAATGGAGGGCCTAAGCAAAGAATGCTTAAGGAAATTAAAAGAGCAAACAAACCCAACATTCTTCTTATTCAGGAAACTAAAATGAAAACTAAAGCAATTGAAGACTTCAAAAGACAATTTTGGCAGAACGCTGCCTTTGCTGCTGTTGACTCTCAAGGGGCTTCTGGAGGCTTAGCGATCTTTTGGGATACGAAGATGATTGACGGTAAGATTCTTATCTCCACCCAGAATCATTTAGCTATTATCTTTAAAAGCCTGGAAAATAATCATAGCTGGATTTTGTCTAATATTTATGTGCCCAATACTACTACTAGAAAAAGAAATCTATGGAAAGATCTAATCTTGTTCAGAAGCAAGGTTGAAAGCATGAACTGGTTGATTATGGGAGACTTTAATACTCCTTTGAATCCTGGAGAAAAGTTTGGGGGAAGTTCTGAATTCTCCATTGGCATGGAAGAATTTGCTGACTTCATCTCGACTCTTAATCTTATGGACATAGAGCTTCATGGCAATCAATTTACATGGTCCAACAGAAGATTAGGAGAAAACTTAATTCAGGTTAAGCTGGACAGAGCTCTTATCTCTTCAAATTGGATCCTGGACCAGAATTTCCATCTTTCTTCTCTCCCTAGAACGGGATCTGATCACAATCCAATAGTCCTCAATTTCTTCAATTGGTCAAAACCTTTCCATGGTAATTTCAAATTTGAGAAAATGTGGTTCGAACATGAAGACATTATGGACAGAATTAAAGAGTGGTGGGTTTGGGAAGGCACAGGGACAGCCCAATTCAGACTTCTTCAGAAGCTAAAGAATGTTAAACAGAAAGTTAGAATATGGAATAAAGAGGTTTTTGGGAACATTTTTGAAAAAAAGAAAGAACTTAAGCAACAACTTGAAGAACTTGAGCTAAATGTCTCCATGAAAGGTATGTCCCTTGAGGATCATCAGCGCGAAAAAATACTCCTATCTGATCTCCATAATATAAACAGTCATGAAGAAACCTTTTGGAGAATGAAGTCTAGAGCCCTTTGGCTTAAGGATGGTGACAGAAATACAAAATTCTTTCATTTAACAGCCATCAAGCATAGAGCTTGTAACAGAATTTCTGAGGTTACTAAAGGAAATGGAAACATTACTAAGGATCCTGAGGTTATCAAAGCTGAGGCACTTAATTTTTACAAGAACCTCCTCACTGAGAACACCTCCTATAATGAACAAGCGGCCTCTTTCCTCTTAGACTCCATTCCTGAAAATCTTATGCCTGCTGAGAGATTTAAAAGTCTCTCAAAAACAGTCACCATCGAGGAATTAAAAAAGGTTGTCTTTGCTTTGGAAGGGGATAAGGCTCCAGGTCCAGATGGCTTTTCGGCTAATTTCTACCAAAGATGTTGGGAAATTTGCTCTGAAGATCTCTTGAAAGCTGTCAATGAATTTTACAGAACGGGAAATCTGATTAAAGAGCTTAATAATACTCACATTGTGCTTGCCCCAAAAAATTTGGATGCAAAAGACTTCAAAGATTTCAGGCCTATCAGTTTGGTGAATGTCATTTATAGGATTTTCACAAAGATTCTCACCACTCGAATGCAACCTATTCTCAAGGAGATCATTTCACAGCAGCAGAGCGGATTCATCCAAGGAAGAATTATCCAAGATGGGATTATCATGGTGCATGAAACTATACATTCTATGGATAAAAGTAAAAAGGTGGGGATGGCCATCAAACTTGACATGCATAAAGCTTTTGACAGGGTCTCCTGGAGATTCATGGATGAGGTCCTATCCAAATTTGGTTTTCAAAGCAAATTCAGAAAAATCATCCACTCTTGCATCTCTACCTCTAGATTCTCTGTGGTTGTTAATGGGGAACCTGTGGGTTTTTTTTCCAGTAATAGAGGTATACGACAAGGCGACCCAATCTCCCCTCTTTTATTCATTATTATGGCTGATAGTTTAAGCAGATCTATATCCAAAGCTATTGACATTGGCATGTTAAAAGGCTTTCCTCCAACTTCTGGAAATCAGCCCTCCTCTCATCAAAGAATTTTGATGACACTTTGCTGCTTCTAATGGCTTCTATTATTGAAGCAAAGGCCATTAAAACTATCCTTAGATTTTATGAGGAAGCCTCAGGATAGAAAGTTAATTTTGACAAAATCTCTATTTACTTCTTCAATACTCCTGAGGAGAGGCAAAGAAAGATTGCTAATATTCTTGGATGTACCATTAATTCCCCTGCCTACTTATTTAGGGTTACCTTTAAGTACTAGCAAGATTTCTGTGGAAGTATGGAATGATCTTATTAAGAGATTTCAAAGAAAGTTGGCAGGATGGAAAGGAGCCATTCTTTCAAGTGCAGGTAAATGCCTTTTGGTTAAAAGCACGCTACAAAACTTGCCTATTTACATATTATCTATGTTCAACATGCCTGCAGCTGTGATGAACAGTATTGAGAAGATTCAAAAACACTTTCTGTGGCACGGTACTGAGGAAAGATTCAGATATCATCTTGTGGCTTGGGAACAAGTTTGTAAACCTAAGAGATTGGGGGGTTAGACATCAAAGATATCAAGCATATGAGTACTGCCCTTACTGCAAAATTAGGATGGAGATTGATAAAAGAGAACAGACCTTGGACAGAGCTGATTAAGATCAAATATCTTTCAAATCAGAACAAAATTTCCTTCATTTATGATCAGTCCCTTCCGAATGGTTCCATTTTCTGGAACAACCTTCTTCGCAGCAGACACATTCTCCTTCAGGGATGCAGCTGGAAGCTTGGAGATGGGAAAAGCATAAACTTCTGGACCGATAAGTGGACTGATTCTAACTGGATTTCTGCTTATGATCATATGAAGGATAGCTTAATTACAAAATATGGTCACAAAATCTAGGGATACATTGAGAGGGATGGGAACAAAAGAAAATGGAAGCAGCTAAAAGTGGAGAATGATAGTATCCAGGCTGATATTATATCTCTCCAGAATCAACTTGCCCTAATCCATCTAAGTAATCAAAATCTTAAAGATGAGCTCATCTGGAAGGATTCTTTTGATGGGGCTTACACTGTTAAATCAGGATATAATTCTGTCTTTGCATCCATGGAAAGTGAAATCAAGTGGCACAAGTTATGGATGCCGGAGTTAACCCCTAGAGTGAACTTCTTTTGGTGGCTTGTTATTAATGGCAAGATCCTAACTAATGATAACCTCATCAAGAAGGGATTCATCATGCCAAATAGATGTTGCATGTGTCAGCAAGAGGCTGAAGATATAAAACACTTACTCCTCCATTGTGAGATTGCTTCCAAGATTTGGCAGCTTGTTTTTGCAAAATTCAATCTGAAATGGATTTTTCCCCTTACCTGCCTTCAGACTTGGGAGCAATGGAGCTCTCCATTTAAACACTGCATGGTGAAAAGACTATGGCAACTTATTCTACCACACACTATGTGGAGAATTTGGAAGGCTCGTAATGATAGTATTTTCAGAAGCAATAGACAAGCTTGGAACAAAATTTATAAGGAAATAATCATTGTTGTGCAAGATAATATTGCTAGATTTAATCCCCCTAAAAATAGACTCTACCCGGAGAACGAAGAATGCATCCTAACTGATTGGAATATAGCCACTATCAGTAGAAATAAAAATGGTACTGACAGAAACAAATTCCGTTGTATTAAACCCCCCAATGATTGGCACAAATTAAATTTTGATGGGGCCTCAAAAGGCAATCTGGGGGATTCAGGTGGTGGGGGAATCATCAGGGATCAAAGAGGCTGCTATGTTGCTACTTTTTCTGGGAGAATGGGAAGACAGACCAACCATTATTCCGAAGCCATGGCGGCTCTTTGGGGAATTAGACTTGCCAGAGATTGCAATATTCAAAATCTCATAATTGAAGGTGATTCTCTAAATATTATAAATCTCCTGAATAAAAATCAACAGCCCAGCTGGTCTATCAGGGATTATATTGAAGAAGCTATAGAAATATGCAAAAGCTTTGTTAATGTACACATCACCCATACTTATCGGGAAGGGAACAGGGTTGCCGACAGCTTGGCTAACTTAGGAGTGAATAATTCCTTTCAAACTTGGATTGGCAGGGACGATCTGCCCGCACATGTCAATAAAGCTATCATTATTGATCTTCATGGCTGTGAAAACTATGAATAACGGCTGTTTTATGGATGATAATGAGTGGATCCCCACGTACATGATGATGACATCACAAAAGATTTGGATGATTGCTGCGATGTGTGCGGATTGGATTGCCATCATTTCTTGGCATGGGAGGAAAGCGGGGGAGAAGGGCAATAATAACAAATGCTACATTATTATTAAGCCGGATTTCATGGGAGGAACAGATTCAAATACCAAAAGCACCGCTTGGCCTGTCCCGCACATTGCAAGTTTTTTTACCGTTAAAAATAGAAATAGTAATAGAGGAAACATGGGGGGTCCGCCATGCAAGACCGAGCTGACCCACAACCCTGAGTGGAAAGAGAACATGGAGCTTTGGGAGTACCTACAAATTGGGGGCCTATCGAATTTCATTGAGAGGATTCAAGGCTTCGATCAAGACGTCTCCATCAAATTCGCCAAGGGTTGGAAGAACAGAATTGTCAAGTACAGTAACATGAAAATGGAAATTACAGAAGAGCTCATAGCTCAGGTCACTGGTCTCAGCTTGGAAGGTGCAAAATTTTTCAACAAGAAAGTCGACAGGGAGGTTGAAACCAAGAAATTTCTGGAAGAGGGAGAGAACCTTGAGTTTGTAACTACTGGCCTCAAGGTGGAGTCGATCCCTGCACCTTTTGATGAACTTGCCAAAATGGTAGTAAGGTATGTTACCTTAGAAGGAAGATATGTGACTATCCCACACAAACATCTAATTTTTCTGAATCATTTTTGTAGAACTAACATTATTAGTTTTCCTCATTATCTGATCAACTCCCTAGAGAAGTCTATAAGGGAGGTGCAAAATCACTCTAGGGCTGTCCCCCTGCACCAGGGCCTTATACTCCTCATTCACCACCACTTTTCCAGCTTGCCCTCTCATGAACCCCATCCCACCTCCCTCCTCCACACCCCCACCTACCCATACTGCTCCCTCTCCACCCCTGCCAAAAAGAAAGCATGATGATGTGGGCTCCAGCAAGAAAAGCAAGAGCCTTAAAACTAGAATCCCTACCTCCCATCGTGTCCTTAGAAGCCACAAGGACTTAGAACTTGCTGAAATCCTCCTGCATATTAGCATGCCTATGGAGAAGCCCAAGGAGGAGGATTTGCTGGAGAAGGTTGACAGATTGGAGAAGGAGATTCAAGAGCTCAAAGGGGCTCTTAAGAACATGGAGAAAGCCAAAGGTAAAAGGATCCTGCACGGTGAGGAGGAAGAGGGGGTCATTGATGAAGTCTTCAAGAAGCTGCAGTCCCTTGATGGCAGATTGGGGAATGCCAAAAGCCGTAATGACTGTATTTTGTCTGCCCTAAAAAGCATCTATAACTTCATTGAACAACACGTACACAGTGTTTGCAGCTTAAGTGGAATCAATGAAGATATATGGGGCCCTAAAGAAAATAGGGACATTGCAATCTCCCAAGCAGACATGAAGGACCCCTCTCAGGCCACAGCCATTGCTTTTTTCATGTCGCTGCAGGCCATCAAGGCCAAGATTGACAGAGCCCTCAAGTAACGGGCTGATGTGTTGCTATTTTTTGGCTGTAATCTGGCTGTCATTGGGCGGTTCTCGAGCTGTTTTTTGTCGGAGCTCTGTATTCTGTTCCTCTTTTGGTTTCTTTTTGAACTTGTCTCTTTTGCTCTGGATCTCTGTACGTTTAGATCCACTCTTCACCTTTATTGTAATATCTGGCTGCTGAGCCTTTCTTAGTTGACTGTTTTTCCCTTCTCTGGGCTGCTTTTCACATGGTTATTATCTGGATTTTGAGCCCTTCTATACACAGGGTATAGTCCCTTCAAAACTATTTTCCCTTAATAAAAAAATATTAAACCGTAGGGTGGCTATCTGTACAACCGGCTGCACCATAGGGGCTTATCCATGTATCTATCCCTATACCTATCTAGAGGCATGTCCTTGATCTCATAATTTAAGCCATGGACTTTGTGCATGTCCCTCTCTTGGCTTCTACCGCCTCGCCTCCGAGTCTTTGCTAGACCCTACTGTCATGTGGTTACCTATCAAATGGATCATCCGGGTCATGGGATACCGCACCCTCACCCTCGTCATTGGTGTAGGGGATCTCCGGTAGTGGTGAATGCCTGCTACCCATACCTCATCCGTAATGGTCGGCACCATGGTAAAATAGTGGTATACTTATCCATGTAGACAACTTTCGTTTGAGTATCTCATATGTGAAGTTAGGTCTAATGCCCGTGGTACCACTTGTAAAAACCTATCCCTCGGCTCAAGCCACCAATATACATGGCCCTATAGTCATCCTCTTTGCATCTCGGTGGGCATACCAAAAATCTAGTTATTGAATCTCCTGTACTCTACGTAGTTGTCGCCGACATCGGTTTACTTTATCCAACTCTATGATGTAGTTGTGGCTACCAAGAAGAAAGATCTCCACCACATAGAAACCGAGCTCGCTCCATCCTTGGGCCACTTTATATGCCTATATGGAATCCACATAATATCTATTTCTAGAAGCTCATCGAAATCTCATTGATAATGATACACGCATTGCCTAGGTTCCTCGTACATCATCACCTACAACAAACCAAGCCATGTATGTCATCTCCTCCGAGAATCGGGCATGTGATTCACCTATAAGTCACCCGATTGCGATGTGATCCCAAGACCAAATATGTAGTAAGGAGGCCCACCCCACCGTCTATTGATAGTGGTAGGTAATCAAATGTAGATCCAAGTATAGATGTGCCAAGTATGCACTCACCCAAGCAAAGATCGCTCACCACAAAGTAATCCATTCACCAAAGATCATCAAACACATTAGAAAGGATATCATTGTCTTATCGGTGAGAAAAAAACCACCGATAAGTGACATCATGTAAAGTGACCCCGCTACAATTTTGGATCAGCTATACACTCATGGAATAAAAGCGTCATGCCATCATGGGTATCTCATCACAATGAAATAGGTTGCTGATTGCTACCCTGATATTCCTAAGGTTTCTCGTTTACTCGATCATCGAGCCTATATTAGGTACATGAAGGATCTACCATACATCCTCCAAAGTAACTGTCATCTCTCCGCCAAAGCCTAAAGCACTAGCTCTCGTTGTGCCACCGCTCAATCAATGTTATTAGTAGACCATATTATCGCCATCGTGCGAAGATCAAGCTACGGGGCCTAGGCCAACCACTTCCAATAGTATCGCCATCGTGCGAAGATCTCATCGGTGCATGCTCCCCTCTATCTCTGCTATATGGGTGTTTTTATCTTGCATTTGGAGTATGGGAAACCATATCTATAAAACCATTCCATATGTTAATTACTAACATTTCTTATAAGTCCTTCCTTTCATTCCTTAAGATTCGTCTATAATCTTAATTTTCTTCTAAGTTTCATCCTTTTTGGCATTTTTCTTCTCTCATTCATCTATTTTATGTTCCTGTAGGCCCTTTAGGGCATGTGTGTACCCCATGGCGTGTGCACTCTCTTTTTGATGCACGAGTGTGTGCGCATCCACCTAGGGGCGTTTGCACCATTTTGCATGCCTTTGTGTGCATCCATGTGTGTATATGTGGTGTGTGCACTATCATTTTGGTGCATGGATATGCATGCATGCATTGACTACATATGCACATGTTTGTACATGCCTCTTAGTGCCTGCACGTGCGCACATGCACTTGTGGGTGCATGCACCATCATTAGGACACCTACGCCCCCATGCATGCATGCCTGCACCATACCCTAATCTAACCCCCTATTCTATCATTAATTAAGGGCATTAATTATGATAATTGACAAAGAAGGTTAAGCTACTCATGATGATGCCATCATCAACATGTCGGTTGTACCCCTAAAATGTGTCAGCACATCTCATATGGCCTCGTGCTCTCACCATCGTCCTTGTCATTATTTGGGTCTTGTTATAAAAATTTGGCGGTCAAGAACAAATGAATTAGTCATGATGATTTACCCCCCCGGGTGGGTTATATCAAGCCATGTTTTACCGGCCGTGATACCGGGAGGCTTGTTTTGACTGTTATTTTCTCTTCTATTTGCCATCAATAATTATTTTTCTTTCATTTCTTCATCGTTATGGGAATTTTTTGCCATTTGATACCCCTTTCTTCTCACTAGAACAATTTTTACTACTCCTAGGCTATTTGCTTCCTCTCCACACTCCATCAAATAATTCTTTTTATTAAATAATTATTTTATTAATTTTTCCATTGACGGGGACATAATTTGTCTCCTACTTCTTCTTTCTTCCTTGGGGAATTTTTCTTGCATTTGGGTGATTCATACCGATTTTTCTACTTTCTTCTACGCGTCCTACATCCACCAATGTGGACAATTTGAAAAAGCAAAAAAGTGGATATATCCATCCAAAATTCAAAACATAAATTAAAATTCTCCAACAAAATCCTGAAAATTATAAAACCTACAAAAATAGGTAAACCCACTTATAGCAGCTAAAACTTGTGTCTTGCGCATGGTATTCATTCCATATCCTTCTAGAAATTTTGTACATCTTCATTGATCACATGACTTGTGGATCATCAGATTTACAACCATTTTCAAAGCTAGCCTACTTGCTTCGTCAGTACTCTGGGGCACATATAGTTGTTTGGTATTGTTTCATAGTGCACTACACTTTTTCATTGGATCTAGTGTCCTTCATCATCTTCCCTTACCTGTATCTTTTTCGGGACATCATTTTTAACCCTAGTCATCAATACACGAACATCTAGGGATCTTCATCTTAATAATAAAAATTTTGTACAACTGTCTTGACCATTTTTGGTTGGAATATGTGTGTTTGTACTTGTTTTCCTTGTTAAATGAGCTTGTTCCCTTCTCATATTACATTTATTTTTGTATGTTTTATTGATTGGGTTTTTCAAAGCAATGGAAAATTGTTCATAGTATGAATTTTCATGTCATCTTACTATTGTTATATGCTTATATTTTTAATAAGGACCAATGATGTAGATCTTTGGCAATATGATGAAAATAAATTTGTTTCATTACACTAGATCAAAGATAGTTATTCTCTTTGCTTCTCCACATTTCTTCAACATCACCCTCCTATGACACTATTCTTCCACTTCACCTAGGGCATCCCCCCTCTCCTTTCTTCTATCCATTTCTCACCTTTTCGATCGTCAATCGTGTTCCTTCATCAACCCATCAACACTTGTGGGGGCATCTCTCACTTATACTAATTTTTGTTCTACCCCTTAAAAATTTTACCTATCTACTATTTGTGAATTGGCGTCGTTTATGCCACCCCAAAGAGGTGCAAATGTAGACACCTATAATTTATCCTGAATAATTTAAATACTTAAATTGTGCTAATTATCCCCTTTCCCGTAAATTGGTGACATATCTTCAATAGTTCACATCTTCTCTCCTATCATCATTAATTAATAACATTATGTTAATTAATTAAGTCTTCTACTAAAAAAACCTAATTAATGACCTTTTGGTAATTAATCCTTCCTTCTATCTAGACTAATTAACTATTATTAATTAATTAGCTTCCCTTTCATTAAATCAATAAATCATTATTTAGTTGATTTAATTTGCTTCAATAGCCTAAATCATACTAATATTCCTCTAAAAAGATTGTATAAGCTTGCACACCTATTAATTAATCATTTTGGTTAATTAATAAACTACCTTTATCCCCATGAGTCACTAAAGGACAAATTAATCTCTCCTAAAGTTGACTCAACCCTTTCTAAACCGCCCTTATCTACAACTAACTTAACATCTCTATTATCCCACATACAAAGGGATGTAGAGATTCCTCTATCCATTGGGCTATATAAAGAGCCCTATTCCTACCTTTACACCTACACCTTTTCATTCCTCGATGAGTATAGAGCCTAAGCTATATCCATTTTGTCATCTTGGAGAATTCTTCATTGGAGGAGCTAGCTTATTTCATTTCTTTTATTCATCCACCCAAGTTTTGAAGTCATATGGGGATATGTCAAATTGTCTTATAGCCATGGATTGACAAGACTAAAGCAATATTACAACTCACTCAAAAATCTGCTCCATAGAAGGCAAAGGATAATTATCCTTAAGAGAAGCCTTATTCAAATCACAAAAATCAACACATAACATGATGTCACCATTTTTCTTTCTCACCTGGTACAAGATTAGCCACCCAAGTGGAGTGCTTAATGGAAAATATAATGGAATACTCCATGATTTTTTAAATCTCTATCTCGCATCAAGGTCTCCGATTTGGCAATAATTGGCCTCTTTTCTATCTAACCGGTTTAAAACCAACCTCTAATTCATTAGTATGTTGAGCTAAAGATGGATCAAAACTTATCAAAAAACTGTATTGCCAAGAAAAAACATTTGTTTAATCTATACAAAGTTGAATAAAGATTCTTTTTCAAATTGTGAATAACCTTGCCCAAGATTAAGACTCTCACCTTGAAAAATGATAACTTTTTTATCCTAATCTATACATGTAGCAAGTAGAGCACTTTGATGCTTCATTTAATCATTTTCACCAAAAATGAATTCCAAAGTAACAAGGCCTTTCAGAATTTTTTTTTTTCAGCTACATTATTTGATCTTCATATCTGTTTTTAGTTCTCCCTAATTTTGAGCAAAAATTATGCTTCTTCTTGCAGAAATATGATTATATGTGCATCATTATCAAAAACCTGCCAATGCATATCATTATCTGGAATAGATGGTCTCACTAAAACTTTGATATAAGGATGTAATTATTCACTTCCGATGTCAACAAGTATGTCAAATTGAGAACCAATTGCAGCAAGCCTATCAACATGTTTATTTTTGTCTCTAGGGATAGCTTTAAGATAAATAACAAGAAAATCCCACACTCTATGTTTATAAGTTCTCATTAATGGGTTCTTGCAAGTATTAGAACCTCTAACCTAGTGAATAAATAGCTTTTTGTCACCAAAAATGTGCATATCCTTGATTTTCTTCTTTCTTTCCCACTCCAAACCATGAACAAGGGCTTCATACTCTACAAAATTATTAGAACAACAAAATTATAACTTAATAACTATAAAATATTATTTTTTACATGGTGAAATGATAATTAAAGTAGATCCTAAACCATGTTGGTTTTTGGAGCCATCAAAATAAAGTTTCCATAAACCATTATCTTGTTTATTTTCTCTTTCCAAAGATGGTATTATAGTGTTGTCCTCATATAGATAAAGCAAACTCCAAGACCTTGTCATTCAATAAATTTTTCTTCAATTATAAACCATGGATCATGTTCATGATTTTAATTAGTTCTTTGATCCTTGAAAATATCTAGGACACCTTCTAAGGCATAACTAGTTTCATCCTCTGAATCATCTAGTTGTTCTTCACTTACAACATAATTTGCATTAACAACACTAGGTGTAAAAGGCTCAATATGAAAATTTGACAAGGGCTCTGAATTAATAGTTACCTTAGCTCCATACCGAGTTATGAAAACTAAATATGTCCAATCTGTTGAAAGGTAACCACCAATCTTGGATGTGAAGTCTCTAGATAAGCACATGGAAAAATAAGGTGGTAGATCCACCACCATCACATCTTGTGAGATTGTAACACTTGGACATGCATGCAAAGTTAGTTTCAAATATTTGATTATTCAAATTTTATTATTTGATGAGCTTTCAAGTTGTAACACTCATTTCGTACTTGGTTCATAGCTAAGACCCAAATTTTTAGCTACCAACTTTGGCATAAAAATGTTATTTTCTCCGCTATCATCCATGTAATTATGAACTAATGTATCTCCAGTGATTAAGAATATTTTTTTATAGATTATTATAAATAATATAACATAATAATATCATAAAAACATAGAATATAAAATACTATATAAAATTCATCCAGATATATTTACATAGATGGAGCATACAATTTATAGTGTTTGATCTCCTACAAAGGTGGAGTCAACACTCATCTTCAAACCCTACAATATCTCTCCATGAATCTCTCAGATTTATCCCTAGGATATCTCTCTCATCCCTTTATTATCTCACACACCAAAATAGCTACGTGAGTTGTTCTCACAACTCACCCAAATACTAATACTAACTATTACAACTATATTATTAATATGAGTTCTATAAACTCATTATTAATAATATTACAATTTATTAATAATGTCACAATATATTTGTAACATTCACTCCCCTATTGTTAACATTATTAATTCCCAATATACACTCCCCTAATGTTGACATGGTACAACATAACTCCTTTTTCTACAACATGTTGCACGGGCTTGCCTCATAATATGGATCAAAGAAAGGTGTGTAAACTTCCAAATGGCTGACTATCTTACTGCACATGACCAAAATTATGTGAAGGAATGCATCCCACATTTACTCCATGAAAAGAATGCACTCAAAATTCCACTGACTGATCATCTTCATAAAGAAGGAAGGTATTCAAAGGACCGCTACATCAATAAAATTTTATCTACCTTTTTACATCTGTTGTATTCTAGATCTAGCTCGAACCCTTTCCAAATCTATGAGTGTTATAATAAACTTAGATACATACTCTACAATGTTTTCTTATAGAAGGTTACATATAGTAATTTCTCACACTTTGAAATTGACGAGGAATGTGGCATATCTTCTTATTTTTACACAGTGGAAAATAAACACACAAATGAAAAAATAAAATGCCACAACACCATTGTGCAGCTCTATCACTTGCAGCTGACGAGAGGTCATTAATTGACCTCCTTCCTCAATTACCCCCTTCCTCCATGTGTCATACTTCTACCCCAACCTGGATGTGATTATGAAGGTCAAAATACCTTGAATAATTTAGACGTCACATACAAGTGAAAATACGTTTAAAATTAAAATGTGGTTTTTAATTTTTAATTTTTTTGCCTTTTAAAAAGACACTATACATACATGACTCAACTTTGAAACTTGATAAAAAAACCTATAATCACCTATTTTAATTTTAAAATGATAAATGATAGGGTAATAATATCAAATATTAACAATGGTGGATGAAACAACATGACTACACATCAACAAAATATTTAAACACAAAATACTTGACTTACAATAAAACATCTTATCACAATTTTAACAAAATTATGATAACACGTCTTGAGTTGGTACATCATTTTGATCACATAAATTTTCCTACATGGATATTTTTTCGATCTAAGTAATAACTAAAAAAATTCAGCCTTCTCTTCTTCTCCAATTTCATGATTTACAACCACATAATTAGCTATTTCAAAATTTACCGATGTTGCATCTTGCTTCTCCTACTATTCTTTTGCCAAAAAAATTTCTATGTGCTACAAAAAGTGCACTTAACTAGAAATGGTGAAATGCCTCTTCTTCAATCATTTTTGGCATAGAAAACCCTTGCACTACAATTTCTATAGATGTATTTGACCCACTACGCTACACACTAGCATCTTGAGCCATGTTTTATTACACGGGAACCATGTCTCCCGATGTTGTAAGGGCATTTGGATCATCTACGTAAAGGACCCTAGCTAATGTAATGGCTGGTTTTGCTTGATATGGCCTATAACCTTGAGCAGGAGGCCTATAGTTATTATAACATGGAAGAGGTAGTTGATATGGCCTACTTGTTTTAGGTTGTTTTATTTTCAGCTATATTACCTTATTTGATAAGGTTTTAATAGCTCCTTTCTATTCATCTATCTAACTATGTCAAATTGTAGTAGGTAATGGTGGTTTTGGAGCTAGAGTAATAACATCTATCTCAAAGCATAAATTGGCATAGAGTGTTTAGGTTCCAACTTTCTAGCTTGTATGAGGTTTTTTTCAGCTCTTATTGCAATGTCAAAGGCTACGGGAAGAGTAGTTCTGCCCATAGACTAGATCATGAACAATAATTTAAGTTTTTAATACATGCAAATAACACAAAAACATGTTCATGTGAAGGCTTAATTGCTTATTGGAATCTTCTCCCAAGTTTTGTTAAATGTTAAATTAAAATTAGAAATGAATTCTTAGGGTAAAATACACGCTTAATTTTAGACAATTTCTCAATAAGGGATAAATCATCTAATTTGTAAATGAATTTCTTGCACAACCGCTAACCTAATTGATCCCATGTGCCTATTGTTCCTATTTCCAAATTTATGTACCATTGAAGGGATTGACCTTTAAAAGAGGAAGCTAGTACCCTTAGAGCAACATCTTCATGTGTGATATCATACACTCGAACAAATGGATGTTATGTCTCTAATATGTTCAATCGAGGTAACTTGGTTTTCACCGATTAAAAATTGAAGACTCTCATGGGCACCAACAAGGATATCATGATAAACAAAAATCAGAAAAGGGTTGAAAATAGTAAATTGGAAAACATTTCTAGGTGGGGCAGACATTTGAAAAATAGGGATCCAAATGACAAAATTTGAATTTGGGGAAGGAGGATTGGAAATATTTTACATTTTATAGGGTGTAGTATTTCCAATCCTTCTTTTCCTAGTTGAATTTAGAGGTAATTGAATAAAATCATGGGGATGACTTCTTAGCGATGCTTTGGTTCGATCATGGGCATAGATCATGGAAAAATAATAATTTAGATCCTTTTAGTAGCAACTAATTTTCGCTGTAAAAAATACATGTCTTGATATTCATTTAAAATTGTTAAAGACCAAGCTATTAAACCGATTGAGTAGTTCCGGGAATACTCCAACACATAAATATTCATATATATCATGTTGAATGTTGATATCCGCTAAAAAAATGTTGTTGATCTTAATCAATTAACTCTTTAGAAATATCCATATTAGAACATCATATTTAATTGCATGTTGTAAATAAATCCAAAATTTGGTTCTTTGTCCCATCTGGGCGTGTCCAAAAATTGTTATCATTCTAAAGTACCTTTCACTAGATGGGTAAATTGAATTATGACTTCAGCTAGTAAAATTGGATCCCCTCAAAGTTTTTAGTAGCTCAAAATGAGGGGAACTTATAGAAAGGGATGGATCCATTTGTTGAATCACTAAATTTTATATTTTGACTGAGTTGAGCGTTAAAATGAATGTAAAACTAAAAATAGTGGTAAAGGTGATAAACTAAAATTTTGTGGGGCTTGGGGTTACACAAACACACCTATTGATCTGCAATGTAACTGCTTAAATTCACTACAAGATCTTATTTAATTGATTTACACTCACAAGGCAATGCAATGCACTTTAATGGCTTATAAAATGATCAAAATTTCTTAATGGAGGTTTTGTAAAACTATAAGCATGCAAAAGAATATTAAACTCACAATCGAAACACACCTTTACATTTTTTTGGAACAAATTGTCAAATAAATTACTCAATGGAGGAAAATAGTCTTCTATTTAGTCATATGATGGAATAGTACAAACAATTTTTGCATCATAACAAAGTGCAAAAATCAGCCCCCCTTTGTGCTTTGCAAGAGCACATAATACATAGTAAAAGTATTCACCCCCTTCTACAAAAATAGCCTTTAAAGGAACAATTCTCGGCCTTATTTTGAGTTATTTCCAAAAATAGATTTTGCAAGTGCTTGGTCAAACTACGTTAACCCTCTAATTAGCTATCTCCATGAATTTTACGGTCACCTTTTCATATTTTTAAGGTAACGAAACACTTACTTGAAACAAAATGAAAATACTATTTTTAACATATCTCCAAAATAGAATAAATTGCCATCATGTGCATGAAAAGGTGAATATTTCTCTATCTCCCATAGACTATATGAATGGAATAAATGATTATATTATGACCCTAATTGAAACCTTTGGATAAAGTATAATATTCATGGTCTTTTGTTTAGAAAAATAAAATATTAAAAGGGGAGCAGATACTCCTTCTCTATGTGGACATCGTAACACCCATGGAAAGTTTTAATAATTATAAAAAAATTTGAACTTTCATGATTTCATGGTTTTAATAATTTAAAGCACTATCAATGGGCACATGGTGGTAATTATGTAAATAAATTATGACGCTCCAAACCCTAACTAAGGTTTAATTAGGGTTAGCCGGTTTTTGACACCTATCCATGGTTAACACAATAGTTGAGTTAGGGTGGGTAAAAGTCACCCAACCATAATCATTTATTTAATTCGCCCTTTCAAGCCTCTCGAGATGTTTGGTATGGGGAAACCTTGGAAAAATATATACTCTCCGCCATTTTTTCTTGAAGAATCTCGTGTTTTAGTGTTGTAGGTTCATATTTTTCTAGTTTCTAGTAATGTGGACTAAACCCTCATGGTAAATTTCTGAGCTATAAATTTCATCTCTATAAGAAGTTTGTAGCTTTATTTTATAATTTTCTATGACATAAACATATTTACTTTCTCTCTTCAAGATATGGGCAATATTTTGAAGACTGTTTAGGGTTTCAATAGATCTAGGTTTCTTGCCATGTTAGAGATCTATATTTTGGAGTATTTAGATGCCCTTGTTTAGTACTATTTTCGTGGCAAGGACACTTCTTCAGTTTTGTCTTGTTTCATGGCCTAGATGTGCACATTCTTGTTTTATCTTTGCATCATCTAGAAACCAATGAAACCCTTTCTCTAAAATTGACTGGATCATATTTTCTTTTATGCTCGAAGTTTCCATTTTCTAAGATCAAACTTAAGATGAAGTGGATCTTTCGAATGTTTTGTGGTTTCACCGCTCCAAGGGTTTTCTTAACAATTTGAGCTTTCATGTTATTGAATTTAACACCCTTTCCCATTTTTCATAAAATATATGGGTTTCGGAAAAAGACTATGTTATCTTCATATTATTCATCCTTCCATACCGTGTTGTAATGGCATATCTCTTTAAAAAGTCCTATAATTTAATTTTTACAACTAGGTATACTTTATTTCCACTCGTAGCATTTGATAAGCCTTAAATGGCTCCATATTAACTTAATTATCATTCTATAGCATGTACACCTTGTTTCCTTTCTTGTGATACTCGATTTGGACAAACTCAAGCCTTGGTTTTTAATTTTTCCCTTTTTATTGGCATTGCTTTGATAATCGTAAGACTCTATGTTAAGGTTTTGGGGTACATGGGAATTTTTATACCTACTATGGATTAACCACTTTTTGTGTTGAATGGATTTATATTCAACCTTACTCGAGTATATAGCAGTTTTTAGAAATATTTGTGCTCTTTTCTTTGAAAATTGTAATCTTGTATCTCGGCTTAGTGATCGGAAAGTTTCAAATAGGAAATCATATTTTGTAACTTGGTCATACATCCTTCTGTTTTGAGTTATTTTTCCTCAAAATTGAAATGGATTCATGAAGTACATATTTGTATCTTCTAAAAATTAGGGATCCTTATCGCAAGATTTTGTAATTTATTTCTTGAATATAGACTGTAAAATTATTCCTCTTTGTACTTTACTCTTATAATCCTTGTCTAGGATGATATCTAATGATATTAGTAAAAAAACTTCCGAGTTCTACCGATTTGACTTAGAGGTCTAAAACTCCTTTTGGGTTCTAGATTTATATTAAAAATATCTTCCTTTTTATGAAGGAACCATGCTTTTAAAATTGTATAGCACTTTGGACTAATTCAAATTCTCTACTTAGTTGTGCTTCATAAGTTGTTGGGAACATAAAATTTTACAATTATTGCAAGACTTATTGACTTAAGAATATGCATTCCTTGATTTGAAACATAATTTAGATTTGTATCTCCATGGTATATGAGGTCATATGTTTTAGTGAGTTTTGTGTGATTGCATCATTATGGTGTTTATAAGATGAAAAAATCCTCTCCTTAATTACAAAGTGACCTTGAATGTTGTAAGACTCTAGTAAGTAGATGCAGGGTACTAAAACTAAAAAGGCCATTCGGCACTTTGTCTCTCTTGAATTCTTGAGTATGCTGGTAAATTGAATTTTCTTAAAGCCCTATATAAATAAAAAAACACTTGCATATTTCATTTCTTGTATATCTTGAGAGACACTTATAAATTGGAAATTAGTTTCACCTCTCTTATTCTTTGTTAATATTGTATTCTTGTAAGTGCATAGTGGTACATCATCATTATATGTTTTTCATATAAAGTATCCTGAATCTTGATTGATAACTCATGATGGAAGCATGCTCCTTAATTGATGTTCATATTTACTTGTATTACTTCATGGTTCTTGAATGTTTTTCCTTGTAGCTTGAAAACTATAATTCTTGCCTTGCTAGAAACATGTAATTGTACTTTATTTCTGTAATTTTCAAAGTTATTCAAAAGTGTTTCACTCCATATATGTGTAAACTTCAAAAAGTTATTTACAAAATAGAGGCCAAAATCCATTTCTTTTCTTTTACATCCTTGAGTGATTTCCTTTCGAGATTATGCTTCTAGAAATGTTTATGAGATGATGACATCATGATCTCTGCGACTCTTTTTTTATTTGTTTCTCATGCATACTTATCTTTACTTGTTTTTAGAAATTAATTTGTGTGTAATCGTAAGTGCATTATTAGATAAAAACATCCAGAGCTCTAACAGTCTACTTTTTTCTTTCAACATGTGTCAGTAGTAGGAAAAGGAGCATGAAGATGATGAAGATGCAAGTGAGGAGCATGGGGAAACTAACTCATTCAAGAAATTATGGATTTCCTCACTCTTCACTTATTTATAACTATATATATATATATATATATATATATATATATATATATATATATTTTTTTACATATGAGTTAGATCCCATGGCTTGTGTGGGAAACATTATTTCTTCATGAATAAATGGAATTAAATTTTGTAATTGAGTTGTCTATTTCCTTTTTCATTTGATTTCAGTAACTTATAAATGTGGAATGAACTAAATAACTCAACACATAATTAATCACATTTAATCATAAAGAAATAATAATACTTCAATGCTCTTATAATTGAAGATCACTTTTTTCCAAGAAAACTACAACTATGTTTGTAGTTTTAAGGTCTAACTTTTGACATCCTCTTGTAGAACAGGATGAAGCCTCGTAGATTGTATTAATCAATCAACCAGTGTTACAATAGATGGACTGCAATACTTATAGGTATTATACAATCAAGTGCAGATAAAAAGAGAGGTTATAGAGGTACAACCAAAAATACAATAGCTTCCATAATACATTCAGAAGCAACAATTAAATTAATATGAATAAATGATTAAGTTACAACTATGCAACAAATAATCCTATAACTATGGAATAAGACAAATATGGTTTAAAAACCATATAACAACTTTATTTAATTAATATAATTAATTAAATAATTGATATATACTATGCATAACTAATTAAGCTAACATCCCCCTTAATTATATATTGTGTCAAGATATGGGGAGAGGAACTCTCTGAAAAACTCAAACTTGTCACGTGCAAGTGACTTTGTGAAGATATCTACCCGTTGTTTAGCTGTTGGATAATATCAAGCCTGGTTGTTGTGCTTCAACACATGTTCGCATATGAAATGAACTTGTACCTCAATGTGATTTTTTCTCTCATAAAAATAGGATTGGAAACAAGTTTTAGAACACTTTCATTGTCAACATACATGGTGGTTAGTTTGTCTTGTGGTATTCCAAGTCCTTCTAGTATGCGACGTAGCTAAATCACTTCACATACGTGATTCTCCGTAAAACAATACTCGGATTCTATGGAAGAGTGAGAAATGAAGTGTTGTTTCTTACTTCCCCATGATATTTTTCCATATCCCATAAATAATACAAATCCATAAGTGGATTTTCTATCATCAATGTTACTCGCATGATCCGAATCGAATATCTAGTCAAGAAGAAGTTGTCATTCTTCTTATATTCTAGACCAAGAGCCATTGATCCTTTGAGATATCTAAAGATATGCCTTGATGATTTCCAATGAAAACTTTGGGTTCCTGCATGAACCTAGATAGATAGCTTACTACAAAACCGATATATTATCTAGTGTAGGTCGTAAATGAGACTCCCAATCAGCTACCAATAGAGAGTGGCACTTACCTCAGGAGATAGATCTCGAATGAGATAATCGTAATCTGTTCTCCATATGTGTATCAATTGGTGTGCAATCCATCATCCTAAATTTCTCAAGCATTGTCTTGGTATATTTCATCTGAGAAACAAAGATGTGATTCTCTTTCTACCATACTTCCAATCCAAGACAATAGTGCATCATCCCGAGATCAGTCATGTCGAACGATCGATTAAGATCTTTCTTCGTTGCATCGATCATCCTCATCAGCATCGCCAAAGTGATGAATAGATCATCAGCATAGACAATGAAAATCATAATCTCCCACCTTTCTTTTGAGGTAAATATTGGGATAGTATGGATTTCTAACAAATCCATGTTGTATGAGATGCTTATCAATCTTGGTGTACCATGCCCGGGGTTCCTTTTAAGGCCATATAGAGATTTCTTGAGTCGCATACCTTTTCTTCTTCACTGTGTACTACATATCCCTTAGGTTGAGTCATGTAGACTTCTTCTTGTAGATATCCATTTAGGAAAGCAATTTTTACATCCATCTCATGGAATTTCCATCCCATGGACTTTCCATCCAAATCTGTGCAACTAGAGCAAATATCATCCCGATCTTTTAATCTTAGTTGTGGGAGAAAATGTCTCCTCATAGTAAACACATTCTTTTTGTGTGTACCCCTTTGGTACAAGTATTTCTTTAAACTTGTCTAATATCCCATCTACTTTTACTTTGCTTTAAATATCCATCTACATCTAATGGGTTTCTTCCTAGTGGAAGATCGACAAGCTTCCAAGTGTTATTTTTCATCGCTAATTGGTATTTCAAAATCCATGGCATCTTTCCAAGATTTTGACTATAGGGCTTATTAGATCAGTAGAGATCATCATATTCAATAACTCTACTCATCAAAGAAAATTTAACTTCTTCTCTTGCTTTATGCGAGTCCGTGGTCCGTGGGTAGATGTATTCGGTGGCGCATCCATTCTTTTATCTCATAATGTGCTAGTAAACCATTTAGGCATACACTCGAACTATTCCCATGGGTCGTGGTTCTATCTGATCAACACCATCATCCCCATCAACACTTTCATCATCTGAGGGAACATCAGCTTTAGTTTTTACAAGTGGAAAAAAATCTACATCGGTGATTCTAGAGTAGAAGACTCTGCTTCCTTCTTCTCAATAAACTAAACATCTTTGCTAGTGTAGACTTTTCTAGTCTTAGGATCCATCAATCTATACCCAAAGGTCTCTTCACTATACCCAAGTGAAGATGAGTTTTTGTGACTTCATGTCCAATTTCTTTCTATTCTTCTTGGTTATGTGCATGATTGTTTTGCACCCAAATACTATAAGGTGTGCAATAGATGGTTTCGTTATGACCATGCTTCTTGTGGTCTTACTCTGTCAAGAGAAAATGTGGGCAATGTGTTCAACAAATACACCGTTGTCTTTGTTGTTTCGCCCAAAATGTATTTGTAAGTCTAGAGTCATCGATCATGCATCACACCATTTCCATGATAGTATGATTTTTATTTCAACAACAAAATTTTACTATGGTGTGTGTGGAGGAGGCATTTGTACGAATCACATGAGTTTTTAGGTAGTATCTTAACTCATTACTAGTGAATTCCCTCCCCTTGATTTGAGTGAAGAGTTTTGATGTGATGACCAGTTTCATTCTCAATCGCTACTTCAAATTTTTTTGAAGGTTTCAAACGCTTCACTTTTCTTGTGAAGACGTAAAATCCACATTTTTTTCGAATAGTTATCAACACAAAGCATGAAGTACTGGAAACCGAATAACTTGGCTGCATCGGAATTCAAAGATCGGTATGAACTAGGTCAAGTTTTCCATGATCTAAAAATGTGCTCCTCTCGGAATGAAGCTCGTGTTGTTTTCTTGCTAGGCAGTGAGAACACTTGTCTGTATCCTTCTAAAGAGATGGTAGCCCATGTACCATATTGCACCGACGAAGTGTCTCAAGATACTTGAAACTTACATGACCAAGTCTCCAATGCCACAATTGTGCTGAGGTAGAGGTCTTAGCCATAAGTGCCTGATCATTTCTGTGGACAAAATCAAGTTGGAACATGCATCCCACATTATAGGCTTTCACAACTATTTTTGAGCATCATGATTTATCTTGAATTAAACATGTTTTCTTTCGGAATGACTATCAAAGTCAATTTTTAGGTTGTGATCAAGGAGTTGACTGAATGAAAGTAAATTCTTTATCAACCAAGGGACATATAAGACATATAAAATTCTACAGTTGCATGAACCAAGGGGTAGAGAAATGTTTCCAATCACCGAATCAGTATATGAAGAATCATCTCCCAACAAAACATGATTTTTTGATGGCATGTCCCTCATTGATATAAACCAGGATCTATGGCTGGTAATGTGTCGAGTGGCCTAAAAATCAACATACCAAACATCACTAGATGACGTGGATGGTTCACTTGATTGAGCAAAGTGAACAAGTAGTCTTGATTGTCTCGAATGTTCTTGTTGCTCAACAATATTTCCTTGTTGATGGGGTTTTATTTTCTAGTTCCCCTTTTTTCCCCTTGATTGTAGTTAGAATGTCCTTGTAAGATTGTTGTTGTGGAGGTCCAGAGTTACTAGATGAACCTTTCTTGTAATTAATATGCCAACAATATTTTAAGTCATGTCCTCTTTTTGAGATAGGACATTGCTTCTTTTTGTTGTCCATCCCCTTGATACTGATTTTGATTTTGGGACTTTTAATAGGTATTAGTATTTCCTTTACCTTTTCCTTTCCATTTTGATGTGAAGAAAGTTACTACTCCTCTTCATCATCCTTATTATGTATGGCTTCCTCTTTTTCAGTAAGTTTACCAATTTTATCAAAACTAACGGTCATATCCGACACGTTTAGTGTTGTTACAAAAATGTGGTAAGAAGAGGGGAGTGATCTCGAACAATGGGAACGAGAGAATCATCCGAGACCACTTCTCCTCGGGAAAGAAGTGAAGCCCTCAATTATGTAACTCTTCTTAAGAAAGCTTTTATTTTTTCATTCTACTTGAACTTTAAATGTGTGTAATGACTCTACAAATTTAGTATAAGATTCTTGTTCTTATCCTCGTATACTATGCTCAACATATCCCATGCTTCTTTGGTATTTTGGCATCTTGAATGTGGGATTGCACATTGTTGGAAACTCCAAACAAGATGATGATTTTGGCCTTCTAATCTGCTTTATGAAAGTGTTGTTGTTGTGTTATATCGTAGTTAATCTCTCGAGTACCATTCACAAGAGACCAGATCTCTTCAAACTCAACATGTGTCTTGATTTTTATCTTCCATGCATAATAGTTGTATCCTCCGAGTATTTGTGAATCAAGAATTAAAAATGGGGGCATTGGTGTCCATTTTGCAGAGATCATCGAGGAGCTTTGGTCTGTTATCACTCCAGGTATAAGGTATCCCAATCTATATACCGTCAGTCTGATATACCAAACATTTCTATATACATGCCCTTCCGATATACCCGGTGGTATGTGGAAGAAGATCACCCATGCTATAGACACGGTAAGACGTGAAAGAGGCATTAATGTACGTGAAATAATTCAATACATGGTACCAAGACAGATTTAAAAGGGCTCTGTGTGATTATTAACACCAGATCAAATAAATATCCGCATATGCACACGTAACTTCACTATATGCTTGGATAATTTCTAAATCTAGATTTATGTCGTGCAATCATTCACAGACAGATGGGATGGCTCATAGTGTGTGCACTATGACCTTATTACTCCTCGTCGATTTGAAGGGTCAATGCCGTAAGACGTTATTGTAGCTATATTAGGCATTAAGTGCAGTAGTAGTTGTGATGGCTTTACCCGTAAGCACTTCCTAGAGGCACTATATATACCGAACGCTGCAAATGAGATATAGGATCTCGTGAGTGTTACAGAACCAATTTTTTTGCTATTTTTTATTACAATTTTGCAAGTTTCTGATCAGTTACAAAGTTTGCGATTGACTTAAGGTAACTCGGAAATTACTAAAATATATTGTAGCATGTAATTACATTCAAAAATCTGGAAAAAATTGAATTGGCAGTAAAATGTTTATGTTTTTCGGGCCCCGTGGCCTTCGAAGCCTAAGACGACCCAAAATGCTAGAAACCATTAAAAAGAGGCCCAAGATGAAGTTTTTGGATGGTCCTCCTTTGGAAAATGTTGCCCAAAATCAAAAAATAGGCTTAATGGAGAAAAAAATTACCCTAAATTTAGGGATTTTCTCGCTAAATATTTAGCGATCTGTTTAGTTATAACTAACATGTTTAGTGAAGGTTTTTCAGCTAAATAGCCCTCTAGACTTGGCGGCTTCACTAAATTTTTCTCCAAATTTTAAAATTGAAAAACTTTTGTTTTTGGTGTGATTCGAACCATGCACCTCCCACTCCTAAGCCGCTTCCACTTATCCAACTCAGCATTATGTGTGCTTGGCATATGAAAAGAACAAACTTGTATTTAAATAAAGGTGAATTTACTCACCTCTTAACAATGACAACTTGGCAAAGGATAGGGCTCCACGTGGCTGCAACTTGAGGTCAATTTAGGGTTTTTCATTTTCATAGAAAATGAATCTGAAGCCTGTACATGTATTGAAAACTGTTTGCATTGTTTTCTTCACACCTTTTTTGTTTTTCTATACCGTAGAAAATGAAATCCACTTTCTTTCACACCTTTTGGTTTTTTTTTTGTGCGTGTTAGAGTAGGTATTTACCTTAGCTCATGTTCACCTAGGTACTTTATTTACCTTTATTGTATTTATCCTCACACACTTATGTGTGTGGATATTTCTTTTATCTTATTTAGATATTAGGAGATATTATCCAGTTGTTAGGTATAGTTCTTTCCTTGAGGTATGGTATTGACTAGATCCTTGATGTCTAGTTCTCTCCTAAATCTATGGTCTTGACTAGTTCTTTGATGACTAGTTATTTCCTTGATTTATGGCTTGATCTATGACCTTGACTGGTTCTTAGATTGTTATTCCTTGCCTATTTAAGCAAGGCCCATTCTCAATGTATTGCATTGAGTTCCATAATAATATATGATATTGCTTCTCATTTGTTTGCAAAGGTTTATGTAAAGTTATTCTAGTGAATTACTTTCATCTTATTGATCGTGGTGTTTAATTAGCATCTGTGTTCTTGGCTTGGTATGATCTGGTTATCGTTCCTTTCATGGTATCAGAGCTGGAGATTGTTGTTAGCATCCATCTGTAAGTTTTATTTTGTAAATAAATTATTTGTGTATTCATATATTTAGGATTTGGTTGTATTTTGTTGTTGCATGCATTTTTATGGAAAAAAATTTGTGACTTTCTCGAAAACACGCGGCACACCCCAAAATAGTAAGTTGTGCAAACACCCATTAAAATCCTTAGCCCTTGGTCATATGGTATGGTCATATGAGGGCTTAAAACTTGTGATTCCTACTAATAGGTGCTTAACTTCAACCCCCTTTAATTTTATTTGTGTGGTGAAAGAAACAACATTTTACTTTGTTTTAGTGGCACCTAAAATAAATAACAAAGCAAAATATTAAAAAGCTTGTAAATTTTGATCGGTAACTCGGTTTTGAGTGTCGTTTTTTACAAAAGTGCTTGTTTTTTCGTGCTCTTTCCATTGGAGTTATTTATTTTGAGACTTGCACTATAATTATAAAGTGCTAAATATGGAGGAGTGTTGTAATCAATTATGAATGATATTTCAACCGAGCTCGACGTCCTAAATTTTTAGGAGTTACGGTTTGTACCTATCATGGATTCGAGAGAATGATATGCTTTTCTCTTAAGTATTTGGACTTCAAGAGGATATTACAAAATTTTGGAAGAAAATAGATCGCTCAAGAAGTGAAATTATCTTCTACAATCACTCATTCATGATAAGGATACAATAATACACTCCCTGTAGAACAAACTTGCTAGCCTACAACATCACCATCATATTGTGGACAACCATATCCATGCTCCTAGTCCACTTGCAGTTGTTGCTCTTGTACCCACTGACATTGATCTGCCAGTCTTTGAGCTTGAACCTGATTTTGATGCTTCTAAACCTATGAGGCTTGTTACTGCATGCTCTTCCACATCTGTGCCTATTACAGTACCACATGTTGTGTATCCTACTTCTGCTCAGCTGCATGGATTTTTTAAGAAGCATACCACTACATTCAGTTCTCACATGCTCCGTTCTATGGGTCTCACTAGCAGAGTCATTGCAGACATTCACAGGGTATTGTTTCCTCTATTCCACATGTTAAGTGGAATTCTCGTCATGACATTGGTTTCGAGCAAGATACTTCATTAGGATCACACATTGATAGAGCTCCTTTTTTGTTCACTCGACTCTTTTGAGGATCATGAGAAAAACATGAGTTCTGCACCTTCACTCAGGCTTGAGAAACCTGAGATTTCAGCTATCAGATATGATCAACCTAACACACATTCTGATGTTCTTTTACATGCACCCATTGTGCATTTTGCACCAAGTCATATGCATGCATCTTCTTTATCCATCCATGTTGATTTGGGATGGATATCGATCACTCATGGAGGTGACATAGGCATTCGTTGAGAGGACTCTATAGGCATGGCTCCTCCACCATTCAAAGCTTCTTGATCAACTTTCTATACCTTATGAATTGTGATGCTTCTTGTTTTGAGCATTTTTCTTTAGCAGAAGTGTGTGTGTATCTCTCTTGTTTGTTGAGAGATTTTGTATATGTATTTTTGACACTTTTGGCATGTTGATGATATCTCTTGTGGGGGATCTATTATGGTGAATTCCGGTGTTATTTTTCGTTGTTCGATTAGTTGATTTTGGGTAACTCATATAGATTTATAGTACCACTCCACCCATTCAGCAATATGGGAGGGTGTGGTGTTGATCCTGCTTCTTCAGGTTTCGTGTCCTTGCCTTGTTACCTTAGCTTTTCTTTGATCATGACACTCTGGAGTTTGTGTCCTTGCCTTGTTACTTTGGTTATTGTTCTTGGATCGTGGCACACCTATTTGCAGCACTTGATCAAATTATGTTTGGTGTTTTTTTGTACTTTTGACATCACTTCGTTGACAGTCTCCTTGTATGGAGCTATTCTGGTGGAGCCCAGTGTCAGTTGTTTTTGAGTTTTGTGATCGAGCAGTGGATTCAAACCATAGTGCACACCAAACTTCTTCAATTATATGATTTTTTTGAGCCGAGATTCTTGGGATGCCTTGGAGTGGATCTTTACTCTCTTTACTTTGTTGTTACTGGTTTTGGGTACCTTGCGGTGTCCCTTTTTCCCAGTTATTGTACATGAGTACCTCATCAGGCCTAGTTATCGGGACTCATACTGTGGACATGCCACATCTATTTTGGCCCCTAGCTTCACTTGAGGGGGTGTTAGAGTAGGTATTTACCTTAGCTCATGTTCACCTAGGTACTTTATTTACCTTTATTGTATTTATCCTCACCCACTTATGTGTGTGGATATTTCTTTTATCTTATTTAGATATTAGGAGATATTATCTAGTTGTTAGGTATAGTTCTTTCCTTGATCTATGGTATTGACTAGTTCTTTCCTTGATGTATCCAAAGATTGACTAGATCCTTGATGTCTAGTTCTCTCCTAATCTATGGTCTTGACTAGTTCTTTGATGACTAGTTATTTTCTTAATCTATGGCTTGATCTATGACCTTGACTAGTTCTTAGATTGTTATTCCTTACCTATTTAAGCAAGGCCCATTCTCAATGTATTGCATTGAGTTCCATAATAATATATGATATTGCTTCTCATTTGTTTGCAAAGGTTTATGTAAAGTTATTTTGGTGAATTACTTTCATCTTATTGATCATGGTGTTTAATTAGCATCTGTGTTCTTGGCTTGGTACGATCTGGTTATCGTTCCTTTCAAAGTGCGTAGGTTGTTGGAGCTTCATTGTTTGTTGCAGGTCCAACATGGAGTCTTTGTTTGGTTTATTTGTACAGATCAATGTTGGACCCACTCAATAGTATACCTTGGTGGTCAGCCCTGTCTCCAAAATAAATACATAGGGATCATGTACTTAAGCTCGGTTTGCACTCAATCTAGATTTGATCAATGAACAATAAAACGGTGTTGAATGGGCTCATCTCAATTAATGGATGGAGGATCTCAGCCTTTAGTGCACAAGTCTTCAATGCACTCAATCACTTTAATGTAGAGTGAATAGTGACGTGAGCTCGATCGGGTTGATCTATCCTAGATTTGGAAAAAAATGTGGTTATGGGATCATGACTTCAAAACTCCAAGGCTCGGTCTAATTTGGAGAGCATACAACTCGCCTTCAATATATAATAGAACATTGTAATGGAACACGGTGTGCTTTGGGGTCTGTGGAGAGCTCGGTTCATCACTTTTAGTAGGATTTTCTCCAAATGTAGCGACACCTGCTAGTTTTAGCAGAGACTAAATATATATCTAATATTAGAGATAAAACCCCTAATGGGGAGAAAAATATTTATTTTTTATTTTCAATACCTACAACAAGTTTTTCCTGGTGCTGGGTACATAAGTACAAAAACAAAATTACCTTCCAAACACCTGGAATGAGCAAGAGGATGTGGGGGAGGCAGGGATGGGGCTTGGAGGTTGCACGAGGCTGAAAAGGCACTCAAATGCTATAAAAGCTTCTCCAATTTCCTCTCTCTCTATTGCTCTCTCTTCCACACCTTCACAGCCTCATAGGTCTAGATTCTCGCTCTGGTACCAAATGTAGAATAGGGATGGAAGTCTCAGAGATGTATTAATCAATCAAAGTTCTGTTACAATAGATGGACTGCAATACTTATAGGTATTGTATAGTCATGTGCAAACAAAAGAGAGGTTGCACAAGTACAACTAAAAATACAACAACTTCCATAATAATTGTGGGAAGCAACAATTAAATTAATACAAACAAATGATTAAGTTACAACTATGCAACAAATAATCCTATAACTAGAGAATAAGACAAATATGGTTTAAAAACCATATAACAACATTATTTAATTAATATAATTAATAAAATAATTAATATATACTATGCATAATTAATTAACGTAACACCGCTAATGTTCCTTCCTTTACCAAGGTCATGCACTAGTCTTTCGAGGCTTTTGCATGAATTATCTTAAGACGATGCTCGAATGGAAACATATATGAGGAATTATATCTTAGAACAACACCTATAAGTGCCAATTTTCTTTCAATTCATCCCAAGACAACCTAGAAACTCAGAATTAAAACAATTTAGTACCCCCATATGATGGTGACCAAAAGTGGTCAACACTAATGTTACATCCAAAGGCGATAGCAAGAGCACCAAAGCATACATTTATCATGAACTTAAGGGACAGAGAACTACATACATTTTATAGGAGGGGAAGATCATTTTTGTATGGACGCGTCTATTTAAATTTTCTAAATCTATATATTTCTCATTATTAAAGCGTGTCTGACATAAGATCCACCTCAGGCATGATTGTACTGTGTAGAAATACATGGAGTCTAGAATTTAGTGTAGTTCCTTGATAGTAAGTTCATTCAATCGGGTTACTTCTGGGGTCAGTCCGAATCCCTATTTGCATGTTTTAATTTTTAGGATTTTTGTGTTTTCAAGTTTTACATGTGCTCTTTCACTTTCTATGTTTTAAGTTAACATGGTAATAAAACAAAGACATATAACCAACTAAAGGTAACACCTAACAAACATCTCACGACCCTGTGAAATTGGGTTTATGAGTTTGTGAGCAAAATCACAGTGCCAACAGAGGTCGCAGTAGTATCGAAGGCACCCCTTACCCTTTCTAGGTGCCCTAGTCCAATAATTAGTGACACTTCTACATTTTTCTAGGTTCATTTCGACACTCTACTTCATTATTTCATCAGCTTTTTCTAGCTTAAAAACCTTGGAATTATTTTGAATCAATAGAGTATCTTACCCTATCTCTTTCAACTAGGGTTTCATATTTTTCTAGCTTACTTGCTTGGGTAAATTTTTTTATTTTATTATATATCTACATTTATGGTCTTCTTGTTATCTCTCGAAAGTGCACCCTATAGAGAGATGGTCAGAGGTGTTCTAAGCTTACAAAATTAATCTCTCTCTTTCGTAGATATAATGGAAACACCTAAGGTCTTTAGGTATACCTATTTTGAGGTGAGTCTCTTGTATCAAGTATCACAACAATACTACTAAGCTAAACATGCACATTAATATCATGTAGAAATTATTGAATTTGCAACAGGGTAAGATAATTAACCAGGGAATTTGCATTCACAAGATTAATGGAAACATACACAAGACTAAAATAATTGGAAAGGCAGAAAATACTTCACATTCAGAGGGAAAAACTGGAAAAAATTTCTTCAGCACTCTTGTATCTAAAAATTCCTCCTTTGTGCTTTGCCAAAGCACACAATATATAAAAAATAATTTTTCCACCCTTCCTAAAAATAGACTAAGGCTTGTACTCGCCCATGCATCCTATTTTTATCCTTCATCTATTAATAAATAAAGGAATAAAAATAGAACATGCAATTACAAATAGGCATTAATAGCCTTTGATTACATCTCAATCAAACTGAAGTTGATTGTTCTATTTTTAAGAAAAAAAAGGTGAATAATTTGCTAATAATAAGCTTTCTTGTTGGGCAAGTCTCTTTCCTTGTGCATGTGAATTCATCTTCTTGTCTGTTTTGTCCTCTTGTGAAGGCATGCAAAAATACTCCTATTTGTGAGAAAAACAATTACAATAATTGTAATATTTGTAAAATAATCCATCCACACATCCATTTGATGGGGACCACTTCCATGTGTACATGCTCAACTTTTCCTCTGCAGTCTGTGGGGCCACCCTTGCACTTGATCACTGATCTCCATTTGATGAGTACGAGGTAACTTTTGTAAGTATTAAGGTAAGTTCTCTTTGATTATTGGTTTGGATGGCATATTACATAGTTTAGACCTTATACAAGGTCAATGCTAATAATGCCACACTCACCACCACATGCTATAATATTTACTTAGAATTTTGCATTTGAATGGGCCTGATGATTATTGTTGGCATGTATGGTTGGCTCACATTATTTGAAGTTTGGACTATAGTGAGTAAGTCAAAATTACAAATAATTTGGCCCCCCTCGCGATGATGACTCAACCCTTGGCATGTTTTTCGGTGGCTTGTATAACTCAAGTTGAGTTAGGTCTTTGATGTAGACCATCGATCTTTGTCTATTTTATTCGATGTCATTGATCTTGAAACTTGTAGTTAGGGTTTCTAACCCTGCATTGAATGTGGCTGGTGGGAATTAACCATGATGGTTTTGCTTCGATTTGGGAGATTAATCCTTGAGCATTGATTTGTTGTCCTTTTGATTTTGCCATTGATCCTTCAACCATGGTTGAGTTTGCTTGACTTGCCTCGAGTTTGTGGTAAAGGGAAGCTCAACCCTAATGATCATTTCATTTGGATTTTCAGTATGCGGGTGAAGCCTGAAAAAAAATTTTTTTGACGCCATTTTTTGAAGCTTTTGAACTCGACTCTTTGCAAAAATGGTTTTCGAGCTTGTTCACTTTATTTTTTCTCTTGAGCTCTCTCAAGTTTTTCTAAGGAAGGTCTTATGGCCACCATTTTTGATTATTCAAGCTTTGTTAGTTTTTGTGATTTCCTATGGCCATAAGGGCTCGAACACTGGTATTTCTTGTCATTTTGATTTTGGTTGTTCGGCCTCTGTGGAGGAGTTCATGAGCTTGAACTTCCTTGAGTTTTCTTCGTGGCTATACATTGATCATTCCGAGCTTTTTTGAGTGGGATTGGTCGATTTCACCGTTATTATTGTCTTTGAGCTCATTTTTTTATACATGTGAATACATACAATTTAAGGATCTTGATCCTTTTGAGCTCTGAAGGATGAAGCTGCCATTGTTGAGCATATTCAATCCATCTGCTATTTGAAACTTTGTTTTCTTTTGCTCTTCTAGAGCTTTGTGAGAAAGTTTTCAGAAAATTCTGCCATTGTTGACCTCTATCGAGCTCGGTTCTATGTTATTAGCATCACTATTTGATGAAGGAAAGGTAAGTTTTGACCTCTAAGTATCATTGTTGCTTCATTATTGCCACTTTGATTTTAATATAGGTCGATTTTTGCATTTTTCTTTCTTTGCATTCTCTTTGTGATTTTTGGTTCCCCTAGATTTTCAAGTTGAAACTCATTGTTGGGTCCTCTTTCTTTAGTTGAACTTGATGATCCTTGAGGGTTTTGATAGATCCAATTTAATTGGTCTTTCTTTCATTTCTCTGATTTTTGATACCCATTAATGGGTTTTTTGATCAATGGTAGGATCTATACCCTTTTTACTCATATATTGAATTTGAATATGATTTTAATGGGAATGACAATTTCTGAAATACTGGAATATTTCTTTGACTTGGATATGTATGAGTTTTTGATTCAAAGATTGTTCTCGGTCAATCCTTGAGCCTTTTCTGGAACTTACTGGCCTTCTTCTAGCTCTGTTAGTAACCTTTAGAAAATGGGAAACTCATTGTGGGTTCCTTCACTAGCTTTTTTACTTTTGGATTTTTAGCCACTGTGTGAACTTGTTGTTATTGCATTGAAAAAATTCATTGTTTCTTGTAAGAGATTTTATGGATTCTGAAATGTTCTAAAATTTTTTGGACACCTTTGATCTCTAACACTTTGAGCTCTGAAGCTATACTGTAGTAGTCTGTACACTTGATACTTGCTTCATTTCTGAAAATTGTACTTTAGGATGGTTGCACTTTGTAAATGTTACCTCGAAATTTCATTTTCTTCAGTTGTTAAGCTATAATGAGTACTCTAAAGTTCTTCACCTTGATGACTGAAAGTGTATTTCCCATTTTTTTGCTTAAATATTGCATTTGATTTACATTACAACTTTAGTATGTATGTTGGAAAAGTTGTAAATGTCCATTTTACATGGTGAAGCCCTGTCAAAATTTTCCCAAAATTCTTTATTTTTTTCCTTTTTTCATTGTAGTAGTTGTATTTTCTGATTCAGAATACAAAATGTAACACTTTTTTATTGAAGCTGATTTGTAGTTGGAAACTAAAACATAATAACTATTATCTTGATCATGGCATGCTTTTCTGCTTTTCTGTATCACTTACTTGATTTACATAAATATTTTAAAGCATGTATTAGTTAAAAAAAACATGATGGAAAGATGTAAATGTCCATTTTACATGGCGAAGCCCTGTCAAAATTTTCCCAAAATTCTCTTTCATTTGTTTCAGCTGTAATCCTTTCTTTCCAATTAACTTCAACTTCTTGAAATCTGATTCTTCTTTAGTTACAATCTAAAACATGTACTTCTATTTTCTAGTCTCTCTTTTCCATACTGTAACTTCTTCTATTTGTAGGACAATTATTGAACTTGAGTTGCATTCTTCCTTCATTCCAGCATGTACTTATGACTTATGCTTTATGCCATAGGATAGAAGTCATTGAAATCTGCAATCTTTGTTTATAGTGAAAGACTTTGATTTATTTCTTCTTGGCTGCAACCTATACCTACACACTTAAGAAAATAGTTAGAAAATATTTAGGCTTTTTGGCCTCTCTTATGTCCATGGTTTTTTTCTTTTTTTTCTTTTTCTTCTTTCTGAGTGAGTAAATCATGTATGTAGTATGATCTTCAAGTAAACTATATCTCTATTGTTAAGAGATTCATATGCATGAATTAGGATAGTATAGGAATATGGATTGATCCCTGAGCTCATAACTAATGATTTTCCTCTTTTCTTCTTTTCAGGTACAATTCTTTTAGCAAAGAAACAAAGATGAAGAAGGAACAAGGCTGGAAAAGGAGATGTCACAACCAAAGAAGAGACCCCAAGGCAATGATGGGTTCACTCATACTCCTTTATTTTCTCTTTCATGCATGTGTACCTCTTATTTTAGTAGTTGTACTTTACTTTTCAGTTACATCCCATGGCTTGTGTGGGAACATTTGAAATTCCTTATGAATAAAACATTGAATTATGAAAATTGAGTTGTGTATTTCTTTCTGCATTTTAGCTTTCTGTATGGATTGTATGATGAACTAAACAACCAATAATATAATTGAATGTCTTAATCATGAAGGAAAGAACATTAAAGAATACCTATAACATCCAGTAATGAACTCTGATTTTCTAATCTACATTTATGTTTTTGTTCCAAAACTTAGCATTTCATCTATTATGTAATTGGATGTCTTCATCAAGACAAACACAATTTGTCCTTTGGGGCCTTGTGTTCTTTTGCTAAAGATAATCATGAAATTGTAGACTATGTGATCTGTTACATTTTGTAACAGCACACATAGCTATAGATTTCATGTAATCATTAATTAATTCAAACAGTAACCATATTCTAAAAAAAAACTCCCTAGCTTAGGTATACTTCACCAATGCTATCCATCGTAACAAAGTTTTCGAGTTGCCCATTTTTACACAAGTGTAAAAATTGTCAACATTTCTAGCGATCCTATGGGGAAAGCTTCCTGCTAGCTTGTAGACCAATGCCTTGCTCTTGTCCATTGGGCATGGAGTCTAAAGCATGTAACCAAAAAATCTACCTTCTGAAGGTCTCAACCCTTCCAAAATGAACTAAAATTGGGAAAGGATCTAGTAAACAGATCACATGTAGAAATGCACTTATTGAATTGAAAAACATTGCAATGTGTAGGAACTACACTTATTGAAGGGAAATCCTACTCTAAACAGACACTGTAGGATTTTCAATAATAGTGTTTGAGAAACATACCATTCACATAGGAATGGGAAGTTCCTCTCCATTTAGCCTCGAGAGATGCTAAAAAGCATTGTGTTCTTTTTACAAGCTGAAATCATGTAAGGACCACTCCAGATTGTATCAAACTTTGTGTGTCTTCCTGGCTTTGCACGATCAACATCCCACTTTAACACAATATCTCCTTCATTGAAGATTCTGAATTTGGATTTCTTATCAAAAGTCTTCTTCATCTGTTTTTGATTCTTCTCCATGTTTAAATGAGCTTGATCTCTTAGCTCTTGTAACTCCATTAATTCTACATAATGAACTTGCAATGGTTCATTCTCAAGTAGCTCCATTTGATGTAGCAAATCTAATGTGGGTAACTCAACTGAAATAGGCATTCTTGCTTTCTCTTCGTAAACAAGCTTGTATGGTGAATTGTCAACTGATCTTTTAGGAGTCACTCTATCAACCCAAAGTGTTGAATTCAACATTAGATGCCAAGCTCTCTAGTTATCTTTGAGTGTTCTTCTGATGATCCTTAAAAGATTCTTATTAGTACTTTTAGCTAACCCATTACCTTGTGGGTAATAGTTAGATGAAGAACTTAGATAAATTCCATGATTAACAACCCAATCTGTTACCTTTGCACCGAGAAATGCTAAAGCATTATCTGATATGATAGTCAACTTGGAACACCAAATATGCAAACTATACCTTCATAAAAGGATAGTATCAAAGTTTCATTAGCATCTTTCAAGGCTATTGCTTCAGTCCAACGTGTAAAGTAATAGTAGTCAAAATCCACTTGTGTCCTTGTGATGAAGGTGGGTTTATCATGCCAATAAAATCAAGGCCCCACTGCATAAAAGGTTGATCAACTGAAATAGGTTGTAAAGGCAGTGAAGCTAAATGTTCTTTTCCAACAAAGAAGGCACATTTCTTACACTTTCTGATCCATTCAAAATAGTCCTTGAATATGTTGGGCCAATAGTAACCAGCTTTCATAATTTTTAAGGTTGTGGTATGTGTTGAGAAATGACCTCCTGCAGGTCCTTCATGGAATTATGATAATAATTGCTGAATTTTGTCATAGTCAACACATCGCAACAAGATTCCATTTATATCCCTTTTGAATAATACACCATCAATGAAAACATAGGGTACAACTTGTAATCTGAAATACCTTCATTTATTCTTGTCCATACCTTCCGGATAGATGCCATGTTGTAGATAGTTAACTAAATTAGTCATCCATCTTGATTCCTGGACTTCTTGAGCAAGTTCAAGGTTGTTGATTTTTGTTGAACCATAATGTCTGATTGTTGATACGTAATTTCAGCATGATGTTTTGAATCTTTAGTTCGTAGTTTTTCATTTTTCCATATCAGCAATTAGGTGCTCACATAAACCTTTTCCTTGAACTATCTTAGCAACCCGGATATCCACATCATATTCCATAACTTTCGTTATCCAACTTGCTCTTTTCTCATTCAATTATTTATTTAACAAGAAAGCTTTCACACTTGGATGAGAAACAAGAACATGAATTTTATTGTTTGAAAGCATGTACTTGAAATTCTTTAGCCCTCTGACTACTGAAAGTACTTTTTTTCAAGAAATGTGTACCTTGTTTCGTAATCATGCAAGCTCTGTCCAAAGAAAGCAATAGGTTGCTCAATATTTTCATCATTAACTTGAGTTAATATAGTTGAGATTGTTTCAGCTCTGCAAGTGCATACATTGTAAAATCTTTATCAAAATTTGGATTTGCAAGAGTAGGATTGAGAGATGGTTGTTTTGATTGCTTCAAACCCTTCTCTCCCTTCACTGGTCCAAGAGAAAAAGTTTTCCCTTTCTTTAACATAGTTGTTAATGGTTTAACCAATGTTGCAAAATCTGGAACAAATCTTGACAAAGTTGATTTTTCCCAGAAAAATTTGTAATGCCTTCTTATGATGAGGCAATGATAGCTGGGATATGGCTTTGATTCTGAAAGGATCAATTGCTAATCCTTGCTTAGAAACAATATGACCAAGTAGTTTACCTTGATGTACTGAAAAGATAGACTTTTTGGGATTCAAAGATATTCCAAACTACCTGCATAACTAAAAATTCTGCCTTAGATGCATTAGATGTTCATCAAAATCTTTTGAAAATATAGTAACATCATCTAAATAAACAAGGATGCATTTATTTAACAAGTTGTGAAAAGCCATGTCCATTGCATGTTGAAATGTTGCACCAACATTTGAAAGGCCAAAAGGCATTCTTTTGTAAGCATAAGTACCCCACTTGGTGGTAAAATTTTTTTGTACCTATCTTCTTCTCGAACTAGAATTTGATTGTATCCACTTGTAACCATCTAGAAGAGATAGTCTATCTGAACCAGAAACTATTCTTAAAATCTGATCCATATTTGGGAGTGGGTAATGATCTTTTAATGAAGCTTTATTAAGATCTCTGAAATCCACACATAATCTGATTTCTCCATTCTTCTTCCTAACAGGAACAAGATTTTCTACCCAACTTGAATGCTTAACTGGAAAGATAATACCTGATTCAATCAACTTAGATAATTCTTTCCTCATTAGAGGCTCTATTTTAGGATTCACAGGCCTCTATTTTTTGCCTAACTGGTTTAGAATTTGGTTGTAATTTGATAGTATGTTGTGCTAAATGGGATCAAATCCTTTCAAGTCTTGGTATCTCCAAGTGAAAACATCTTTAAATTCTTTGCAAAGATCAATAAATGAATGCTTTTTAGCTGAGGAACATACCTTTCCAAGAAACAAATTTTTCCTTCATCAACTGAGATCTCCTCATAGTTATCAAGCATGTGTTGATATCTTAGTTTTGTCTTTTCTTAACTGATCATCAGTGCTGAAGATGTCTTCTAATGTGACAAGACCTCGAGGTAGTTTATTTGTCTTTAACTGAACAATCTGGTCACCATATAAGTGTTGTAATTTATCTTGATTCACTATGGAAAACTCAGCTTCTTGCTGCAAAAACCTACAGATTTGATCATCACTTTCAAAAACTTTCCAATTCAAATCATTATCAGGTATTGAAGGCCTGACAATTAGCTTTATATGAGGCTGAATTTTGTTGTTCTCTATCTGTTCCAACACTTCAAAACTAGCACCAATTGCTGCAAGTCTATTTGCATGCTTATTTTCTATTCTAGGAATGGATTGGATGTTAATAGCTTTGAAATATTCCATTAAGTCTGAAACTCTATGTCTGTAAGACTTCATTAATGGGTTCTTACAAACATTGAAATTTCTTACTTGATTGATAACCAACTTAGAATCACCAAAAATATGTAACATGCTAATACCTCTCTTTCTAGCCCAAAGTAAACCATGAATCAATGCTTCGTATTCAACTACATTGCAAGTGCATGAAAATTGGAGACTCAAAGCTGAGAAGTACCTTTCATTCATTGGGGAAGTGAGCATCAAACCTGCTCCTGTCCTTTCTTGTTCTTAGCTCCATCAAAATGAAGCTTCCAAATCCCTTTTGCTGAATTTTTATTTTGGACAACAAGGGAAGTGGTGTGTTTTCTTCATGCAAGCAATACACACCAAACAGTGTTCTTCAACTTCTTTGAAAGGATCATGAGCATGTTCTTCATGTGTCTTTTCATCCATAAATAGGTTAGAAACACCATCTAATGTTGAAACATGAGCTATATTATCAAAATTAGACTAGTCTAAAGCTGAATAATTAGCTACTACATTAGAAGCGTGAGGCTCAATGTGAAATATAGCCAATGGTTCTGAATTGATAGTAACCTTGGTCCCATAATGAGTAGTGAAAAAATAAGGACCAATCTGAAGAGAGATAACCTCCTATATCTTTTATGAAATCTCTAGATAAGCATAATGCAAAGTAAGGAGGTAAATCTACAACAAGTGACATCTTGCAGAATAGAAACATTTGGGAAAGCATGTAATGTTACCTCTAAATTTCTTGATTACACCAACTATATTAGTTGTAGTTCCATCAAGTTGTAAGACACTCTTTTCTATAGGTAGGCTCATACTATAGACCCAATTTTTCTACAATTGCTTTTGGCATAACTGTGCTACTTGCACCGTTGTCCACCATACAATTATGAACAAGATGTTCTCCAATAATCAAGTGATAGATAAAATGGTGGTGGCTTCTTGATGTCATGAGCATTTAAGACTTTTTGAACCATCCATTTAACTTCTTTGATGTGGTCTTGTTCCATTGTTCCAAGGACCATGTCTCTACCCTGGACTTCCTTTTCTGTTGTTTTAGAAGAAATCTTTGTAGCTTAGCTAGTTCATGAGAAAGTAAATCTTGTTGTCTAGAATACTTAGAGCATCCCACATTGAGATGTTAACATTATGCTTTTCATTACATCAACAATGTTAAAAGAAGCAACAATTTTAGAAACAAATTCTAATGTTTTAGCATAGGCTTTGGTGAAAACTGATTTTGCTTCAGTTGCTTTTGATATCTGAGGTATAAATAACCTTCTTGGATTAGGTTGTAGTTTTTTTTTTGTTCTTTACCAGTTGTAACACCTGTTTTTTTTTGAGAAACAGATGCATTGTTGGCTGGTTTTGGGCTTATGCTTGTTGTTTTATCAGTGATAGTAGGTAGAACAGGCCTATTTTGTTTTTTTACTCTCTGCAGCCTTTTCCTGAGCCCTAGTAGTAACTACAATGAAATCATCCTCACTAAAACTGACTAAATTTTTTTAGGGGCCTTTTGAACTGAGTATCTTGCTGCCCACCCTCCATTTGAGGCATGAACAATGTCTCAGATTGAGGTTGTGCAACAAGACTTATGTTCAGAAAAGCATTTGGGAAACTTGTAGCTGAATGAGGTTGATTACAAGGTTGACACCACTCTTTTGTAGCCATATTAACTGGAACTAAAGTGTTAGATGAACTAGGAGCCTTTGGGTCAAATTGCCTTTGTTGATAAGGTTGCCTATAATTTTGATTTTGTTGGTAAGGCTGCCTATTTTGCTGATTTTGCTGATTTTTTGATAAGGAGCTTGATAAGGTCTGTTAGGTAATGCAAGCCTATTCTCAATTGAAGTCAACTTGTTCCCCATAGTCTGCAAAGCTTTAAATACATCATCTGATGGGGTGGAAACAACAAGTTCTATAATTGTGATAGGTTGAGGAATAGGTGCTAAATATGCCAAAAAAGGCATTGAAGGCCTTGGTGCTAATTTTCAGCTTGAATAAGACTATTTTCAGCTCGATGGTGATATCATAGGCTCTTTGGGAGCATCTCTCCTCCCATAGATTGAATCATAGTTGAAATATCATTATTTAATGCCCTAAGATAATAAAGAAAAGTGTGATCAGCTTGAGGCTTGACACTTGCTGGAATTCTTTCCCAAGTTCTAGAAAAATGGATGTTGAAACTTGACATAAATTCATTGGGAGCTCTTTTAATGGTAGACAAGTTGTTCTATAAGAGATAAATGATCTAAATTATCTTGAAATTGTTTTAGCAATTTATCACCTAAGTCATCCCAAGTTCTTATGCATCCAATCTCTAGATTTCTATACCATTGCAAGGCTTGTCCTTTAAGAGATGCAGCTAAAAGTCTCAAAGCTACATCCTCATGAGTAATATTATGAACTGCACATAAGGTTGTGACATCTTTAATGTGCTCTATAGGTGTAACCTGATTTTCACTAGTGAATGATGGAAAATTTTCATGGCAGCATTAGGGATGTCATGGTAAACTGGGATTACTAATGGGATGCCATTAGTAAAGGTCACAAAATTCCTTGGTGGTTGAATAGCCATTTGAAAAAATAGGATTTGAACAAAAATATTGACATGTGGTGAAGGAATATTAGGAGGAGGGTTATCAAAACTAGGCCTATTATAAGGTAAAGTATTACCAACTCTTCTCCTTCTTGCATAGAATTCAAAGGTAAAGAAACAAACTCAGGAGGAATTCCTCTTACCGATGATCTTGTAGTCACTTTAGGCATGGAACATGCTGTAATACTAGTCTGAAATCAGCCCTACGGAGTCACCAAATAGATCTTTAAGTCTTTAAAATAGATTGTTGCAGCTTGTTGTCCAAAAGTAACTTTTATCTGATGTAAGATCTATTGTAGATCTATTGTAAATATCTGTAACTTGCATGCAGATCTGATTCGTGTCCCACTAGGCATGCCAAAAAATGTTATCTCTCGAAAGTGCACCCTGTAGAGAGATGGCTGTAGGTGTTCTAAGCTTGCAAAATTTATCTCTCTCTTTCGTAGATACAATGGAAACACCTCAGGTTTGTGGGTATACCTATTTTGAGGTGAGTCTCTTTGGTATCAAGGCCGGTTCCTTATTGGTGTATCCTAAACTGATTTTGGGAGGTTAAGGGTAAAAGATGGCTATAAAATAATTAAAACTAAGGTGATACACCAAATTTGTATGAGGGATTTGACTGAGTATATGCACAATTGATATGTGAAAGGATTCTTGATGCATGAACCAACAATTTTTCTGTAGAATGTTAAGGGAAAAACACTTTGAGGTATTGAGGGAAAGTATCACAACAATACTACTAAGCTAAACATGCACATTAATATCATGTAGAAATTACTAAATTTGCAATAGGTAAGATAATTAACAGGGAATTTACATTCACAAGATTAATGGAAACATACACAAGACTAAAATAATTGGAAAGGTAGAAAATACTTCACATTCAGAGGGAAAAACTGGAAAAATTTGCTTCAGCACTCTTGTATCTAAAAAGTCCCCTTTGTGCTTTGCCAAAGCACACAATATATAGCAAAAATTTTTTTCCCCCCTTCCTAAAAATAGACTAAGGCTTGTACTCACCCATGCATCCTATTTTTATCCTTCATCTATTAATAAAGGAAATAAAAATAGAACATGCAATTACAAATAGGCATTAATAGCCTTTGATTACATCTCAGTCAAACTGAAGTTGACTGTTCTATTTTTAAGAAAAAAAAGGTGAATAATTTGCTAATAATAAGCTTGCTTGTTGGGAAAGTCTCTTTCCTTGTGCATGTGAATTGTCTTCTTGTTTATTCTGTCCTCTTGTGAAGGCATGCAAAAATACTCCTGTTTGTGAGAAAAACAATTACAATAATTGCAATATTTGCAAAATAATCCATCCACACATCCATTTGATGGGGACCACTTCCATGTGTACATGCTCAACTTTTCCTCTCGTAGTTGTGGGGCCACCCTTGCACTTGATCAATGATCTCCATTTGATGAGTACGAGTAACTTTTTGTAAGTATTAAGGTAAGTTCTCTTTGATTATTGGTTTGGATGGCATATTACATAGTTTAGACCTTATACAAGGTCAATGCTAATAATGCCACACTCGGCCACCACATGCTATAATATTTACTTAGTGGCTTTTGCATTTGAATGGGCCTGATGATTATTGTTGGCATGTATGGTTGGTCGGCTCACATTATTTGAAGTTTGGACTATAGTGAGTAAGTCAAAATTGCAAATAATTTGGCCGCCCCCTCACGACGATGACTCAACCCTTGGCATGTTTTGTCGGTGGCTTGTATAACTCAAGTTGAGTTAGGTCTTTGATGTAGACCATCGATCTCTATCCTGTTTGATCCGATGTCGTTGATCTTGAAATCTGTAGTTAGGGTTTCTAACCCTGCATTGAATGTGGCTGGTGGGAACTAACCATGATGGTTTGCTTTGATTTGGGAGATTAATCCTTGAGCATTGATCTGTTGTCCTTTTGATTTGTGGTCATTGATCCTTCAACCATGGTTGAGTTTTGTTGACTCACCTCTCGAGTTTGTGTGGTAAAGGGAAGCTCAACCCTAATGATCATTTCATTTGGATTTTTAGTATGTGGGTGAAGCCCTGGAAAAAAATTTTTGTTTGACACCATTGTTTGAAGCTTTTGAACTCGGATCTTTGCAAAAATGGTTCTCTGTCATTCTTTTCTTCTCTTGAGCTCTCTGCAGGGTCTTATGGCCACCATTTTTTGATTATTTCGAGCTCTGTTAGTTTCTGTGATTTTATTGGCCATAAGGGCTCAAACACTGGTATTTCTTGTCATTTTGATTTTGGTTGTTCGGCCTCTGTGGAGGAGTTCATGAGCTTGACTTATTTGAGTTTTCTTCATGGTTGTACATTGATCATTCCCAAGCTTTTCTGAGTGGGATTGGTCGATTTCACCATTATTATTGTCTTCGAGCTCTTGAGCTCATTTTTATAGTTTGTGAATACATACAATTTAAGGATCTTGCTCCCTTTTGAGCTCTGAAGGATGAAGCTGCCATTGTTGAGCATATTGAGCCCTCTACTATTTGAAACTTCATTTTTTTTTCTTGCTAGAGCTTTGTGAGAAAGTTTTCAAAAAATTCCACCATTGTTGACCTCTCAGAGCTCGGTTTTGTGTTATTAGCATCACTGTTTGATGAAGGAAAGGTAAGTTTTGACCTCTAAGTATCACTTTTGCTTCGTTATTGCCACTTTGATTTCAATATATTGATACTTCATTCTTTCTTTGCATTCTCTTTGTGATTTCATGGTTCCCCTAGATTTTGAGTTGAAACTCATTTTGGGTCCTCTTTCTTTAGTTCTGAACTTGATGATCCTTCGAGGGTTTTGATAGATCCAATTTAATTGGTGAGTTCTTTCTCATTTCTCTGATTTCTTGATACCCATTAATGGGTTTTTTGATCAATGGTCAGGATCTATACCCTTTTACTCTGATACTGCAATTTGAATATGATTTTAATGGGAATGACAATTTTTGAAATACTGGAATATTTCTTTGACTTGGATATGTATGAGTTTCTGATTCAAAGATTGTTCTTAGTCAATCCTTGAGCCTTTTTGGAACTTACTAGCCTTCTTCTAGCTCTGTTAGTAACCTTTTACTCATTGTGGGTTCCTTCACTAGCTGTGCTATTGGATTTTTAGCCACTGTGTGAACTGTTGTTGTTGCATTGAAAAAAAATTTTATTTCTTGTAAGAGATTTTATGGATTCTGAAATGTTCTAAAATTTTGTGGACACCTTTGATCTCTAACACTTTGAGCTGAAGCTATACTGTAGCAATTTGTACACTTGATACTTGCTTCATTTCTGAAAACTATACTTTAGGATGGTTATGCACTTTGTAAATGTTACCTCGAAATTTCATTTTCTTCAGTTGTTAAGCTATAATGAGTACTCTAAAGTTCTTCACCTTGATGACTGAAAGTGTATTTCCCATTTTTTTTTACTTAAATACTACATTTGATTTACATTACAACTTTAGTATGTATGTTGGAAAAGTCGTAAATGTCCATTTTACATGGCGAAAGCCTTATCAAAATTTTCCCAGAATTCTTTAATTTTTTTCCTTTTTCAGTTGTAGTAGTTGTATTTCGATTCAGAATATAGAATGTAACACTTTTCTATTGAAGCTGATTTGTAGTTGGAAACTGAAACATAATAACTATTATCTTGATCATGGCATGCATTTTTTACTTTTTGTATCACTTATTTGATTTACATAAATCTTTTAAAGCATGTATTAGTTAAAAACAACATGATGGAAAGATGTAAATGTCCATTTTACATGGCGAAGCCCTGTCAAAATTTTCCCTAAATTCTCTTTCCATTTTTTTCAACTTGTAATCCTTTCCTTCCAGTTAACTTCAACTTCTTGAAATCTGATTCTTCTTCTTTAGTTACAATTTGAAACATGTACTTCTATTTTCAGTCTCTCTTTATACTGTAACTTCTTCTATTTGTAGGACAGTTACTGAAACTTTGAGTTGCATTCTTCCTTCATTCCATCATGTACTTATGACTTATCTACTTTATGCCATAGGATAGAAGTCATTGAAATTTGCAATCTTTTGTCTATAATGAGGACTGTAAGACATGATTTATTTTTCTTCTTGGTTGTAACCTATACCTGCACACTTAAGAAAATAGTTAGAAAATATTTAGGATTTTTGGCCTCTCTTATGTCCATGGTTTTTTTTTCTTTTTTCTTTTCTTTTTTTGAGTGAGTAAATCATGTATGTAGTATGATCTTCAAGTAAACTATATATCCTATTTTTAAGAGATTCATATGCATGAATTAGGATAGTATAGGAATATGGATTGATCCCTGAGCTCATAACTGATGATTTTCCTCTTTTCTTCTTTTCAGGTACAATTCTTTCAACAATGAAGATGAAGAAGGAACAAGGCTGGAAAAGGAGATGTCACAACCAAAGAAGAGACCCCCAAGGCAATGATGGGTTCACTCATACTCCTTTATTTTCTCTTTCATGCATGCGTACCTCTTATTTTAGTAGTTATACTTTACTTTTTAGTTACATCCCATGGCTTGTGTGGGAACATTTGAAATTCCTTATGAATAAAACATTGAATTCTGAAAATGAGTTGTGTATTTTTTTTGTATTTCAACTTTCGTATGGATTTCATGAACTTTAGTAATATAATGGATTGTATGATGACCCACCTTGCTTCTATATATTTGAACATCTTCTCATTATGGCTCAATCTTATGAAACATTTACTGAATCCCACCTTAAAGAGCATAATTATAATCTCGCTAAACATCATCAAGATCTAGACTTGATTTTATTCAATACTCATAAGAATGTCACTAATCTTGTGGAGCTTATTGTTCCTACATCCATTCCTCTTCTATATTTTTTTTTTTACTCATTTGCCTTCTTCCACTCTTCTACGTACTTCCACCATTCCAATTATTGTTCCTACTACCAACAACCATTTCACTGCACCTCTTTTTTCTCACATGCAACAAGTCTCTTCCAATGGAACTCAAGACTTATCCTCCCTTTATCAGGATCTTCAAGTTCAAATCCATCATTTGTAGCAGGATACTTCTCATGCGTCTTTGTTATGTGAAAATTTTCCCACATGAAGAAAATATTAAGTTCTAAAAGTTACTGATTAATTAAAATAAAATAAAGTAATTATTATTCTAAAGTTATTTTACAAACATTGAATGTTATTTGATTTGGAAATAAAAGAATTAAATGATTAAATTGTAAAATAAAATTATATTCGAAAACCCTCATTAAAATAGGGTGGGGATATATACTTAGGAACCCCTTTATAATAGGGCGTAATAATAAGATTTTAAAGTTTTTCTCGAACTCCTTTTCTTAAGATGGATTAAAATTTATATTATGGACCCATTATGGGTGGATATAATTAAATTGTAATTATTTTTATTAACTCGGTGGGTTTTTTACGAAAAGCCTACCTAGTGATAATTATTTAAACTAATTGTGAGTGTGGATTTAATATACCCAAAGGAAAATGTGTACTAAGGTAAATTTCTATTTGATATCGAGTGAGGGTAAGTGGTGGGAGTTAGAGAGGGCCACTCTAGAGGGTTTCCTAATTGGGGTATGTAAAGTATAACCCAAGATGGTTCCTAGCCAGGGAAAGAAGATATTTTAAATGCTAAATTCCTCTTGATAATGTGACCATAGGATGAGATGTTGAATCTCTTCTATGATCTAGGAGGTACTGAGCTACACATAGTCCTCACCTAGATGTGCTAAAGTATTTATTTAACTTTAGGAATATTAATTGGTCAAATGTTTCATCACATTTTGATGTCAAATCCTTAAGACTCTTGGAAAACTTGTACTTATTTTTTAATTTAAATAATTTTTGTCATGATTTTTATCCTACTACATTTGTATTTATTTATTTTGATTGGATTAAATAATGAAAAGACCTAATTAAATGATCAAGTGAATTTAATTTACCTAAGGTTTCTACAGGAGACAACTCTCCTTGAGAATAGGAAATCAATTTTTCCTATTGGTTCATAATTTACTCTTGTCCCTCGGTAAAATTCTAAGTGTGTATTTTCATCTTTGGTATTCGAAAAATAATTTTCCATGTCTAAAAGTACCCCTTTAAATAGATCGATTACATTTTAAATTGAAAAACTATAGTATACAATATCTATAGTAATATTTAATCAAACTATAACCTAAATACCTACGTGTATTTGGCCACATTCAATTTAATATTTAGTATTAATTTATTTAGTATAAATTATAATATATAAACTAAATTTTAATTTATAAGCCCTTAAACCTAAGCTAAACGTCTAAAACTATAACCTAATACATAGTTTAGAATATTTATGTGTATTATTCTCTATAATATTAAGATATTGTTTATTTTCAAATTATATTTAATAGTTACTTTTAATCTTGTGTTTAATTTATTGTATTATAAAAATTAAAATAATATTGGAAAAAATTGTTTAAAATATATTATTATTATTTTTAATATTTTAAAATTATCTCCATAAATATTCATAATATATTATTAAAAATAATAATAAATAAAAATAATATTTTATTATTAGTTTTTCTTAACAAAATTAATTATTGCGTATTTAATTTATGTTAAATGCAAATCTATAAATAATTAATATGATTTTTTTGGTAACAATCCTAATAAAAATATATATGTATCACATAAATATCATTTTTTATTAATATAAGAGAAATACACTAATCATTCATTTTTAACTACCTCAAACATCTTTGTAATTCTAAATGAACTCTTACATTGTAAATCAATAAATATATTGATATCTAAAATGTCAAAATCCCATCAAACTTTATAACGACAGGAAGATTGCTTTAAACCGTATAACAAGTCTCTTAATTAGTTTTGTGATTTTGTGTTGTTGTTTTTGATTTTTGCTACCGCGGTTTTATTGTTTTCAGGTCTATTTTTGGGATCCTTCTTGCCGATGTCCCTTGTCTCTGTTTTTATCATATTATTCTACTCTTCTTAGGCTTCTTCGTTGGGGAGTGGCCCCCACATATCAAAAAACCACTCTTCTCTCAATGTTCATCCTAGATTTTGAGACTTTTTGTACAGGGTATGGTCCCTTCAAAACCATTTACCAATAATATATATATATATATATATATATATATATATATATATATATATATATATATATATATATATATATATATGTATGTATGTATGTATGTTTGTATGTTTGTATGTATGTATGCATGTATGTATGTATGTTTGTATGTTTGTATGTATGTATGTATGTATGTAATATTTTAACAAAAACCTTCAAATCCAAAGTACTATAATGTGAATTTCTAATTAAAATAAGGTAAGATTCTAATTTTCAATGATAATTTTAACACTAAATCAAAAAAGTTACAAATTGTTCGGTATATAAGGTGAATATTGTTTTATTCTATAATATTACATTTTATTTTATTTTCAAATTGTTAAAAATTTGAAGAAATGAAAATATTTCAAATGGTATTATTATCGATTATAAATATTTTAATATAAAAAAATTGATTTAATTAAGTTTATATGTATCCATTAAAATTTAACTTATGTTTAGCTCATGTGGAAAATTCACAATGTTAGTTTGAATCTTCTTAAATTTTACAAAAACAAGATAAATTGTTTTAGGTTATCCACAAATAAATATTTATATGTGGTTTATTAGATAATTTAAATTTGTTAAAAGAGAAATATAAAGCTATTGAGGTCAACATCTAATTTAGGAGGGAAGAAATGTTATGCGACAATTTCCCCACATTAAGAAAATATTAAGTTGTAAAAGTTAGTGATTGATTAAAATAAAATAAAGAAATTATTATTCTAAAGTTATTTTAAAAGGATTGAATGTTATTTAATTTGGAAAGAAAATAATTAAAGGATTAAATAGTGAAAAGAATTATCTTCAAAAACCCACTTTGGAATAGGGTGGGGGATATGTACTTAGGAACCCCTTTAAAATAGGGTGGAATAATAAGAGCTAAAAGAGTTTCTCAAATTCCTTTTATTAGGAGGGACTAATATTTATATTATGAACTAATTATGTGTGGATGTAATTAAATTATAAGTATTGTTATGAACCGGTGGGTTGGGTGATAAAATTTCCCAGTGAAAATTATTTAAACCGATTGTGAGTGCGCATTTAAAATACCCATAAAAATGTGTGGTTATGTAAATTTCTATTTTATACCAAGTGAAGGAAAATTTTGGGCATTGAGAGGGGGACTCTAGAGGTTGTCCTAATCTGGGGTATGTAAATTATAACCCAAATTGGTTCCTCTTCAAAATAATAAGATATGTTAAATGCAAAATTCCTCCGAATAATATGGCAATAACTTAAGTTGTTTAATCTCTCGGTATCATCTTGGAGTTTCCTAAGCCACACATAGTCCTATCCTAGATGTGATAAATTATTTCTTTAACTTTATGAAAATTAATTAGGGAAAAGTTTCATCACAGCCTCGACTTTAGATTCCACTTGACTACTTCATAATCCTTTCACTCCAACCATTTTTGCTTACCCACTTCCTCCTAATTTTTCCTTCCCTAGCTCCCCATTTTCAATGGTAATGGTGACCATCAAGATAATCTTAGATCATTTCATGTAGCATTCCTAGATTATGCAGATGATCACACTTTACTAAAAATACTTTTCCTCATAGTCTTCAATATTATGCAATGCATTGGTTTCTATGATCTTCCTATCAGCTCACTAACATATTTCATGGATTTATCCGATGCTTTTATTTGTCACTTCTCAGCCAATATTTTTTCAAAGATATCTTATTCTCAACTCACGCAACTTTAGAAAGGATCTAATTAACATCTAGACAATTATGTCTTGCGATATAAGAACAAATTAGCTAAGATGTCTAATGTGCTTTCGGACTCTGAACTTCAAGATTTATTTTTCCAAATTCTATTAGTGCCTCTCTAAGAGAGTGTTATCTTTGAGACATCTCCATCATTTAGAATCATTGGAACACTCTAAAGTTATGTGAAACTAAGATCATATCTATAGGAAATATTAAGTATCGGGAGAAAGTTTTATCTTCTACATGCTTTCAAAGTAAATCAAATTTCAAGCCATCTCCAAAACAATGAGAAGATAAAATATTGTCAAGGTTGTATCTAATCTAAAAAAATTAATGGCAATAGCCTAAGTACACATTTACAAAACTACCTATTGCTCCACATATTCTATTGCCACAACTTGTTGAGAGAAATCTTATTACGCTTCCTCCTCCACTCAATTTTGACCCATATCATCCTAAAGGTCACAACTAAAATGAATTTTTTTATATGATTATCATCATTACATTTGGCATTATACATAGTGATGTTTCAAATTTTGAACTCTTATTCAAGATCTTATTGATAATAATGCAGTTGAGCTTCTAGATCCTACACCTTCCGCTCCGGTCAATGAAAATCACAATATCAAGATATTCAACAATCATCTTCATAAACATGAAAAATAAACATCTTATTCTTTATCGAATCATGCATATCGTGTAGTCCCTCATCCAACATTGAAGGCTCTATATTTTCTAGTTTCTCACACCGAGGCATCTCCATTGATAATTTATTTCTCTGATCATGAATATCATGCTACATTATCTTATGATTATTTTCAAATTTTTCTTCTATTAGATCTACTTATATTAGTAACACTATGGTTTATTAATCATCCTTCTTAAGTGCATGTTCTATTGCACTTATTATTGTTATTGGCTATCAACCTTCACAAATTTCATATCCAATTCCTAAATCATATGGATATATCAGAATTTAAGTCACAAGTATTTCCTCTTACTATGTTTATTCCTTTCCTTGTAGAACCTTCAGTAAAAGGGTGTGACATGATCTTAGCTCTTATATGGCTTCATGTAACTCGGGTTATTATATACATGAATCATTTATGCCTCAAATTCAATCAAAATATCAAATTTGTTACTATCAATGAGTTTCGTCATTCACAAAGCATGTCCGTAGCCTCCTCTTGAGGTTTCCATTGAACTCCCTATAGCATTTTGGTCCCCAAGACCTCTCAAATATAAACCACATTTTGTTCTGGATCACATATTCGCTCATGTCCTATATATTCTCATCGATCCGCTATTCCATCACACCAATCTAGGTCCACAACTTGAACAACTCCTTCACATAGATATACATCACTTCCTTATTTTAATTCACATATATGTTCATAACCTTAATGTGCTACTTCCCATAAGTGTTCATCACCTCCACACTCTCTTTTATAGAGGTGTTCATCAACTTTATGCTCTATTTCACAAAGGTGTCCATTTCTTCCACACTGTACCTCACATAGGTGTTCATCACCTCAACAATTTTATTCAAATAAGTATCCAACACCTCATATGTCTCATTCAATAATACATCATTTATTTCTTACATCGTCGGTCTTAGAGCTCGGTCACACACCTTTATCTTCATAATCCTTGGGTGAAGGATACTTTTCTTTCACTTTTATTCGATATCATATTCACGACTATATGTTTGGAGGGCGTCATGATTATTCTCCCCCACTAGCATTATTATGTAGCTTAGATTTCTATTTCTTTGACAAGATTTAATAGAATAACTCGGTCTACAAGCACACCTCCGAATACAAACATAGTCTATTAGCCCAACATTTCTCAAGATCAAACCAACCCTAACTTTCCTACTCTAGTACTTGCAAGAGTTACAGTTCCCCTTCATCAATCTTTCCAAGGATGGAAACACCATTTTCTTGGGGGCAGCGTGGTGGACCTTATGATCTTCATCATCCATTACATAAATTACCCAAAGGTAATAGTAAAAGTTTTCCTAAATTTCAAGGTGATGGAAAGGTACACTCGGATGAATTTTTTTGCTTTCATTGTGGCATGTGGGATCCTTGGGGTTGAACATGAGGATGTTTCTGTCAGGATTTTTGTACAAACATTGCAAGATAATCTTTGCTAAATTTTTTTATCACCTTCCAGTTGGTTCAATTACTAGTTGGACTACCATGACAACTCATTTTGAGAAACGTTTTAAACCTGTTGAAGATGTGCATGACCTCTTGGCCCAAATTTCTCATATCAAAAAGGATCCATATGAGCCCATGAGGGATTTTGTGGCTAAATTCAACAAGTTTCTTCATAAATTTCTATAAGCCACTTTTCCTGTAGATCAAATACGTAAGTTTTTTTTTTCCTGAATGCTTAGTTTCCTGAAGTAAGTTATGCATTAAGGAGGGATAATCTTCCAACTATGGAGGATGATCAAGGACTGACTATTAGGGATAAGGACAATTTAATAATGTTTGGTAAGTTAAAAAAAGAGCCCTCAAATCTTGAAGCATATTCTTCTTCAGGATCTAATTCTAATCAGTTAGTGCAGAAGTTGGAGAATGACCTTATTGCTATCAAGAAGCAATTGTCTTAACATGCTCCTTACCAAGATATCCCAAGGCAGAATTTTCACGTATAGGAATCATTTTCCTCTTCTCAGACTAGATTGGCTATTGAAGGTCCACCCATCAAGGTTCAGTCAATGCAACTTGTGAAGTTCAAGAATCGATGATGGAGAGGAGGATGAAGACTATGAAGATCTTGAGGAAGAAGTTAATGAAGAACAAGAAGATCTTGGTGAGTCTCAAGTTCATTTCCTCACTCATTGAAGGTATGGATGATGAAGATGAATACAATGAAGTAGTGGCAGATATGAATAGTGAGTCATATGTTGTTATGACTTGAGAACAAATGAATAGGAAGGAAAAAGTGGTACAACCTTCTAAAAAATCTAAATAAGTTCCTATAACTATTCCAATAGTTGCAAGAAGAGGATCCCCTATTCCCACTACCTCCACACAAAATATGAGTAATGTAAATTCTCCTCCTTCTACCTCTACTGGAACTTCTTTTCCTTCAAATCCTAAACATGAGAAGCCAATTTTTTTCCCATTCCTAGTAATGATGCTCCATCTACCTTCAAATATTTTGATATCATCGACCACATTAAGAAGAAAAAGATCCAAATATCTGAGGCAGAATTTTACCAAACTCACCCAAATGCTTTTTCCAAAGTAGTAAAATTCATCAATTCCAAATCCAAAACTTCACCCAATACTTCTAAAGGTCTATTACCCACTCCCTCTCCCTCATCTCAACAAAGTCTTATGGCTGTAGTCTCTTCATCTAATGAGAAAATTGAACCATTCTATATAACACTTCTCATAGCTGGCCACAAACTCAATAATTATGTTATTGACTCAGGAGCATCAGACAATGTGATGCCTGCAAAAGTAGCTCATGCTTTAGGCCTGAATCTAACACGTAATTTTGGTTCTTGTTATTCCATGGAGAGTAGGGAAGTCCCATTGGTCGGAAGAATAAAAGATGCACAAGTAGTTTTTGCTACTTTTCCAGAGAAAAGGGTTAAAGATACTATTTTAGTAGTTGATATTCCTCCATCATATGGTATGTTACTAAGTAGAAATTTTTGTAGAGAAGTGGGAGGAAAATTCAAATGGACTCGTCACATACTCTCATCCTAGTCAATTGAAAAATTAAAATTTTCGCCAATAAGGAGACTAAGTATATTATACAAAAGAGTGATGACCCAAAAGAACAAATACTCTACGAAGATATAAGGCATGCTAAATATATGATTATTTCACGGGATGAGGCCATAATTTCTAAAGGAGTGATTCATAATCCCAATGGTTTTTAACTATAGAGTTTGATGGGAGCTGCTCCTCATCTGCATTTCTCGGGGTGGTGTAGTATTAATCTCTCTAGAAGAGAAGATTCATTCATTTGCATATAAAATCTATTTTGAAAATACAAACAACAAAGCTGAATATGAGGCTCTCCTTTTTAGATTGAACATGGAAAAATAATTGGGAGTAAAGAATCTTTTTGCTCATGGTGATGCAGAGTTAATTGTGAAACAGGTCAGGGATCTTTTCCAAGTCAAAAATAAGAGATTGAAACATTATAGAAATCTTGTCTGGGATTCTATTGAATTTTTCGATGCTTTTTCAATTGAGGTTGTACCAAGAGAAAGGAACACTAGGGCTGATTATCTTGATGTATCAATAACTTTATTTATTCCTCAAGCAATTTTTTCTATAAAAAAATCATCATTGAAATGATTCATAGGCCTAGTGTGTCGGATAATGCAAGCAACTGGAAAGTTTTCAATGATGATCAACACTTGCTCTCTTTCTTGGAGATTAAGGATAACTTGAATCAATTATATTTTAAAGGAAGTGAGACTCTTCTTAGAGAATATGTGCTCACTAATGAATATGTTAGTAACAAATAAATGGATCAAGATGACTGCATAAAATTAAATATTAACAAGATTCCCAAAGGGCTGGTGAGTTTAGAGGATCTATTTGATAAGCATGATAGGTACATAAAATCTAAGGCTTCTCAAGGGGCTCATCAATCTACTGAGTATGATAAGGTCAATATTGGAAGTAATGATGAACCCAAGATGGTAAATATTGGGAAATGTTGCACTCAAGAAGAAAAGAAGCAAACAATGAATCTATTGAAAAGGTATGCTAATGTCATTGCTTATTCATATGATGATCTCAAATTCTTTCATCCAAAAGAGATACAACACTATATTCCTTTGAAACATGGGATTAAACCTTTCAAACAGAAGAAAATACAATACAATCCCAAGATCATTGATACAATTTATCAAGAGATTCAAAAATTACTCAAAGAAAAGATCATTTTCCCTATACATCATTCAACATGGATTTCCAACATTGTGCAGTAAGAAAGAAGAATGGTGAGATTCATATTTGTGTGGATTTTAGGAATTTAAATCAGGCCTCTCTAAAAGAAAACTACCCTCTCCCCATGATGGATCAAGTTTTGTAGGTTGTCATAGGCTCTAAGATGTTGTCCATGTTGGATGGATTCTCTAGATACAATCAGGTGGAAGTCAAGATCTCAAATAAGAACAAGATCTGTTGTTACATTACTCCTTGGGGAACCTTTTCCTACAAGAGGATGCCATTTGGTCTTATCAATGTTGGTGCCACTTTCTAGAGGGAAATGGACTTAGATTTTGGTAGTCTCAAGGGAAAATGCATTGTTGTATACCTTGATGATTTGACTATTTTCTCCAAAACAAGGGCATATCACTTTCAGCATCTTGAAATAGTCCTTCAAAAATGTAGAGAACATGGAGTATCTCTTAATCCTAAGAAGTCTATATTTTGTGTTACCGAAGGCAAGATGTTGGGACATATTGTCTCCAAAGAAGGAATCAAGATAGATCCAGAAAGAGTTCAAGAAATTCAACAGATTCCTCTTCCCACAAGCAAAAAGGGTGTTCACTCTTTCTTTGGTAAGATAAATTTCTTGAGGAGATTCATTCTAGATTTTGTAGAACTGACTATGAGAATTTCTCAAATGATGAAAGGGAAGAAAACCTTCGGTTGGAATCCTAAAGGAAAAGAAGCTTTTGAAGGTATCAAGAAAGCTATTGCTAAAACTCCCATCCTAGCATGTCCTGATTTCAACAAAGATTTCATTATCTATTGCTATGCTACTGAGAATAATTTAGCCACTATAATAACTCAAAAATACTCTGAGAATCATGAAATTCCAATTTCCTTCATGAGATATGTTCTAAAATCTCATGAACTAAAGTATACTTTGATGGAGAAACACGCTTTTGTAGTAGTCAAAGTTGTTAAGCAGTTTCATTTTTATATCCTTAATTCTCACTCTGTTGTATTTGTACCTGATACAACTATTAAGTCTATTCTTACACAACAAGAGTTTGAAACTAAGAGAGGAAATTGGGTGGCAAAGGTTTAGGAATATGACCTTGATATTAAGCAAATAAAATTAGTTCGAGGAAAGGGATTATGTGAACTTATTGCCAAAGGTGCTTTGATGAGGAATTTTCCACGAGAGGAGGTTGATGTTCCTTTTGTTCTCTTTATTAGTTCAATGACAAGTGGTACACTGATATTGCACATTTTTTTATATATGGAGAAGTCCTATCTCACTTAAATTCCAAGGAAAAGAGAGTTGTTAAGTTGAGATCTAAATAGTACGTGTTGTTGGAAAATGCTTTGTTTAAATAGGGCATTGATGGAAGATTCCTTAAATGTGTGGATAAAGAGAAAAAAGGAAGTTGTTTGCAGCTTTTCATGATCAAGCCTATGGTGTGAATTTCTCCTCTGCTATTACTTCTCAGAAATTCTTTGTCTTTGGGTACTATTATCCGACATTGTTTTAGGATGCATCAAAGTGGGTAGGAAAGTGTGAATCCTGTCAAACTTTTGTTGGAAGGCCAAAATTGGCTGCTTTACCACTCAAACCAGTAATCATTGAAGAACCTTTTCAACAATGGGGATTGGATTTTATTGGAACTCTCAACCCACATTCCAGCCTGACATACTCATGTGCTAACTGCTACTGATTACTTCACAAATTGGGTAGAAGTTATTCCAGTCAAAAGTACTACCTCGGAAATAGTGTGTAATTTTATCAAAGAGAATATCTTGGTAAGATTTGGAATACCAAATAAAATTGTAACTGATAATGCTTCTAATTTATATTCTTTTGAGTTGATGGATTAATGTTATGGGCATGGAATTTCCCTTTCTCATTCTTCGATTATTACCCCCAAGGAAATGGACAAGAAGAATAAACCAACAAGAATTTAGTAGTCATCATCTAGAAGCTTGTAGATGAATCTCAAAGGAATTGGCATAAGAAGCTCTATGATGCCCTCTGGGAAGATAGGATTACACCTAAAAGAGCCATTGGGATGTCTCCATTCCAAGTAGTATATGGTGTTGAAGCTTTGTCACAAGTAATAGTTGAATTGCCAACCTTGCACTTGATGAAAGCTATTGAAGATTCTAGTTTCATCAATTCCTTAGACAAGAGGATCATGTATCTCCATAATTTAGATGAAGATAGAAATCGTGTTTTTGATAGAATTTTCACTCATCAACATAAGGTAAAGGTTTTGTTTGACAAAAAGAGTAGACTAAGAGATTTTCAAGTAGGAGGAATTTTCCTAATGTGGGATAAAAGGCATGAGCCTCGTTGAAGCCATGGTAAGTTTTATTCTTTTTCTTGGTCCTTTCAAAATAAGGCACTTTGCGGGAGAAAATTCTTTGTATCTAGACTACATGGATGGATATTCTCTCCCACTTAATTATAGTGGGTAGTATTTGAAATTGATCAAGTCCTAGGTGTTTAGGTACATCCTTTTGTATATTCTATACACTTTGTTTTATTTTGGTATTTCTCTTATGTTCTTGTTTCTTTTCCCTTTTTGTGTGTTGTCTTATGTGTTGTTTTTCCTTTGACTCTATTTTCCCAATGGATAAGGCACTGGCCTATTTTCCCAGAGTTTTCTTGTGGTTCTTGATCTTGCCTTATTCTTTTGTCCTAGTCAAGTCATCCCCAGAAAGAGCCAAATGTTGTCACCCTAAAAATTCCCTCCTTTTTCAAAGAAAAATTTCAAAAATTTTGAGTCAGTGTCCTTTGGAAGTATTTCGGTAAAGAGAGAAATTTAAAAATTAGAAAATTTCACTTTTTGGGATCTTTTTAAATTTTGCAACTAAGTTGAGTATTTTTCATCCCACATGTTCCAGTGATTTTGGTCCCTCTTGTTTTCCGATTCTCGATTTACCAACATTTCTTACTCTTCACTAAATTGGCTCCACGCGTCTTTCATGTCCCAAGTGTTGTCGGGCCCTCTATTCACCGATTCACCAAATTTCTGCTCTACATCATATATCGGTTAAATCACCTCTACACGTCCCACATGTCCCATGGACCATTTTTTCTCCACAATCCCACTTCATCCGCATTCATCTTGGATCAAGTATATCGGCTCCACACGTCCCACATGTACCATGGATTGTCTAGGAATAATTTTTCAAATTTTATCGTATATCACTATTTCGAGTCGGTGAACACTTATTTATTGATAATTTATTTATTTTATTGCTCCTTCATGCAAATTCATGGCTATATAAAGTGGTAGAGCTATTCTTTCTTTCTCACACTTTCCTACTCATTTTTCCCCTTCACTCACGCTCTCACAAAAAAAGTCATTTCTGTGTTTGTATTTATGTATTTTCTCTTGTAGGGATTATTTGAGATCATGGTAATACTCCATTAAAAGTTATCTTCTCTGTACCTCTGTCACGATGAAGATGCAATATCAAGTGCATAAACATCTCTCCTCATTAGAAACCTCTATATCTGACATCAGTGACAATGAAGCTTGACATCTATACCTTGATGATTTTTGGAGCAGACTTGGATGTGATAACCCTACTCGCATCTCTCAAATAATAAAAATAGTGGGATTACATTCGTAGGTGGTTTTTCTATATTTGTTTAGTGTGCTAACACCGCCATTTTTGGTGGAGATTGTTGACGTACATGGTGAAGTAGTTCATGCGATTTGGATTCCGAAGCTATGTTGCCCTGTGCATCCTAGTAGAGGAAGGGGCCAACTCTATAACCCTTTATCAAACACAAACATTATTTGACTATGATAGTGAGAGATATAAGGCTAGGGTAAATAAATCATGGTTGAAGAACCCTTAAAAGGGAGCATGCAGACTTTCTAAATACTTGTTCGGCGTTGATTTCAACAAATAACTTTAAGACATCATCACTCTTCACATTCGTTGTTTCACCTTGTGTTTCTCCATAGTTACTGAGATACATGTACATTAAATTTCCTTACATATTTGATCACATACTTACACACATCATTATAGGTAGCATGGATGTTTGGCATAATGCCTCTTAGGGGCATCCAATTTCGTACACATCATATATATTCTAGTTTGCTTACTATGTTATCCAGATACTCGAAGCACGTCATTATATTTTACACCTACACATTCACTTGGTTTCTGAAATTGAATCCAGATCTCTTAAAACTTTTCACATGATGCAATGATTCTCATAATGTATCTTTTTCCAGTTCTATAGTGGCTTCTGGGCATTTATCTTTACTAATTTCACACTTTACAAGTTCTATTATTTCATCATTTACTATTTCTCATTACTATCACATTAATTTTCACTTTGATTTATACATGCTCGAGATACTTTTTCTATTTTTGAAATTCTAATGAGTGATTCATGTGTAACATTTTCCTTGTAGGACTATATAACTATGATTATCTCATACATTTTTGTTATTATTTTTATGGGTTATGCCCTATGTCTTTTGTGATCATTAACTGGTTTTGGCAACTTCGGCCATGATTGTCTTGGGACATTGTGAGTGATGTCCCATGTATGAAACCCGTGTGTTGTAGCCAATCGTGTCTTATTACTTGTTTTTTACATTGTATTAAATATTGCATATTATACTTTCTACTAACACTTTTTACTAGCTTCCATTTTTGCATGCACCTTAGTTTCTACCATGCACATGACCTACCCCTAATAGGTATCTAATTTAGTTATAAAATATTAGCTTTTGGTCCTCTCCTTTGGGCCACATTCTCCTACTGTCGTCACATGCACACCAAATGAGAGGGGAATAAGTTGACTCAATAATATACCCATGCAAAGTAGCTCGAGCTACACACACAGATTATCACTATACAAAATCAGCATAGGCACACATTCACATAATAAAGTGCGAGAATCGGACTTGGGTGCAAAACACAAAATAGAAACTAGTGCCTAGTATCAAAGAGTACTAGTTAGGCACTTGTATCCTCCCTAGGTGCTAATGTCATGCTAGTGGAAACATTCATTTATTACTACATATGAGTTTATATAATTCTTCATATCACTTCTACAAGAGTGCATACACTATCTTCTAGTCATAAAATGCATTCCATCTCCTATAACTGCTTCAATTAGATCAAATCAAGAAAAAATTGGACAAAAAGAACAAATCGAGACATACCATGTATAGTTGTGATTATAGGGTAGAGTCATGTTAGGAGATTAAAACTACACCTATCTCCCCAAGACTCTTCTCTTTGTGTGAGATTACCAAAACAACCCAAATTTGGCATGAGATATCCTAGAAACCTCACCTTCAACATCAAAATAAGAAAAATCCAAACAACATGAAATTTTTCAATATTTAAATCTCTTATAGATGAGGTGTACACTTTCCTTTATACATACTTATACACTCTTTACATAGTTATACACATGTTTCATTGATTAATCATATATATAGCTTTGATTATTCTATTTTTATTATTTTTAGGTCTTTCCTTATACTTAATAGGAAGTATCTCAAACAATCTACATCAATATGATACAATATATATGCTTCACCTCTAGGGTCCACTTCCCTTTCCTAGTGTGCACATTTCACTTTGTAATTACTTCACGCTTTACTTGTCCACTAGTAACACTATCGTGGGATCTTCTCTATAGGATCGTAAGTTACACATTTTCTAACAACTCTATTATATCGAGTATTCACTTAATAACATAAAACGGTGAAAAATGTAGACACAAAATCACACACTTGGGTACATTTCTAGTTCCTAAAGCCTAATAATGTGTATATGAATCAATCAGAAAACTATTCATTGAAAACTATCTTTGGCCTATTTTCTTTATATTTTAATGTATATTTTGTCTTACATACGCTATAACCTAGTCAAAACTTAACTCATTTATATTTTATTGCTTCATACACTATTTCCAAATAGCACAATAGTGCTTAGGTTCTCTTATCCCTCTTAGGTGCGCATGATGTTTTCATACCTTTACATGTTATTTTTGAGTATCTTTAATCTTTTGGAAATATTTTTCACTTATGGTTCGAATGCCTAGTTTTCAATTACAAAATTCAAACAAGCAAATCATATATATACTTAGTTACTTCTCAAAAATTACGACCAAGCACTAAGCATTATTACTATAACCTAAGCATGCATCCAAAGGCATCCATATAACACTCACTCAAGGGAAAATGGTTGGATTACACTACCCATAATAGGAGGGGAATTTTATTCTAATACATCCCACAAATTTTCATATGGAGAACTAGATATGACTGTTATCTTGTGCAACTTGTACAAGGCTATCCTATGGCATCATTTCTATAGACACACACACAAAATTTTCATGGATTATGAGATGTAGCAAAATTCTTGATTGTAGGTTTAATTTTGGGTGACCATTCGATCATTCCTAATATTGATTCTAAATTTTACTTTTAGGTTTGATGTGGTTTTGGGTATGGGAAGGTAAAATTATTTATTGTAGGTTATAGGTACCTTCGGTGATAAAGGAGAGGATCTCAAGTGACGTAAAAGAAATAATAAAAAATCCCTAAAAAAAAAAAAAATCTTGAATATTTACATGCAAAATACCATTGTTATGTCAGAAAAGTTACACCCTAGGATTTGCACATTACAAAACCCTACTTTTGACTAACATGGGATTATCTCAAGGTGTGGGACCCTTGAGATTGAGACAAACCTCTAGAGAAGGCTGGTTCCTGACCTATTATAATGTTAACCTACTCCTAAACTATCAATTCCAAGGGACTAGAGGAAGATAAATACATAAAAATTTAAATCCTAAACTAAGGGAGGCAATAACACCAAAATAAGGCTAGAGAGATTCTTAGTGAGTAAAAGTGGATGAATAATTGGGAAAGAAGAGGGAAGACAAAGTGCCATAGTCCCAAAACTCATTTTTAACCTCCAATTTCATGGAGCACAAGAAATTTAAACCTTATAAAGGAACACAACATACACAATATACTCTGTAAAATATAATATAAGGAAATAAATGTAATATAAATCAAGCTAGGGAAAGAAGAGCCACAAAACACTAATTTTATTTCTTAAAAAGATGCATAATACATTACAATATAGGAATAAGGCAAGAATCCTTCACAAAATGCATAAATTTGAGGCTTGCAGCTCATAAAAGTGCTGGAACAATTTTAGAATCTCCCTCTTCGAATGAGAAGAATTTGAATATATATAGAGAAGAGGAGCTACCAACCAACATCCTTTGCAAATTACCTACAGTATGGGTGACCATCTTTGGTTCACTTTCCGATGGTACTTTTCTTACATGGTGAACAAGGGTGCCATACCTCATTAATCTAGTTGTTGAGCTACCCTTTACAAAGTGTCATCAATTCTTATCCGTACAAAGCGCTTGTTGGCACCCAACATAAACCACGAAAGTGACGCCATTAGAAAATACTTGTCATATGATAAGTAGAAATTTTTCGCATGAAAACAAGGGAAGCTGATGCATGAAAAAAAGGTGGTTGAAACACAATAGGGAGCAATTCTAATGCATGACAAAAAGTTGGTGGTGAGGGGGAAGATAGAAAGACGCATGTCAAGGAGGAAAATGATGCTTGTCAAGAAGGATACATACGTGTGTCAAGTGAAAATTACTAACATGTGTCAAGGAGAGTGTTGACGCGTGTCAAGGAGAAATAGATGACACGCATTAAGGAGATCATCGACATGTGTCAAGGAGAAATGGATGACGTGCATCAAGGAGAGTGTTGATGTGCATCAAGAAGAAATGGATAACTTGCATCAAGGTGAAATGGATGATGCACGCTAAGGAGAGTTCGACGTGCATCAAGGAAAATGGCTAATGCGTATCAAGGAGAAGGTTTTCACGTGTCAAGAAGAAAGAGGTTACATGCGTCAAGAGAATGGTTGAGATGTGACAAGAAGAGGGGTATTGATGTGTGTCAACGAGGTGACATTATGCATAATATGTGAGCTCGATCATTAGAATAAAAGTTTCTCCAAACCTTCACCGTGGAGAGCTTGATACCCTGTTAACTACTCCCCATTAACTATCAATGCCCAGACCTATAGGTTGATCCATTTTACAAATGGAGTGCAAAATTAGATAAGAACTACCAAAGCCAAGATTTTGTCGTTAGTGCTAGGAACCCCTTCCCTAATGTTGGTTCCCCTCTCCTACATTTTTCCTAGGTTCCGGGATTTACAATGTGCATTTGAATCATTGTTTACATCATGTTCATGTATTTCACTCGCTGATATCACCTCTAGTTGGATTGGAATCGGGATAATTCTTATTATCTCTCTTTATTTCTTAGATTTTCACATCATATGTTCTTGTTTGGTTACATCTTACTATATATTAACACTTGTACATCTTTTATTTCACTAGTTACTATTAATGTAGATTTAATTCTATTTATATTAAATAAATAATGCCTAGATGGGATTGTTCTAAGATGAGAGTGTGATTAAAATAAATGGCATGATTATAAGTGTGGGGGGTTGATTTCTGATGCAAGTGATATGGTAATGGAATATTTTGAGAGGTAAGAATACTTATTAGAATGTTGTATGTGTATTAGGAGACTAATGGCTATGAGGGTTTGATGTATTGGTAAGGGAAATGAACATAAGTGTATATTGGAGGTTGTAATGGTTATGAGATATATTTTGAGGAGATGTAACTATATTTTGAGATAGGCACATTGGATACTTTTTGTTAGAAGGGGAGATTTCTAGAAATGTCACTCATGTTGATGGACCGTGTATATGCGGGATGAATAGAACTATATCTTGGATTGAAGATGTAGGTTTTTGTGATGAAATTGGTGAATAAATCATTAGAGGATTTGTCAAAAGATAGAAACAAACTGATCTTGTAGGAGGAAAAGGAGCGTAAGAGGCCATGTGATTTGTATTTGGATGGTGAGATAGTAGTATGAGTAAATAGAATTTAAACTATGCAAATAAACAAAATTAATAACAGTGACACAAATTTAGGTGGAAAACCCTTCAGGATATAACCCCCGTAAAAAATATATTCAATTAACCGATAAATATTATAGTCCAAGACAAATCTCCCTCATCACTTCTCTCCACCAATCCACATAAAAAGTGAATAATAACAATGGTCTAAGATCATATTTATTTTACCCCATGTGTCACGAACCTATTAAGTGATGAGATGTGACATTAGAAAAAGGCACCATGATTAAATATATTGATTAATAATTAACTAATTAACATAAAAATATATTTTTTCTTTTAAATAATAAAGATTGTAAATATTCTTGATTATTTAATTATAAACTAAGTTTTATAGGAGATTAATATTACGTTCTAACACACGCCCTTATTATTAAGTGGGGAACATATGCCAAGATTACCTATTTATACAATATGATTTACAAATCCATAAACCATAGTACGTTTAGGCTAGCATATCACATTTGATGGATTTATACACCCTTAACATGCTCAAATTACCTTTTGGTACAAAATGTTTTGGAATCCATAAATCAAGAGTGAATGATTTATGCTAACCATGACTTGTGAGACTACATCTAACATTTTCTTAAGGATTATACCTTAACCAACATATGCAAGATCCTTTTATAAAAAAATGACCTCCTTCAAAGTATATACAAAACCTTGGGTGTGCATGGGAAAATTAGAGTGACAAGTTTGCAAATATCGTAAAAATATCTTTTACAATGATTTACAATGGAGTATAACTATATAGGAGAAGGAGATTAACAACAAGACAACCATTAGGAGGTGACATTGCCATGTACACTCCACCTAAATAAAAACTCTCAAAATTCATGCATTGTATAAAAATTACATAATTATACAACACATAATGGATTTGTAAACATATCTCGCAACTTGATCTTCATTTAGAAGTACAGGAAATCTATATTACCCTAGATAACCTTCTCTTCGATAACATACATAATTACATCTAATTTCTTCATTTTCTAATGTTGAAATAGATTCTTATCAAGAGTAATGTAAATTTTTATATAAAAATAAGAGGATTACTTCCTTTAGATTCCATGTATATCTGTTTCATATAGCCATTTTAGCCATATGGCTTATTTCGTTGCTTCCATTTCACTTATATACTTTACCTCAATAGAAAAAATGGAGCATGTTGGCTAGTTTTTCTTGCTCCAATTAGCAATATCTACATAAAACTTGAAAAAAATTCTAGTTGTATAATTTTTACCTATTCCATCACCAACTAGTTCGAATCACAATATCCATATAAACATGCAATGCTAAAAGAAGTATAATGTAAAAAAAAATAGTTCGCCTTTAATATAATGTAATATTATTTTTCCTAACTTCAAGTGATCCTGTATAAACCTTGAAGTAATCCCTAGTACATAATAAATTTCAGTGTAGACATTAAATAATATACTTTGGTACATTTCTAGGTCCTAAGAACATGAATTATATCCATATGCTTCCTAAGAGAGAAAAGTACTAATTGATGACTATCCTTGACCTCTTAGGTTCCTCTCTAGTCTCATTCTTGGCCTTACATAACATACTCGACCAATCCAACCTTCAATACTTAAAAATTTTATGGCTCTAGACACCAGCGCTTAGCCAAGATGCTAGCTCCCAGGAGCTCTCATCCCCTCTAGGTGACTTAGAAATCTTTGTATCTTACTCACTACATTTGGGTCCTTTCTAGATTTTGTTAATCCTTATCTCTTATCAGTTGGATTTTAATGATCAATTATGAAATTCAAAAATGGAAGCATATAGAATACAATGTTATGGTCTCAAATTAAGGGAGCAAGCTCTAAGCATATACTATCACCACCTAAGGATTCATTTACAAGCATCTAAAGAGCATCATTACATCCATATAGCTTCACTCAAGGGAGAATGGTTAGTTATTATTTATAAACTTAATAGGAGGGGAAGTTAGTTTTTCCATGCACATATCTTTTACATTTATCTACTTGATATCTATTAAGTGCGACACACACAAGAGCCACTTAACACACAATTCCACACACACTAATAAAACTACATCAGGTATAATATGTCATGCGAGTGCTTAGTCATAAGTTCACTTGTTTGATAGCTAAGGATATTCAAACCCTTGATTTTTTATTTTTTTCATTTTTATGATTGATACACTTTTGATGGTTTTTTTAGGTGGTATTATTTATTGCGCATTATTATCAACATCGTCGATAATTGTGTGACATTATAGAAATAGAAAATGAGGGTTTCGTGAAACTCATCGAACCTCTTAAAATCATTTCGGAGCTCTTGGAAAGACCCTAGTACCTAGAGAGGGAGCCTAGTGCCTAGGTGCCATTTTACCGATCCAGGACCCATGTACCTTTTTCTCCTGCACTCCTACATTTTTCTAGGCTTGGTAACAACATCTTACACTTTGGTTTCGTAAGTCACCCACTTCTACACACATTTGAGATATTTTTGAAATCAGCTAACTTTTATAAATCTTCATTATACTTAGTGGTTCTACTTTTTATGCTTTATTTGTTGCATCATATCATATCTAATGCTTGTTTATTATTGTTTTACCATTACTTTTGAATTAGGATTTTATAAAAATATTATTTTTGTTAAATAATTTAGTGAACCCATCCTTTCAAATGTAACCTTATGTTGTACCATGGCTAAATCTTATGGCCCCTTCCTTCTTTGAAGCTCATGTTTTTTATCTTCAAGAGCATATTTCGATCATCTACATGACCTAGATGTAATTTTATACGTTATTCATGAGGAATCCACTACTTGGTCTAAATGTAGTAAAAATATTTCCGTGTTGCCACCATTTTTATCGTTACTCAACCTCCTCCCTCTACCATTACTCCTACTTTCACCGTGTCTACCTCCATTCCGACTAATACAAATCATTTCATGCCACCTCTAATTTCACATAAACGGAAATTTTTCTCTTATGGCACTCCAGATTTGGCTTCTCTTTATCATGATATTCAAGTTCAAATTCTTTAGCTCTAACACACTACTTCTTGTGCCTCTCCAGCTCTTCATTCTACTTTTCTTTTTCATAATCCTTCCGCACCTACCATTTCAACATATACAATTCCTCTAAACTTAGTAGTTCCTTAGCTCCCAAATTTCAATGTTCATGGACACCGTCAAACACATCTTCATGCATTTCATGTAGTATATCTAGACCGCATGAGATGATCACACACTTTTAGCAATGACGTTTCCTCACAGTCTCCAATATTACACTATGTTTTAGTTCTATGATCTTCATGTTCATTCAAGTAACATATTTTTACGTATTTATCTAATGTTTTCCTTTCCCACTTCTCAATAAACAATGAATCAAAGATATCATATGCTCAATTAGAATAAGGAAAACAATGATCTAATGAACACCAAGGAAATTATGTATTACATTACAAGAACAACCGAGCTATGATGACTAATGCTCTTGTTGACTTGGAATTACAAGATCCATTCATTTAGAGTCTCTTACCACCACTACAAGAGAGTTTCATGTTCAAGACCTCTCCTTCATTTGATCATATTTTCCACACTCTTAAGTTATACAAAAGAAAGCTTCTTAATACTATTAAAGCATATAAGTGTGTTCCACTTAGTGGCCAATTTTTTTAAAATATGACTAGTAAATAAATATTTAAAAATAATATAAAAACTTTTAAAAATTAGGTAAATTATGGATTCCCTTCTCCTTTTATTTCGAGGCTCTTAAAAATACATGTATTGTCAATTAATATAAGTTTGGTCATGTTTTAGTTGTTGGAAATATTTTTTTGAAGGTACAAAAACAAAAAAAGGTTGGATGGTTATATGCTTTGACAAAATATAAGCCTACTTCATTTTATAACGAGTTTCCAATAAAGGATCCTTTCAAAATTTTCACAAAGAAACTGAAGTAAAATTCACTATTAACGTTGTATATCCTCTTGAGAAGCTTAAATAGAAACCACCTAAATGTACATTAACTCAGCTCAAATGTGCTCCACATATTCTATTTCCACAACTCATTAAGAGAAATATTATTATGCTTCCCCCTCCACTCACTTTCAATCCATCTCTCCTTAAGGGCCACAACTACAATGAAAACTCTTGATGCAAATATCACCAATGTGTGGGACATTTCACTAATCGCTCTTTTAAATTTTGAAATGTCATCCAAGATATTTAAAAAAATCACATTGAGATTCCTAAGCCATCCGATTCCCCACAAGATAATGAAAATATAGAACATTAAATATTCAACAATCCTGTACCAAATCATGAAAAAAGTTGTTAAATCTTCGGTAAATCATGTGTACCATGCGCACCCTCCTCCTTCATCGGGAACTCATTATTTTATAGTTACTCATGATGATTCATCTTCATCTCTCATTTCATTCTATGATTACTATCGCCTTGCTAAATTCTCCATAGATTGCATATACTACTATTAATAATACTATGATCGATCCATCATTCCGTCAAAACACATGCTCTATTACACTTTTTGTTTATGTCGGAAATCCGCTTTTGCAGATCTCATATCCAGTGTTTGGATCTTATGGCTATGTCAAGATTCCAGTCACTTTTGGTCCTCTTAATATGTTTGTTCCTTTTCTTGTGGCACATAGCATCAAAAATTCTAACATTCTATTAGGATTTCCATGTATCATGGCCACTCAAGAAATTTTTTTTTCATGCCTCACTTGTGTCTTAAGTTCATACATAAGAACAAGTTTTTCATCATTCGAGGTGTCCCTCTATGCACACCATGGCCTCAATATCCTACCGAGGTGGCTCAAGCATTTGTTGCAACATCGTTTTCCTCTCAACGTCTAACATATAAATTTTAATCTATTATTACCTCTCTTACTCATGTATGACACAATTTCCCTCATATGTCTTCTTTCCCATCATACCGGTTTAGGTCCATTTCTCGAATAATTCATCAATATAGGTATAAATCACCTCATAGGCCTCCTCCATCTAGGTTTAAATCATCTCATAATCTTCCTCCATCTAGGTTTAAATCACCTCATAAGCCTCCTCCATCTAAGTGCACAAAACTTCATCGGACTCCTATATCTAGATGCACACCACCTCGTAGGCCTTCTTCTCCAAAGTATTCATCACCTCCTTGGTATACTTCATCTAGGTTCACACCACCTTAGGTGAGGAAACTCACCCTTATTTTTTATCATATGTATTACACATACCCATATGATTGGGGGCATCATTGGCACTATTTCCCTGGTTTTCTAACATCATCAAATATATTTTGTTGTACTCTATACATCCTTCTTGACATCTCTAAGCCTTCATCCTATGAAATTAAATACACTACATATATCATCAATATCATATGATGTGATTTTGTGCTAAGGTTCACACTTGAATTTTGTGGGCATACATGAACCACACACACCACACACTTCACACATTGCACATCTACGACATGCTCTTATTACATCACCAGCACTTTACACTCTCTCCACCTATAAATTATACACATTATACACACTCTACTACTACATATTTTACACATTTATCCATGCACACTATGTATTCTCACACTCGATGCATTCACAAGAAATATTTCTAGTATAACATTCTCAAACTACACACTTTCAATCTACACCATTATAGCACATTCTCTTTACACATCATACTACTCCATTCTACATTATACACTTCATGGTCAAGAATTTATAGCACATATATTCACCGCCCGATGATGCACTCTAGGTTCATGGTTCATACTTGTGCTGAGGGTATAAATATTAATTGAACCTTGCCTCATCACACTTGCATCATTTTATATTTCAATTCTTGGTCTTCAAAATCACTCTTGTTGAACATCTCATTCAATATTTCTAGCACACAATGCTATCTTACTCTATAATTCACACTTGGTTTCACAACCAATATTTTCTAATGTCTTATTCAATCTTTCCATCATCTACACATCATACTCTACAATCTATGCTTTGCATTCTATTGATCCACTCTTTTTCTCATTCAACACATCGTCAAAATCATTAATCGATGACACACTCTTATTATACAATTGATTCTTGAATGCTAAGGGGTATTTTATAAATGAACCTCCTTTCACTCATGCATAAAAACTCATGGGGAACCTTTCCCTATCACATTCACACTATATTACATTCCATTCACACTCATAGTATGTTGCATATATGGGTTACACATATTTCTTACTCACTTATACTTACATGTATGCTTTGTTTCTTATGCTAGTCACATACATTATATGTCACTATATTTATCATACACACATGTCCATTAATTATTTTTCTAGTTGTGATAGAATATATGAATAATATATACACACAAACAGATGCTTTTCACAATACCTATTACCATTCCTAGAGTGGATCCTGGGGAATCCACCATTTGTACACATCAAAAATGATATTGTTTCATTTTTAATAGTAGGTTACTTTATCAAATTATAAACACTTGACATACTATCTATCTTTCTAGCATTATAATGGGTGCTTTGCATGAAGCATTTTATTTCAAATCTATTTACTTTCTTGGATGTCTATCATATTGCTTACTTTTCTTTGCCATTGTTTACCATTGTATATCATTGTTTGTGGGCTTTTCCCTATACTTTATTATTTGTACACACTATATGATTTTTTCCACTAAGGTCTTTATTGTCTTACGACATCAAGAGTGATTTCTCCTCAACCATATTTTCTCATTTTACATTGTCTTCATCCTTATTATCTTACGTTAATTTCTATATACTTTCTTGTTTGCACTAACAATTGTCTTCTAGCCACAATTTGCACGTGCCTTGGTTTCTACCAAAAACATTGCCTTCTACATAGTGGTATCAATTCAATACTAGGTTCTCTTTTTGGTTCACATCCTCCTAGTGAAGTCACACGCACCCTAAATGAGGGGGGATTGTATTGGGTGAATTAGTCACCCAATTTAGCAATACACAAACAAAGTTCAACACAGTTCAACATAGTTATGCATAGAGATAACACACAGTTTACAATGTCTAACTAGGCTTAGAATTAGACTTGGATCCTTACTTAAGAATTGCCACTAGCACCCAGAATCAGACGTAAGAGCTTATGTGCTTCATCTCCTTTTGAGTACCTAATACCATAAGGAAAATGTAATTTTTTCTTAGTTTGGAATAATTCATAGAAGTTTACATAACGAATTTCACAGAGTGTTACAATCCTTAGCACTCGGCGTGCATGGATTATACCTTATTTTCTACATTTTCATTGGATTGGGTGGATTGAATTTTTACACACCATCCGCAATTGTGTTTTTACTTCAAGAATAATTCAATGGTTGGATAATAACGCTAGATATTTCTACCTACATCGCTTATTCTCGTGGCATAAGATTGCCCAAAATCACATTCATTCATCACAACGGCATGAGATCACCTAAAAATTGTTCTTCAAAAAGATCTTCAAAGTATCCTTTCCATCTCTTTCCCTCATCATAGATCAAGTTCACATGTTCCTTTTTCTACTTTTCAACATTTTACTCACTTTTTACATGCATTTAAGATGTTTTGATCAAAATCATTCTATACACACATATTTTATGACTTCTTTATTTTATGACTTGGAAATAGAATATGTGGAGCCCATTATGAATAAAGTTGTATACATGTTAGAAAGTAACGACACAAGAAGAGAAACAATGCTCGGTTATCCATTACTCCTTTGAAATTTCCTCTCGAGAGAAGGAAGCTTATTCAACAACATGAATTAATCTCATTTGTGTGTTATCCGAACAAACACAATGGATCTCGCTAGATCACATGACATCCCCTATCCATCAATGAATCAAGGGTCATTCGGGACTGTTTATGATTTTTTCTAGCTTGATCATCTTCTAATAGGAAGACATCTATTCTAAAAGATCCGAACCACCCTCGAAGAACATCATATTCCCGGACTTAGGGGAACATCTGAAGTGGTCAGGAAGATAAATAATTGGAACCTACTTGACAGAGAAACAAACCATGTTTAGTTGCACTCACCCTTCCATCACCTTGTTAATGGTGGGCACTCTCTTGGAGAAGGAATTTTTGGGCACCTTAAAATTCATCTTCCATTGATGGAGTATGATGCATTTAACAAGTGGAAGATCAGATAGTGAAACTACTCGTGTTGTTCCTTGGAGATGAAATTTTTGTCTTAGAGCAATAAGAAGATAGAGACATTTCTTCTTCTACATCTAAAATGATGATTGGGGATTAGGAGTTTGATTCCCCCTCTTATTTCATGATGATGGTACTCTGGTGTTGTGGGTGGTTTTAATGATATAGGTCCCATCGACCTTTCTTGATAGAAATGATTCTCCACTCCAGCTCATCCATTTTGTGAGAAATGATAGACATTGTATCAATGGAAGTGTTATCCATTTTTACCCCTTTGGTAAAAATGGATAACTGGAGAAAACTAAACTTGGGTAGTTGACTGAGCTTCATGGTTGAGCATGGCGTTTTCAGAGGCAAAGGAGTTCAATTCTCGGCCAAATTTTAAAAAATTGAGTAAAATCAAGAAAATGTGGCTTTGGAGCACTGTACTTCATTTTTTCTAACTCCCCTGGCCAAGAAAAATCTAAAAATTGTGAAAAAAGCCTAAAAATCAGCCTTTATTCTTGTATTGTGGGTAAATCAAGTTTTGGAGCCGGGCCGCACGGTATGCGTGGGACATCCAGGACCCACATGGCGAAATAGCTAATTTACAAAGAAATCAAAACATGCGGGTCAAAGCGGTCCAGCTGCAAAGGTACGCGTAGGACATATGAGACCGAAAACATGAATTCACCACAAGTAGTTCAAATCGGCAAAGTGAGGTATATTTGGTCCGCGCGGTCCACTGGACATCGGGACGTGAGGTCCCCGCAGAGCTGAAATGGTTTGATTCCTTTGTTGTGTGGAAAATTCAAGTCAAAGTGGTCCATGTAGCAGAGGTATGTGTGGGACCAGACCCTAAAAATTGACTTGTCTGATTTTCTAAGGTGGGTCAAAGGGATGTGGGTGAAGTGACGGTCAATGGCCATCACGACCGGTAAACGTTGCAACAAGCAAGACACCAAGACCTGATTTTTCCAAAAAGGCCAAGAGGAAGGAAACTTACGGGTGGATCGAGGTTTATTTCGGGACAGTCGGGACACCAAGACCCAAAATACCCGATATAGCCGCATGCAAGGGAAGACAATGCAAATCGAACCCTGAACTTCAAACGACCATAACTTTTGACCTCAAGCTCCGATTTTCACAAAATTTGACTTTTCAGAATGGGCACGACGTCCTCTACAAAAATGTTTATGGGGGTAGATATATAAAAATAAAGGAAACATATTACGCTCCAAAGTGAAGTAAATGCTCATTCCCGTTAAATGATAAAAATGCGATGGACTCCAAAATAGCTTCCCACAATCGACGGCCACAACTTTTGCATCTCTCAACGAAAATGCACAAAATTGGTACTTTTAGAATCATTTTTCGAGACCAATGTAAATAAATCAATAAATTTATAATTTTATGAGAAATCAATGGTAATTATGTAGAAAGTGTGCCGAGGTTTAGAATAATGTTTTATTTGGTAGTTGGGATGCATTCAATGAAGCATGGGTTGACATTTCTCACTTTTGCAAGTCATGGGATAATATGGGAAGCATTTTTCAAGAAACAGAACATAATTTCACTTCATTTAATAAATCTTGCAAGTGGTTGAGGGAAAAATTTTGGGATTCTCATTTTCTCTCTCTCCTCTCTTCTAACAATTCTATAAATTAAAGTGTTGGGCTCATTATAAGAAATGGTAGTTTTGAGAAGAAAATATTTTTCATATTTATTTTGTGAATCTAATGTGCTATAGTCCATTGTAGTGGACTCCTTGCATGGTGAACCAGGACCTTATCCTATAATAGATTGGATTATGCATACAAATGAGATAATATATGCAAGTTTGTGGATATATCTTCCTTGCTTTGTTTCTCTCGCATTACTCTTGCCCTTTTAATCTCTTTGCATACATATTTTTTCTACCTTATGCTACTATAGGGATCCATTATCATTGTGTGTGCATGAAATATTATTGTTAATGTAGTTGTTAGATTGTAGTGAACTGTTACCACCCCTTCTAGTTTTCATTTCACTTCTACTTTTCACACATTGGGAGACTATTCTAACACACTCCTTTTCTAGTGTATAAGAAATTTATTGTAGGCTTTGTTTTCATGCACTCTCTCTCCCTTGTCCATTAGAAATTTAGATTAGGATAGATAATTTTTCCTACATTAGAGTGGATTGTGACTGGTAGTTTAGGAGTAAGAACAAACTTTCTCGGAGGTCTAGCTCAAGTAGAAATTCCCACAACTTGGTGATAGTACCCATGTTATCCAATCAAACTATGAGCTCAAGCACAAACTTGTGCCAACTATAGGTGCGGTGATTAAGGGATAACATGAAGAATTGTCATACTACACATACAACTACTAGGGAATATCCTTCAAAGACAAATTCTTCATTGCATAAAAAGGAACACTAATAATCAGACTTTCTTGACATAGATTTCCTCATTTTGATCCATAATTTCTTCAAGTCTTCTGGAAATTTCTGATGTTCCCACCAAAAATATGGAAATACATGGATTGGAAGGATGAGAAGACATGATTGATCTTGATCAATCTCACGAGGAGTGTGAGATGAACATAACAATCGGTCAGGGGCCCTCTAGTATCCTCTGAGAATGAGATATTAAATAAATCCATGAAAAAGTATTCATCTCAACCTTATAGGTCAAAAATTTGGTTTAAATTTTCCGAAGATATATCTTTTAGACTGTTTTCCACAATCACATTTGCCATTTTACTCATATAATTTATGTAAAAATTACTCACTTTTAAGATTAAAAAAGGAGTACATATTGGTGAGAAATTATAATTGAGTTTATAATGAGGATGGTGTAGATAGGTTGAGTCGAGAAAATCATTTCCTTCGAGATAAAAAAATATTTTTCTCAACTCACGAAGCAAAGAGTATTGACAAAAATTGGTACTGTGTGATAGAAATTGTTTGATTGATGGGATATAATCCATGTAGGGACACTCGGTTCGAGAGGAATGAATGCGGGTATGCATTTCTCGAGGTATATTTTAAAAGGTGAAAAGTATTACTTTTCACATCTAGCCGTATAGAACCGCCTTGGAGTTATTAAAATGGGGTTTCCTACATGCTAAGAGGAAAGGATTGATTGACACAACTATCAAAAGGCTGCAACATGGTGCCCAAATCATATTTGATGAAAGTAAGAAACATGAATGGATAAAAAAATTCCACGTGGAAAAAATAAAGAAGAATATTATCCTCAAAGATTCATGTTTTTTTGTGGAAAATAGAGGATGAGTGAGTGAGTGAAAATGTATAAATGCAATGAGAGTCATCTTGTATTGGGGAAGTTAAAAGTTTCTTTAATTTTAGAAGAGAAAGGGGAAAAATGAAGAAACCATTTTTTTCAAGAACTTGTCCGAGAAGCCCGTTAATTTCTTGATCCCTCAAATTGAATCATGTCAAGATGGTTGCACGTGTACAACCATTTACAAACATTGATATGATAACTAAAACATTCCCTTGCCTTTGATAAATTTGATGAGCCCTACGTGAATTGTGTTAATCATGAAAAATTTTGTGTCTTCTTTAAGTTGAGGTGTTTCAAGTAGTTATTCATGTTCTTGTTGGAATATTATGTTAAAAATACCTCTGAATCACACAAGATTTTATCCTTTTGGTAGCATTGTGGTGATTGCAATTATTCTGTGAGAAGAAATTTCATCTCATTTTAAAATAAATAGTTTTAAATTCATTCAAATTCCATTTTGTTGATATAGATTGTTTGTTAGCCTATGATTTTATCTTAGGCATGATAGATCGAGGATCCTTGATTTTTAATCAATTCTTTATCAAGAGATTTTATGCTTAAATTCTCAAAGACTATGTGAAACCGTGTATGTTTTGGCTTCTATGGATGCACATCTTATGGTTGAAGGTTCATTATTGATTATTTGAATCTGTTTTCATCATCTCATCTGGTAGATCTTCTAACATTTGTAAAGAGTTAATAGAGATTTGGTATAATCAACTTTATCCTGCTTAATTCCCCAAAAAAATACATCTAAAACTGACAAATCCCACCCGAATTACGCATGGTTTCCTTTTTAAAGAAAAAATATGCCTAACCAAGCTAGTTCCATTGCTATCTTTAGTAGTTTAAGCCTTGTTTTATAAGACATATGCATTATCTAGAGTGACAACTTATTAGAGTTAGAATTTGTTGAATTGACCATGTCTTCCCAAGGTAATTTCTCATTGTCCTTATAACGGGGTATCAAGTACTGTTGATATATTTGTTTCCCTTACAAATACAAACTAAAAAAAGGGTCCTTTGACCCTGATGGAAGGTAGATCATAAAGTAGGAGGGTAGGTCATACCCTCGGCGTGGTGTTATCCATCTCCTCCAAGATCGAGTTACCAAGAGATGATGAGATGCTTCCCAAGATAGAAAACAACTTAAATATTGATCTATCATTATCTAGGCATCCCGTTGAGCCTATTGATGTTGCTTGACTATAAAGGGAGGATCAATTTGGGTACTAACACCGCTTTCGGCACTTTTTCAAGGACATCTATCCAAATACAAATAAATATCGACCTCAAGTAATGTATAAATTATATCGAAGGAAAATCTATGATCTTTCTTCAATCCTTTATCTGTCTTTGTAAAAAATGAGCTAAATTAGAATTCAATTGCTTGATATTTTCTTTGTTTGATGAGATCTTCTATTAAATCTCACTCGGCTAGGAGTAAATATTTATAAAAGATTATGAAATTTTCTAAGCTTTGTTGAAATAAGTATCCAAATTTAATTAGCCGGTTGTTTCAAGTGGTTTATACATCTAAGATACAATATCTTAGTGGTGACTCCATCAAATCCCGAGAACATAGTACATACAAATACCTTAAGTATCTATTTATGAGAATTTGTTGAAAATTTTGTAGATCTAGAAGGGAGAAGGTCTTTCTTTAAGTTAGATCTGACTAGAAAATTGTTTCCAAAATTAGGAAAACAAGTCAAGTAAGAAGATAGATCTTTAAACCATTACGAAATCTGGGGATAAAAAGAAAAGAAATTTGTATTCTGATTTAGATCAACCATTAATTGAAGACTATTCTAGGGTGTCGATCATTCTAAAACATATAACCTTAGAGGTAACTTACATACTCCAGTTGGTGAGGGAACTTCCTTTGAAAATCATCAAGTTATTTTTCAATCCCCCTTTTTGTTTTTCTAGGATAGTAAGGTTCATTGAGATAGGTAAGTATTAAGGAATTTATCCTGGGGATCTTATTCGATTATCCCAAAATCCAGTAGATACTACAAACATTGTCAACCCTATTGTTATATTTATCCCCATTAATAACATGGCTCTCACTCCACCCAGACCCCTCTTATTTGTAAGTATTTATTGACTCATATATTTTCATGGGATGGTGGGATATCCAAATGCAAGACCAAATGATGTGATAAATAGTTTTCCAAAGTTAAAAGGAAACAATTATATTAGTGGTGACCAACATCTAGGATTTTTTTAACATCATGTAGGATTTTGAGATCGAGCATGAGGATATCTATGTGAAAATGTTTATCCATACTTTAGAAGAAGATGCCCAAGATTGGTATAAATATTTGATGGATAATTCCATTAATACTTGGCTCGCATTGAAATTATTTTTAAAGCACAATATGGTGATAAAACTGATATGAGGTTTCTACTATCTAAATTTGAGAATATTAATAAAAACCCTAATGATGCGGTTCAGGGACTTTAACACCATGTTTAAAAAGACTTTAAATAAACTTCCAAAGTAATATTTAGACCAAGTGATGAGACTTTTTGACTAAATATTGTGATGCATGCGATAAGAATACACCATATTATCTAAGGGACAAGGACCCTACGAATGAGTCAAACATTCACAATGGTGGTGCAAATTGAGAATAATACCAAGGCTTTAGGAAATCCTCCTAAGAGGGAGGGTGTAAAATTAATCGATCCTAAGAAACCTCAAAGAAGAAAGGCAGTGGATCTAGAAGAAGTTATTGAAACCTTGGTAGGGGAAGTAAAAGAAATTTCATACAAAATTTCCAAGGCAGAGAAGGGAATAAGACAAATTTTTCAAGGTCATAATCATCCTCAATAGATGAATAGATTTGGTGTTCATCCAAGAGGTGGGATTATAAATGAAGATAGAGGAAAGGGACATATGGGGTCAAGAAGTAAACAACATCCTCGGGAAGAAAATAAACTTGTCCCGATCTCGTTGATTAAAAAATGCTATCTATGGTTGACAAAACACATGTCATTAAGTGGTGTGACAAATGTCTTTTACCCCACCCTTCATGTGATTCAAGTGAAGAGGGTGAACATCCTCGGGATGACCACACTTATGGAGATGTCTATATAATGGAGTTTCCAGATTATTCATGGCATGGGGTTTCGTCACTTTGGATTAATAAGTGCTCAAAGTTTTGAATATTTTTTGGGCTGCATCCACTAGGTATCTCCTCTTCCTTTTGTTGATGATGTTGAGATTTATATGATTCAAGGTTTTGAATTACCTAATCATGACTTTGAGTACTTAAGGGCTCTGATGATTAAGAAGTATGATGGAGCAATTCCTTCTGAGGAAGACCAAAATATTCTAATGAATGTGGTAGTAGCTCAAGAAAAGGAATACAATCTTAGAAGTAGAATTTTCAAAGGAGGAAGTGCACAAGCCAAGCCAAAATATCCCCTTCTCACTAATATCTCGAAAGATCCTCCCAAGAATGATGCACCTAATATAGATACATCTATCCCAAATAAATCATGCACTCTTGTCCATTCCGAAGTCATGAAGAGTCTTATACTATAAGAAGCAGTGAGTTACCACCCCTCCCAAACACAAGATTACCCAAATATATCCCCTATGATATCACCTGACCTTTTGAGTCTAGTAAAAATAATTGTACCTATTTTTGAATTGCTTAGGATCCCTAAGCATAGTAAAAGGGTATTTGAGTATTTAGGGTTCAAAGAAGAGGGAGTGCCCTCGAGAATGGATGTAAATAGTGTTGATCTTCCCCTATGATTAAAGTGTTGATACGTATAAAGAATTATAAGACTTGGGTGAATATCCTGAAGTATATTTGGGTACGTCCCTTGTTGAATCTCAAATTTATGTTGATCCCTTTTATACCACTTTAATCATTAATTAAATACTCATGCAAAATTGTATGTTCAATTTAGGGCTTCATGTAATGTGATTCCTATTGAAGTAATGAATGAATTGAATATAAAGGTAACATCGGACATTGGAAAATGTAAAACTTTGGATTCAAGGGAAGTGTTAGTGATTGGATATGTGAAATTCCTAAAGTGTCATGGAAATCATTTAATTTGAAGGAGAAAATAAGAGTGTGTAGGATAAACTAACAGACTCCATATGGTACAAAGATGTTATATTCTACCTCAGAAATTTAGAGTGTTTAGGTAACTTGGATAAAATTAAAAGGAGGAAACTCAAATTAAATTATAAAAAATATGTTATGACAGAGTATGGTTTGGCTTAGAAAAACCCAAGAGGGGTTTTTTTGAGGTGTATAATAGAGGAAGAGTCACCCAAGATTATTGACGAATTTAATGGTGTTGTACATGGAGGTCACTTTGCATGAAGAATAACTACTCATAAGATTCTAAAAGAATGTTATGGGTCACCTACAACTTTTAAAGATACATAATCATTGGTTAGAAAATGTGAAAATGTCACACATTTTCTAGAATAATGATAGCATCTCAGTGATTTTCCTTTGCAACCAATATCTCTTAAGGATCCATTTATAAAACAAGGTATGAATTTCATAGGAGAAATTGTGGATTCTTCAAGTGTAGGGCACAACTAGAATCTAGTAGCTACGAGACTATTTTACTAAGTAGGTGGAAGACATACCTACCAAAAAATAAACTCATCAAGTAGTAATGAATTTCATTCGAATAACATCATCTATACATTTTGATTACCATTAAAAATTGTGGCTGAAAATGCTATGATATTTAGAGATAAACCTTCAATAAGTATGTGTCAAAAGATGGGATCAAGTTGATTTATGCTTCCAATTTTAATCCAAAAGGGAATGGTCAAGTCTGAATCCAAAGAAGAAAACCTACTCAAAATAATCAAAATAACTTTGGAGGTCAACAATAAGAATTGGGGTAAGAAACTAAACTTTGCATTATTGGCACACATGGTTATAATTAAAAGAGTCACCTGGAAAGAGTCCTTTTGATCTAGTATATGGAATTCAAGTTATATTGCCCTTGTATATGCAACTATCATGATATCAATTTTTGTAACAACTTGGGGAAGAAGGGATAATAGACCCATATGAGACTAGAATCACACAAATATTGGAATTAGCTAAAGAGAGAAGGGATGCTCATAAAAGGCACCTAAAGTTTGGAGAGAAAATCATGAAATTTTTGGATAAAAATATCACCCCTAGAGATTTCAATGTTGGAGATATAGTATTACTTTGGGATACTAAGCATGAAGACAAAGGAAAGAATGGAAATTTTGATGCGTTATGGATGGGATTTTACTCCATTGACATAAGAATTGGTGAGCAGATATTATTCCTAAAGGATCTAGATGGGGATCTACTTGAATTGCCTATTAATGGAAAGTCCTTAAAACATTTCCCGATTGATCTAGACAAGGTACGCATTCTGTATAGTGTATAGTGTTTTTGTTTTGTTTGTCCCTTTAGTTAATATTTTTGTATCCCTTTTTGTTCTCTGGTCTACAGGTGACGATTGCCTTGGTTTCTCATTATTTTTTTGTGGAATTTTTCTTTATTCGACCATGTGCATGTTTTAATTTGAATCCATTTCCTAATGGATTATTAGGCACTGACCTATTTGATGTTGGTTTTTATGGTTATTGTGGAACCCATGGGGGGTACCCATCCTTGAGTCGGAACTGTGTGAGTGTTTGAATTGATCTCACCATTGAATCAAGTGCATTCCTTTGAAATATTTACCATGAATAGCTTACCCTATTTTAAAATGTATGCTCGAAGATAGAATCATGTTGGAAATAGATAAGATTTTTATGTTTAGGGTATGAATCCTCTTTTCGGTTGAGGAATTAAATAGTTATGTTTCGCTTGTAAATCTTGTGAAAAATGGCCCCTTTTATCCTCCTAATTTTTTTTTGTGCTTTGCATGGGAATCAAATTTAGTTACTGAAAGAAGAACCAAATGTGGAAGTTGTCCACATGTCCCTTCGGTGCTTCATTAGAAAGGTGAAAAGAATTAAAAACTTTGAAGGAGCGAGGAAGCACCATGTGGTTAATAGCATGGCAAGGCAACACAGAAGGATGGAAAGTCAAAGAAAAGAGGGAGGGCTCGCATGCTTCCACATGTCACCCAGGCATAGATTGAAAAATAGAGATGGAGAAAATACCCAAGGATATTTGGGCTCTCCATGTGTCATGTGATGTGGCCACCACTGGTGAAATAACAAAACGAATAGGTAGAGGACTCGGTGTTCAAAAAAAATTAATACAATTTTGGGTCGTAAGGCATGCAGATTGAAGGCATGGCTATAATTAGAGTCAAGGATATTTAAATGGAGACAAACATACAAAGCAGGTCAAAAAAATCATGGGAGCCATTAATGAAATAAGAAGAATTATAGAGTTGCAATCAAATCCTGAACACAAAAATAATATGGGTAAGTGCGGGGTGATCGAACATGAAAAATTTAAGTTTTCAAATATCATGCAGACTCATATAATGAAGATAAAGAAACAGTTTCAGGTATAAATAAAAAATTAGGTTCTATAAGGGCCCCACTCCATGATGAAAAACTTATACACATGTTGGGAAGTAAGGATAAGAGGAGAGAAAAGGCTCAATTATCCCTTGCTCATTTAAAATTTCCTCCAAGTGGAGGAAACTTGTTCAACAACCTATTCTTCCTTAAAATGAATTCATCTCGAGGCATGTGCTTTCTAGAATAACACAATGGACCTGCTAGATCCTAGGACATCCCCATATCCATCAATGACTCAACGTTCATTCTAGGACTATAAATGATTTTATATAGATGGATCTTCTTCGATAAGAAGACACCTAGTCAAGAAGATCCGAACCACCCGTGAAGAATGGCGTATTCCCTTTCCCCTTGTGAGGAGTATAATTATCAGGAATAAACAGAGGGTGAACATCTAGAGTGGTGGAAGATCAATAACTATACCTTAGGAACCAACTAAAACAAGTGATCCATAGGGATCAAGAAAAAGCAGACCACTTCATCAATTCTATTAGCACCAAGAAGGAGAAACAAGAAAAATGAATAAAATCGGTGTAAACGGAGGTTCTCGAAAAGAACCGCCCTACAGAGGCAGCGGTCCCGAAACTACCGCTTACAGAGAAGTGGTCTTGAGACTGTTGGTCTACTTAGGCGGCAGATCCGACACTTTCAAACATAAAATAAGAATGGAGTACAAATGGACACAAATTTGAAGCACCCAACCATGTCTCTTCCCCTTCCATTCGCTTTCAAAGCCTCTAGTGCACAGGATGACATTTGAAGGTCTATAAATGCATGAAAAGAGCAAGAGAATGGGGATTCAAAGATCTAGAGAGATCAAGAAGTAGAGTTTAATGATAGCAAGTGAGAAATATTTTCAATGGTGGAATGGAATTGTAGGAGCAAGGTGTAGAAACAGAGAAAGAAAATAATTGTAGAGAAGGTTTATATTGTTGCTTCTTTTCATACTTATTGTAATATGTCATTTTCTATATTAGACCAATAAAAGTGGGAAGAAAGATAAGTTTCCCTTCCCAACTTGTTTTCCTCCATTGGACGTTTCAAGATAAAATTGTTGGTGTCAAAGTTTTGAAATATTTCCTTCTCTATAATTTCCTTTTTTAGCACTAGATAATCGGTCATGAAGCTCTAATTTTCAAGAAAATCTATCATTTTCCAAATTTGAAAGTAGAACAACATATTTTCGTGATTCATAGAGTTCCCAAGTACAAGTTTATGGATCAACAAGGGATCTTGAGCTGGACTCACCCTTCCATCTCCTTGTGAAGGGTGGGCACTTCCTTAGAAGGAATTTGCTAGGGCCGTGAAAATTACTCCTCCATCAAAAAATCATGATGCATTGAACGAGTGGAAGATCAGATGGTGAACCTATTATTGTTGTCCGTGGAATACAAAATTGATGCCTTAGAGTGAGGAGAATATAAATACATTTCTTTTAATCCATCTGAAATGATAATTGGGGTTTGGGAGCTTGTTTCCCCCCTCTTCTAACCTGAAAATGGTGTTGGTGTGGTGGATGGTTGTAATGGAATAGGCCCTTCCGACCATTCGTTAGAGAAATGATTCTCTACTCCGCTTCATCCTTTAATTGATAAATGGAAGGCACTATATCAATGGAATAGTTGTCATACAACACGTATGACTCCTTAGGAATCTCCTTTAGCCCAAATTATTCATTGTAGAAAAAGGGACACTGGTAATCAGTCCTCCCTGACACGGAAGGCCTCCTTTCAATCCCAAATTTTTCAAAGTCTTCTAGAACTTTCTGATGTTCCTAGTGAAAAATATGGAAATAAATGGATTGGAAGGTGAGAAGACACGATTGATCTTGATCAATCTCACAACGAGTGTGATCTGAACTTTCCAATAGGTCAAGGGACCTCTCATATCCCCCTGGGAATGCATTATCAAATAAATCCATGACAAGGATTCATATGGACCATAAGGTTTAAGGTTTGGTTTAAATTTTTAGAAGAAATGTCTTCCAGATTGTTTCCCCTAATCGCATTCACCGTTTTCTTGATAGAAGCTATGTAAAAAAATATTCACTTTCAAGATAGGAAAAGGAATACATATTGGTGAGAAAGTAGAATTGAGTTTAAAACGAGGATGGTGCGAGATAGGTTGAGTTGAGTGAAATCATTTGCCTTAAATAAAGGTGTATTTTTCTTAGCTCACATGACAAGAATAAAATTAAGAGAAAATGTCACTCTGCGATAGAAGGCATTTTATTGATGTTATATAATCGACATAGAGACACTCGGTTTTGAGAGGCATGAATGTAGGTATGCATTTCTCAAGGTATATCTTCAAAGGTGAAAAGGAATACTTATCACATCAAGCCATATAAAACCTTCTACGAGTTATTAAAAATGGGTTTATTACTTACCAAGAGGAAAGGAATGATTGAGACAATCTGTTAAAAGGGAACAACATGGACGGCTCACAAATTTTCCACTGAAAAAATAGTGAAGAATAATATCTTCAAAGATTCATGTTTTGGGGAGGCGATGGAGGATGAATGAGTGAGTGAAATTATATAAATGTAATGAGAGTACTCTTACATTTGGGGGTTAAAATATTCTGAAATTTTAGAAGAGAAAGGAGAAAACTAAGAGAAATAATTGTTTTCTAGAACTTGTCTAAGAAGCCTCTTAATTTGTAGAGCCTTCAAATTGAATCATGTCAAGATGGTTGCGTGTATACATCCATTGCCAAGATTGAGACCGTAAATGAAACTTTCCCTTGCTAATAAATTTGATGAGCCATGCATTAATTATGTTAATTATGAGCATTTTTGTGTCTAATTAAATTTAAGGTGTTTCAAGTAGCTATTCTTGTTCCTGTTACAATATTATGGTAAGAATTCCTCTGAATCACACAAGATATTATCCTTTTGGTATCATTGTGGTAATTTCAATTATGTTGTGAGAAGAGATTTCATCTCATTTTACAATAAATAGTTTCCAATTCATGTAATTCCATTGTGTTGATACTGATTGTTTGTTAGCCTATGAGTGTATCTTAGGTGTGATAGATCATGTATCCTTGATGTTTAATTGAGTCGTTAGTGTAAAATCACAAAGCACCCTCGAATGTCTACAACTCGATGGGTTGAGACTCTCAAAGTGTGATTGCATAACATGGAGATTTTCCCAAACCTGTGGGACTTTACAATTAGGAAAGCTCTCTGGATGAAGGATGGTTCCAATTCCTCTGTTTAAGTGCACACATAAAATTTACAGAGGATCTATTCGAAAATCTATTCTAACTTGCCAAGGAGATATGGTTGAGAAAGAGGCATGAAATAAACCTAAAGTTACAAGGGTGTTGCACCAAAGAAATGTTGAACACCTACTTTATAATTAAACACAAACCATTAAAATTGCAATAAAACCACCATGCACAGATAACCAAACTACAATGAGAGATCATATGAATGCAATGAACATTGAGAGGGTTGAAAATCATCCACAGACATGTATTATTGCTCCAGAATTGATACAATAAACTATAATGGAAAAGACACAAGATTACCTTTCAAATTGAATCGGAGGTTTGAAAACTCCACAAATTCACTTGTAGACAAGGGAAGAAGGGAGGGTGCAAAACAAAAATGTCCAACCTTTTGAAAAATGCACCTCCTTACAATATATAGGAAGAATGAGAGAAGAAGGTATAAGAAATCCATACTACCTTTGTTTAACCACCCAGAGATGAATTGAATCCACCTAAAAATTAATGGGTCTCATGACATAACCCACACCTCCATTTCTATTTTTGTTGGGAAAGAAATACCTCATTACGGTGGAGGGTGAGATGAGTGATAGCCTCAAGAATGGCGACCTGTATTTACTCTAGTCGTAGTTAAGGTCATCTGAAGGTCAGGGTTGTGTGATCAATGTGGGATCTCACAATACTTTCAAGATCCAAGAATTTAAAAATCTTGGCAGGCTACATGATTCACCAAATATTTTCCAAACTACTTTGGGTTTGGAGTTTACCGTGTGAGATCTTCGTGGAGCCCCACGTGTTCTTAAGATTTTACTACCCCTTTTTCACTCCTGAAGTTACTAAGGTTGGACCCTTGGTCTAGCTCGTGGGCCTACTCTATTTCTTTGTGTTTTGGCTAAGTCCCCACCCTTTGACTCCAAGGCGGAACAAATATGTCGACCTTAGAAATGAGGAGGGCTTGCACTTTTTTGGACCTACCTCCAGAGTTGATCTTTGAAGTTGTCCCAAGATGACGTGTGGAGGATTTCGCTGACTCTTAGACCTTTTCAACATCCGGTTCAAATTTTGGGGCTCAAACCACATGGAGGATTTGTGCTCATTTGGGACCTACCCTTTTGATTCTACCTTTGAAGTTGCACGTACGAGGCATGTGGAGGCCTCTCGCAGGATTTTGGACTTTTTAACGACCGGTGTCCCCTTTTCGAACCTGGGACACGTGGTGTCCCGACACTAGTTAGTTCGGGGTCTCTCTTTATTCCACGCCTTTGAGGTTTCACTAATGAGGCACGTGGAGGCTTCGTGACCATTTTTTACTTAGCTGATTTAGACTTGCTCCCTTTCTCAATCCCTGACTAAGTGGTGGGTTGGTACTCCTTTAGGAACCGCCTTTATATTCGACCGTTGAGAGTACACCGATGAGACATGTGGCACTGTGTGCTGGTTTTCTTGAGTTTGGACCTTTCGATGGCTGGTGAAACCTTTTCAAACTCTAGCCATGTGGTGAGCCTACGCTCGTTTGGGGACTCCTCCTTTGTCAATTTTTCTTGTCCCTTTGATTCGGGATCAAATATGAGCCCACAGGACTAAACCGACACTTCAATTTTCTCCTGTGCAGGGTCGTGTTTGATTAATTTTTCCTAAGGAGCAAAATTGGTCAACAATTTCCCTTTACGCAAAATAGGCAAAAGTGTAAAAATCCTCCGCAGGCTCAAGCCCCCTGAAAATTAACTTTTGGCAAAAAGATCACTTAGGATTGAAACTTTACTTTGGTAGAAAAAGATCCATGGCCCCGTAACTTTGTGACTTTGCAAGAAACTCGAAAAAACCTCTGCGGGTTTGTGGGCCCGCACTTGAAAACTCGTGCCTTGTTTTGAAAAGTTGCAAAATTTCCAAAATTCCCTACAGACCCATCGGCTCGAATTTACACTTGGGCAAAATTTCCTCCACAACCCCGCATATTCACTTAGCAAAAGAAATCATCCCCAGGCTTGCGGACCCACAATTGTAACTTGTGCCTTTTGTAAAAAGTGAAAAATTCCAACATATCTCCCGCTGACCTGCAACCACAATTTTCCCCTTTGGAAAAAATTTTCTCCAAGCCCGCAGGTCCGCATTTGGTAAAAAAATCCTTCCCAAGCCCGCGAGCTCGTAACTTGCAAAATATGAAGAGTTAGAAGGACTTCTTTACATTTTTAGAAAGGGGAAGAAATTTCCTATCTGATGAAGATGTTTTTAGGAAACCCTAAGTGCTTAAAATATATAAAAAATAAGATTGAAGCACAAAAGGGGGGAAAAGGGGGTTAGTTGACTAAAAATAAGAGTGAGCTTATTTTAGAAAACAATTTGGTGACTCATAGGGGGGCATCTACCTACTAGATGAGATGATCCATGGCCTTGAAGCATTCAATAGGCATGGAGTCTACTAGGTAATTTCAAATTTATTCGGAAATACCTTCCATTATATGCACTCTTATCTTTGCAAGAAAATCATATATTCAAGATTTGTGAGAGTATAGAGTTATGCGAAACCTTGAAGCTTCTTCCTCATTTGAATTTCTACAAACCACGATCTTTTGGAGTGTAATGAAAACCTCCATACCTAATCCACTATGGATAATCTATAGATTTTATTTCTTATGGCCACAAATCTCTTCCATGAGTGAGATGAATCGTATACAAGCATACACCGGAAGCTTGATAGAGCATGTGCACCAAAGACTTAGGGAAATTAAAACCTAAACTATAAAAAAGACAATGTGCATATGCACATGGAGAAATTGAAAACTTAGGCTCATATTTACAAGGGTGAGAAATTCTCCTATTAGTAACAATGTTTGAGGTAGATCCCATTGATTGGAATCTGTAATTCTTCGCCATCCAACTTAGCTAGCTTGAAGGCATTGTTACCTTTGCATTTGGTGATCATGTATGGACAACTCGTATGGCATCAAACTTTAAATGCTTTCTTGGCTTTTCACGGTCATCACCCCACATCAGTACCAAGCCTCCAACTTGGAATGTCCTCAATTTAGCTTTCTTATCAAATTCCTTCTTGATCAATGCTTGTTCTTTCTCTATGATCCGTATTACATGTTCCAATGCTTCTTCTACTCCCATTAGCTCTGAATACCTTATTTCCATAGGCTCAAACTTGGCTAGTTCCAACTGTTTCATGAGATCCAAAGTGGGAAGCTCTAATTATATGGGCAAAACCACCTCTTTTCCATATACAAGCTTGTATGGAGAGCTGCTTGTAGACCTTTTGAATCTGATCCTATCATCCCATAAAGTTGATTTGAGCTTTGTGTGCCAAGTATTTTAATTCTCATCAAGGGTCCTTCTGATGATTCTTAGTAATTTTTTGTTTATGGACTCTGCTTGGCCATTACCCTGAGGGTAATAGTTTGATGAAGTGCTAAGGTATATACCATTCTTGACAGCCCATTTGGTGATCCTTGTACCAAGAAATTCCAATGCATTATCTGATATGATAGTGGCAGGGACTCCAAACCTAGTGACTATCCCTTCATAGAAATCCAAGATATTGGATTCATTTGCCTCCTTAAGTGCCACTGCTTCAGTCCACTTGGTGAAATAGTCTATTGCCATAAGTATCCACTTGTGGCCTTGACTTGAATGTGGGTTAATCACTCCTATGAAGTCTAATCCCCATTGCATGAATGGATGATCTACTGAAATTGGATAAAGGGGCAGGGCTGCTAACCTTTCTTTCCTTGTGAAGAATACGTACTTCTTGCATTTCTTGATCCATGAGTAGCAATCACTAAACACCATAGAATAATAGTAACCATCCTTCATGATTTTGAGTGTTGTTACTTGAGGAGCAAAGTGGCCTCCTACTTCTCCATCATGGAACTCATGCAACACCCTCTCAATTTGGCATGTCCCAATGCACCTCAATAGAACACTATTGATGTCTTTCTTGAACAAAACACCATCGACAAACACATATGGAATGGCTTGTAATATGAAGTATCTCCTCTTTTCTTTTCTCATTTCTTGAGGGCATAAACCTATTTGGAGATAATGCACCAAGTCTTGGGTCCAACATGGAATGGGTGTACCATTAGCTAGTTGTTCTTGATCATTTTGCAGTAGCAGGACAACCTCTTCTTCTCCTTTTGACTCATCATGTTGTTTGGAAGTGAGCTTCTCACACAACCCTTTTCCATAAACTAGCTTGGTCACCTTGATTTCAATATCATATTCCATTACACGGGTGATCCAACCTGCTCTCTTCTCATTCAAGTCCTTGTTCAGGAGAAATTCCTTGACACCAGCATGAGACACTAGTAGTTGAATCTTGTTGTTCGAGACCAAGTGTTTGAAATTATTCAAACTCCTAATGATAACAAGGACATGTTTTTCAATAAAATAATACCTTACTTCGTAATGTTCTAAGCTCTAACTAAAGAATGCTATGGGTTGTTTAGATCCTTCTCTATTCAGTTGTACCAAGATAGCTAAGATTGTGTTTGATCCTTCAAAAGCATACAACATGAAGTCCTTTGAAAATTATGGGTTGATAAGAGTTAGAGCTTGTGATATTTCCTACTTGATGTCTTCAAAAATATCTTTTCCTTCTTTCATCCATATGAATGCAAGACTCTTCTTAAAAATCATTATCAAAGGCTTCACAAGAGTGGCAAAATCAGGCACAAATTTATGAACAAAATTCATCCTTCCCAAGAAGCTTTGGAGAGACTTCTTACGGTGTGGAAATGGAAGTGTTCATATGGCTTCAAATATTTGAGTATAAATTGTTAATGCTTCTCTTAAGACAATGTGGCCAACCAATTTTCCCTCGTGTGTAAAGAATACACACTTCTTTGGATTCAATGACACTCTGAACCCTCTACACCTCTCGAAATACCTACCCGAGGTGGAAGAGATGGTTTGTAGCATTATTCGAGAAGATAGTGATATCATCTAGATACACCAGAACTATCTTTTTTATTAAGCCTTTGAATGCCATGTCCAGAGCTCGTTGAAATGTTTCTCTGATATTTGACACTGCAAATGGCATCTTCTTATAAGCATATGTACCCCATTTTTGGTGAAGGTTGTCTTGAACTAATCTTCTTCTTTTACCATTATCGACTATAGCCTAAGTAGCCATCTTTTAATGAAAACCTCTCGAGCCATTCTACAAACTCGTAAGATTTTCTCCATCGATGGAATTGGGTGCGATATTTCGGTGAAGCTCTGTTTATATCATGGAAGTCTACACACAATCTGATTTCTCCACTTATTTTATTCACGGGCACAAATTTTGCAACGCAACTTGAATGCTTGATAGGGAAGATGATGATGGCCTCAATTATCTTGTTCAGCTCTTTCTCGTGAGAGGATTAGTGTGAAGGTTTATTAAACTTTGCTTATGTCCTAAATACTTGGATTCAGGTTTTAATTCAATTATATGCTCAACCAATCTTGGGTTAAAACCTCTTAAATCCTTATAATTCCATGCAAAAACATCTGGGAATTCTTGATAAAGTTGAACAAATTCAGCTTTCTCTTGTGGAGTACTTACTTTGCCAATTTGCAGTGTCTTTCCTTCATCCATTGTAATGAGCTCTGAGTCTTTACCCTTTACCTAAATGTTTTCTTTCTCCTTCCAGAACTAATCATTTGGGTTGAAGATTGACTCCAAGATTATAATACCTTTTGGTAATTTCTTATTTCTTAGCTGCATCACCTAGTTACCATCTTTGTTGTTCCAGTTGTCTTGGTTTCTAGAGGATAACTCAACTTCTTGTAGAAAATTGACAATTTGTTGATCATTCTTGATGACCCGCCAACTTATGTTATTATCTCGGGATAGGTGGCCTTATAACCACATTGATATGGGGCTAAGACTTATCAATTTTTATAATTTCTATAATATCAAACACTTCCCCAATCTCTGCTAGTGTGTTTTCTACATCATTCTTTTCTTGGGTATGGACACAATGTTGAAAGTTTCAAAGTCCTCAATGAGGTCCCATACCCAATTTTTATAGCTCCTGAGTAGGTCATTCTTTGCAGGATGTTTTCCTCTGACTTGGTTAACAATCATCTCACTATCACCAAATATTTATGGATTTTGAATGCCTCTCCTCCTGGCCCAATGAATTCCATGAATCAAAGCCTCATAATCAGCTGTGTTGTTTGAGAAAGAAAACTGGAAGCGAAAAGATGAGTAATATCTTGTACCTTGAGGTGAAACAAGCATATCTCCTCCTCTTGCAACTTATCTACTTCTTGAGCCATTAAAGAACAATTTCCATACCTCATTATCATCCTTGTGGTCTAGCTTAATGATGTTAGGGAGAGGATGATTCTCTTCATGCAAGCAATAGACTCCTAATTCATATTCTTCCATTTCTTTGTAAGGTTCAAAATCATGCCTCTTGTTTTCCCATTCATCAAGGGTAAAGTATGGAATACATCCAACCTTGGTATCAATTTCATGGGTGCTTGGATAATCCTCTTGATCAAATGTTAAAAAATTTGCATTGATTGGAATCGAGTGTATGAGGCTCAATATGGAAGTTTGCAATAGGTTCAGATCTGATTGTAGCATCAGCTCCATATCTTGTTCGAATAACATGTGTGACCAATCAACAGACAAATAACCTCTAATTTTAGCAGTGAAGTCTCTTGACAAACACAATGAAAAGAGTGGTGGCAAGTCTATGACTGATACATTTTACAAGACGGTCACATTGGGACATGCATGCAATGTGAGGCTCAAATATTTGATTACTCTAACCATTGTTACTGTTGTACCATCCAATTGTACCACACCTTTGGAAATGACTTCATATTGAAGACCTAGTTGATCAGCTATTTGTTTTGGCATCACAGAGCTACTTGCTCTAAAATCAATCATGTAATTATGCACCAATTTATCTCTAATGATCAATGAGATATAGAATTATGGGAGATTAAAATTTCTAAATTGTTGTCCTCCATGATTTCCTTCAAGCTGAGCTATATTGGTAAGCACTTTCTCTTGTTGATTGGGTGATTGATTTGATGTTGACCAATTTTCCATAGCAGCTTACAATAGGTCTATTTGTTCTGGGATAGCCAATGAATCCCACATTGAGATGTTTAAATTTTTCCTCTTCACCGCTCAATGATGTTGAATGAAGATGAGCTATCTATTTGTTTCCCTTTTCCTTGAATATTCTTCTCTTGCACATGGGTTGTTACAATTGACACTTGAGCTAGTCTAGGGGGTAGCTTGGGCTGACCTTACACATTGGGAGCTGTAATTTGATTTCCAATACCTCGTGGAGTAATAGAGGGTTATGGATCACTTGAATTTTATGATTGTCCCTCTCCAATATTCCTTTTCTTGTATCATGTATTGACAACTACACTTTGACAAGGGGCTTGGTTAACTCCACAAAAGTCTTCTGTTTTCTAATTAAACAACATAGTTTTGGTTGGAGGTGTCTCTTGCTGAGCTTCTTGCAGCTGATTATCCTCTTGACTAGGTTCTTGGGACACACCAATGGTCTATACCATCAAGGCCTAATTCATTGCACCATTGAAACACATTGATTAACTATGAGGTAGACTACAGGGGTAACACCATTCGTACTCCTATGTCATGTTGTTTTGTGTTAGAACTAAATATTTTGATGTTGAAGCTGCATTTGGATCATATGGTCAGAATGGCATGGCAACTTGAGGTTATCCTTGGTTCAAATTTTGATTTGTGGCATGACTTGGTGGTTTTTTTTTCTGGTATGGGGGCCTAGCTTGATATTGAGTTTGAGGTTGATATGGCCTAGAACTCTGAGCTTGTTGTCTCTCAATAGTCACTAGCTTGTTTCCTAGGTTTTGCAGCTATTTCAAGACCTCCTGGTACTCTTTTGAAGTGCTTGAAGAAATAGAAGCCTCATTGTTGCTTTGATTTCTAGGGGGTGGAATGGGATTCAACTTTGGTGTTTGACTAGTGCTTGGACTTCCTAATTCTAGATATAGAGGCATAGGTGAATTAAACAATTTTCAGCTCTAATGGAAATGTTATAGGCTACAGGTAAGGTTACACCTCCCATGGATTGAATCATTATAGAAATATCAGAATTTAAAGCTTTAAGAAAGTATAGGAAAGCACCTTCAGTTGTTGGTCTCACAGGCCAATGGAATCCTATCCCATGTCCTTTGAAATCTGAAGTTGAAATATGTCAACTATTCATTAGGAGCCCTCTTAATGGTTGTCAATTGTTCTAATAGAGATAGGTTATCCCCCTTTTCTCCAAATTGATTGTGAAGAGCTATGTACAGATGGTCCCAATTCTGAATAGAGCCTATTGTTAGACTCTTGAACCATTGCAAAGCTTTACCCTTGAATGAAGAGGCTAACAATTTGACTGCAATGTCCATCTCAATGATTTCATGAATTGCATAGACATTTGCAATGTCTTGAATGTGGTCACTAGGAGTAGTCTAGTTCTCTCCAGTGAAATATGGAATGTTCTTCAATGCTGTAACTAGAATTGTATTTTGTGCATTAAGAGTGAGTGGGTTACTTCCAGTGAAGTTAACATAGGGATTGGGTTGTGTATGTGCCATTATGATTAGCCTAAGAACCCTTGTTGATTGAATAAAAGAACTACCAGGTGGAGGTGTTGAAAATTTTCTATTTGGTGGAGATGGAGACCTTTGAGATATTGTTCCACTTCTCCCTCTCTTTGGGGACAAGTGTAAATAGACAAACAATCCTTCTTCTCTAGTTCTTGATCTAGTGTGAATTCTTCTGATGAATCTGCCAAGCCTAGACTGCAGAAACCGGTGGACTCTACCTCTTTTGTAGTCGCCAAGTGTGTAATTTCAAAGATCCTTACAACATGAAAACTTACAAATAGTGCACATCAATCTTGCTGCAATAAAATGGAGACATCTTGCTCCCATTGAGCATGCCAACAATGTTAGTGCAAAACCACAACACCCCTGAATGTATGCAACTCAATGGGTTAAGACTCTCGGTGTGATTACATAACATGGTGCTTTTCCCAAAGTTTAGGACTTTACAATCGGGAGATATTTCTGGATGAAATCCGGTTCCTTTTCCTCTGTTCAGGTGCACACATAAAATTTGTAGAGGATCTACTCTAAAATCTACTCTAACTTGCCAAGGAGACAGGGTTGAGAAAGATGCATGAAATAAACCTAAACTAACAAGGGTGATGCACCAAAGGAATGATGAACACCTACTTTACAATTAAACACAAACCATTAAAACTACAATACAACCACCATGCACAAATAACCAAACTGTAATGAGAGATCAAATGAATGCAATGAACACTGAGAGGGTTGAAAATCATCCACAGACATGTATTATTGCTCTAGAATTGATACAAGTACACTACAATGGCCAAGAGGAAAGATTACATTACAACTTGAATGGGAGGTTTGAAAACTCCACAAATTCACTTGTAGACAAGGGAAGAAGGGAGGGTGCAAAAATCCAACCTTTTGAAAAATGCACCTCCTTACAATATATAGGAAGAATGAGAGAAGGAGGTAGAAGAAATATAGACTCCTGTTCAACCACCCCAGAGATGCATTGAATCCACCTGTGAAATTAACGGGTCTCATGACAAAACCCATGCCTCCATTACCATTTCTTGTTGGGAAAGAAATACCTCATTACGACGGTGGGTGAGAAGTGTGACAACCTCAAGAATGGTGGCATGTATTTACTCTAGTCATAGTTGAGGTCATCTGAAGGTCAAGGTTGGGCGCTCAATGCGGGCTCTCACAATATTTTCAAGATCCAAGCATTTAAAAATATTTGCAGGCTACATGATTTGCCAAATATTTTCCAAACTACTTTGGGTTTGGAGTTTATCATGCGATATCTTCGTGGAGCCCCACACATTCTTAAGATTTCGTTGTCCCTTTTTTCACTCCTGAAGTTGTGATGGTTGGAAACTTGGTCTCGCCTATGGGCCTACTCTGTTTCTTTGTCTTTTGGCTAAGTCCTCCCCTTGATTAGAAATGAAAGCGTGTCTAACCCTAGACACGTGGAGGGTTTGTGATTTTTAAGACCCGCCTAGATTTGATCTTTGAAGTTACACCGAGCTAACACATGGAGGCTTCCTCCAACTCTTAGAACTTTTCAACATCTATTCAAAATTTTGGGAGTCGGACCAACTAGAGGCTTCACACTAATTTGGGATCTACCCTTTTAACTCTACATTTGAAGTTGCGTGGATCAGGCATATGGAGGCCTTCGCAGGCTTTTGGAATTTCGAACAGTCGGTGTCCCCTCTTTGAACCTGGGACATGTGGAGGGTTGGTGCCAGTTCATGGTCTATCTTTGGGTAATGAATTTAAAGTTGTGTCAATGACACACATGGAGGCTTCCGCTAATGCTTTTGTTCTTAGCGATTGGGCCTGCTCCTTTCTTGATCCTTGATTACGTGGTGGGTTAGCACTCGTTTGGGGACCACCTTTGGATTCGACCTTTGAGGGTGCACCGATGAGACACGTGGAACCATCCACTGTCTGTCTCATGTTTGAACCTTTCTACAGCTTGTGTAATCTTTTCGGACTACGGCCACATGGGGAGCTGCACTCATTTGGGGACTCCTCCTATGTCGAGTCCGCCCACCCCTTTGATTTTCGATCGAATATGAGCTCATGACATTGAACCGAACCTTTGATTTTCTCCTATACAGGTTGTGTTTGATTAATTTTTCATAAGGGAAAATTTTGTCAACAATTTCTCTTTGGGAAAAGAGGTAAAAGTGTAAAAATCCTCCACAGGTCTGCGCCCCCCGAAACTTCACTTTTGGTGAAAAGACCCTCAAGATCCAAAGTTTACTTTGGAAATAAAACCTCCATGGCTCCACAACTCCGCAAATTTGCAAGTAACATTAAAAAAAATTTGCGGGATCGTGGGCTTGCACTTGAAAACTATGCCATTTTGTGAAAAGTTATAAAAGTTCCTAAATTCCTTGCAAACCCACTGATCGGAATTTACACCTAGGCAAAATTTCCTTCGCAGTCCCGTATATTCACTTAGAAACAGAGATCATCCCTGGGCTTGTGAACTCGTAATTGTAACTTGTGCCTTTTGCAAAAAGTGCAAAATTCCAACATATCTCCCGCTGACCCACAACCACAATTTCCCCTTTGGCAAAAAGTCTTCCCCAAGTCCGCAGGTCCGTATTTGGCAAAAAATCCTTCCCAGGCCCACTGGCTTGTAGCTTGGAAAATATGAAGAGTTAGAAGGACTTCTTTAAATTTTGGAAAGGGGAAGAAATTTCCTATCTGATGAAGATGTTTTAAGGAAACCCTAAGTGCTTAAAAAATATAAAAATCAGATTGAAGAAAAAAATGGGGAAAACGGGGTTAGTTGACTAAAAAAAAAGAGTTAGCTTATTTTAAACAACAAAGTATTTACCATGAGATTTTATGTTTAAATTCTCAAAGAATGTGTGAAACCATGCATCTTTTGGCTTCCATGGATGCACATATTCTAGTTGAATCCTCATTATTTATTATTTGAAGTGTTTTCATCGGACAATATGACATATCCTCTAAGATTTGTTAAGAGTTCCCAACTATTTGCTATAATCAACTTTATCCTACTTAATTCCCCAACCAAATAAATACAAAACCAACAAATCCCACTAGAACTACTCATGATTGCCTTGATTAAGCCAAAATATGCCCAAGCAAGAAGGTTCCATCGCTATCTTTTGTAGTTTAAGCCTTGTTTTAGAAGACATCTACTTTTCTAGAGTGAGAAATCGTGAGAATGAGAATTTGTTGAATTGACCATGTCTTCCCATGGTTATTTCTCATTTTCCTTATAAAGGAGCCTCAAGTACTACTGATATATTCATTTCCCTTACAAATAAAAAATACAAATTGGGTCCTCTCACCTTGTCTCACCACCTGGCTAAAGACATAGCCTAAAGTAGGAGGGTAGGTTATACCTTGACATGGTTCTATATAACTCCTCAAAGCTCGAGTGACAAAGAGATGATGAGATCCTTCCTAGCTGCAAACTAACATAATTCTTTATCCATCATTCTCTAGGAATACCACTCATACTTTTGATGTTTCTTGACTACAAAGGGAGGACCGATTTGGTTACTAAAACTGCATGCACTTCTTAAGAGGGGAAGTTCATTTTCTATACACATGCTCACTATCAAGTGAGGCATACACAATATCCACCTATGGCACAATCCCGGACACATAGAGATAACTACACTTGGGTATGAGATGTAGTGCAATGCTTGGTTGTAAGTTCACTTTTTTGACAACTAATGAAATTTTTACCCCTCATTTACATTTTTTTGACGTTATGATGTGTTTAGAGGGTTTTTAGGTGGTATTCTTTATTATAGGTTAATAATGACATCAAAGATCATTGTGTGACATCATAACAACATACGGTGAGGGTTTTAGAAAACTCAACGACCCTACAAATTTCATTTCTAGAGCTCCTACACATACCATGGAACCTAGAGAGGGATCCTTGAGCCTGAGGCACCACATTACCAATTCATTTGCCATGGTCCCTACTTCTCTTGAACATCTGTATTTTCGGTGATCGGTTGTGAAATTCTACACTTTGGTTCTATCAGTTTTCCACTTCCGCACACCTTTGGGTATATTTGTGAAATTAGCTAAGTGATCTAACACATCTATACTGATTATGGTTTCTACTTTATATGCTTTATTTCTTGCATCATATCATATCCAACAACTGTTTATTATTTTTTATCAATTAATTTATAATTAAGGTGTTAGAAATTTTTATTTATTTTTGAATCATTCAGGTCTAGTACTAGTAAGATAAATAAAACAACATACAAGTTTCTGTAAAGAGTAGGATTACATTTTTCACATACGGTTTTAGGATAAGTCTTACATCAAAATTTTATAGGTATAGTAATAGGTTTTTAATCTATCATATTGAACATTTTGACTAGATTAGTAGCATATTGTGACTATGATACAAGAAAATAATTTTTATATTGAAATATAACCATGCCTAGGAAAGTATGCAATAGACATAAATAAGTCATTTCAAGGTATTATTTCAACTTAGATTTTATTTTCATAATTAAAATTTTATAAATTATTGTAATAAGTAAATCATCAACATACAATGCAATGAGAATAATATGATTTTCTTCAATTTCTACAAACAATTCATTACTAGACAAACAATTAGCAAAACCAACTTCATTAAAAATATATTAATTTTTGCATACCATATAGAGATTTTCATACCATATAGATATTGTTAAACTTACACATATACATTTATATACAAATTTATTCAAAGGATTTAGGTTGGGTCATATGGATTTACTCTTTGAATCACCATTCAAGAATGCTTTCGTAACATCTATTTAATTGATTTTATATCCATATTGAGAAACTAAGACAATAAGAATCATTTTAGTTCTCATTTTTACAATTTGTGGAAAGGTTTCTACATAGTTGATTACAATTTTTTGATTAAACCCTTAAGCTACAAACATGGATTTTAATTTATCAACACTTCCATCGGATTTATATTTGAATTTTTATATCTAGATACATCTTACTATATTTCATTTTTCATGAGGAGGGACTAGGTCCCAAGTTTTATTTTTGATAAAGGTAATGCATTCAGATTTCATTCCATCTACCCATCTTTCATCAGAAGAATCCTCTTCAAAATATTGGGGTTTAGGTTCATACATAGTCATTAGGGCATGATATGTATGTTGACTTCTAGTCATTTTCGAAGGGTTTCATGATTAGACTCTTCAATAATAGACTCATTTAATTTAGGCATTTTAGTTAAGGAGGAAACAAGAACATATTCTTTTTCTACAATGGGCTCATTATTAACATCATCACTATCATCATATCAATATCATTATCATTATTTTCTACTTCATTAGATTCATCATGAACAATAGAAACAAAAGAGGATGAAGATGAAAAAAAAATTATTCTAATATTTTAACATTCCAATTTTTATGAGTTCTATTTTAGTAGGATCATAGACCCTAAGACTGTATTTATTCCTCCAGAGCCTACAAATATACATGGATATGAGGTTTGATATAACTTCTTCCTTTTCTATTTTTGGAATGAATATAGTTATTGGGCTACCAAATATTCTCAAATTAGACACATTTGGTATTTGGTTTTTATAATTTTATAAAGGAGTGGAATTAATTATAATTTTTTGGGTACTCTACTAAATGTGTGAACAATATTGTTCATTTTTTCAACTTAGATAAATTAAGGACTTGACCTAAATGAAAAAAAATCTAGTCATTTCAAAAATATTGCTATTTATCCTTTCTACATTCATATTATCTTAAGGATAATAGGGAGCAATAAATTTTGTTGTATATCATATTCAAAAAACAATGAGTTAAATACTTTACTATTATATTGTCCCCATTATCTGATCTAAGCCTCTTAATTTTATAACTAGAAATATTTTCAACTAAATCTTAGAATTCTTTTAATTTAGACAAGAAATCAAATTCAATTTTCTGAAGAAAGACTAGATCATAAGAGATAAATCATCAATAAAAGTGACTGCATACAAAAATCCATTTAGGCATGGAACTTCTAAGGGTCCTCTCACATTAGTTGGACTAGTTCCAAAGTTTTGAAGAGTTTACATCATGATGAATATGAAAGGAATTTACATATTGCTTACCACATAAGGACCCTTCGCATGTTTCATGAGATTGAAAACTAGGTGGCATAAAATAAAATAGGTTAATTCGATATATGACGTACATGTTCCTAAAGTTGACATGACTTAGTCTTTCTTCCCAAAATTACATGTTACTTCTATATTGGGTTTACAAATAATAAGTAGAAATAATTCATTTAAACATACATACACCATTCTTTTAAATACCCTCAACTATGGTGACATAAAGTTCATTCTTAATGAACCATTTATCTTTATTTAAATTTACACTATAGTTATTATGAATTTTTAACGATAAGAAACAAAAATCATTTTCAATTTAGGAACTAACAGAGCATTGGTAAAGATAACATTGAGTTTATTTTCTTTTCTTTATCCCTAAACATCGAGGATTAAATTATCAACCAAATAGATCCAATCATCACATTCTCTCGGATTAGATAGGATATCATACCTATATGTCATGACCTAGAGGAACCACTATCTAATATCCACTTGATTTTATTTTCTACCTAAAAGGGAAGGATACAAAGTAATGACATTAGTTTTCTAATCAAATTTTTAGTTTTAGTTTCTATTTTGATTTTGGTCTAGTTTATTTTCTTTTTGTTTTTGAAATCTTTTTTTTTACTTTATAGTCGTCTTTTTTGTGAGAAAAGTTTTCATAGGTATGACATTTATCATCAAAACACAGTCCTAAGTTATAGGATTATTATCTTTATTATGGTTTTAAAATATGATTTTTGATTGTTAATAAAAGTAGATGGATTGTTCTTAGATTTATAAGTGATAAATTCCTGAGGGGATAAGGTTGGTGGGATGAGAGGATATTCGAGATTCCATGTGGGAGAAGTCCATTTATGTGAGTGAGAGGGGGTGTAGAGATCGCTACTTGGAAAAGGATGGGATGACAATAATTTTAAAGGGGACACCATCTTATAGGTTGATATGATATAGTTTATAAGGTTTTAAATTATAGTTTGGTTTCTATGTTATTTTAACCTACTTTATAGTTTATAAAAACATTAATATTAATAAATTTTATGCTATAGCTTAAAATTTCAAAATGTAACCCTTGTTAATTAAAGGGGTTTTGGGACATATAAAATTTATTTTTGAATAAAAAGATGAAAATACAAATTAAAATTTTACCAAGGTTATACCAAGAAACTTTGGGAACAAAGGTAATTCTTGAACCAATAGACAAAACTTATCTCCTAAAATCATGGAAATATGTCTCCTTATGTTCCTTGATATTAACCGAGGGTTTAACTTCTTGAATTTATTTTCAATTACACACTTTATATACTATAGGAACATAATAATATATTTCAAGAAAATTTTAACCCTTCAATTTTATTTATAGGTCTTGGTCATACTTCCACCAATCTTGCACTTGAAAACGTGGGATGCTTTGAAAATAATTTAACTTGCATGCAATGTTCTTGAGGGGAGGAGGAGGTATTTATAAAAACTTTCTAACCATCGAGGTACCCAATCACCCCAACAAACATACCTTATTGGTTAATTTATTTATTAACATTATAACTAGGATTCGGTACCATGTTTTTATCGGGACTAATTAACGAATCAATTAAATATTGAAATAAAAATTAGTAAACAACATTTAAACTACGCAAATAAATAAATAATATAATGATGACACATATTTACACGGAAAAGTCTTGAGGGGTAAAAATCATTGTTAAAAGAGATATTCCATTAATCGAGAAACATTATAGTCAAGTAAAAATATCCCTCCTCACATCTCTCCATCAATCCACATAAAAATTTAATAATCACAATAATTGAAGATCATGTTTATTTGAACCATGGGTCACAAACATATTAGGTGAAAAGATGTGTCCTTACAAAAGGCACCCTATTTTAATATATTTATTTAAAACAATCAATTAACATAAAAAAACTTAGCTTATGATAAATATTAAGGAATATTAATTTTCTTGTATTTTTAATTATAAACAAAGGTTTATTAGAACTTAATATTATGTTATAACACGAGATAGATAAAGAAGAAAATGATAAAGGTCCCTCTTAGTAGGCTATTTTCTATGATGATGTGGGATTAAGGTAAATAGGATATAATAAAGTAGGTTTTGACATCTATGTATCACCAATAGAGGGGTAAGTAGATATTTCTTTAATGTTAATAGTGATGGTGGAAAAATTTGGAGTAGTTGCGAGTGTCATTGGAAGAATTTGGAAAATGTTTCGAATAAGGGGAATAACTAATATGTAAAGGGTGATGGGTTTAGTGTCTAATCTTTTTATAGAGATTCGATCACCACAATGAAAACATTTTGGAGGGTCAAGACAAGGATCTTATGATGTCACATATTGAGTTTCGTGAGGCTGTGGAGGTTCCTAATTTGTTTCTAATGGTGTTTGTAATGGATCGACATAACCTGGAATGTTTTGAACAAGAGAAAGGGTTGGTTGAAAGTATTTTTGAAGTTGATATGCCATATTTGAGATGTTTTAAAGGTGATACTATAGCCATGAACCGCACATAAAAAATAACGAATCAAACCATGGTTGTTTATGAGAAGTTAAAACCACATAATTATAATAATGTTTTATATTATCTTTATTAAGTTCAAAAAAGTTGTGAAATTGAAAATGGTGGAAGGTTTCTGGAAAAGAATAACTAAGGTTGGTTTCCACAATATGCGCAAAGTTACGTGAGGCCCAAGTATATGTTGGTGTCAATATGAGGCATAGTATTGCGGCTTCCCCTCACTTCACGCTCTCACGGTGATAAAGGTGTCGAAAAATTATCGGATATACCAGCCACTAGATATCTATATTCAACCGTAACGTCGTGTCAATTCTCCATTAGTGATCAAATCCAAGTAGGTAGACGTAAAAGGAATTGGTTAGATGTAAGTATGATTTTCACGTGTTTTGGTTCTATATGAGGGTAATTTTTGAATTCCCTTCTTTAAATCATAATTAAAATATGTGAGAAAGAAACATGAAGATTGGTTTAAAGACTGAAAAGGAAATTTTGACTTCGGTGAAGATAATTTAAACAAAAATTTGATGTTGAAATCAAATGAAGGAAAATAAATGGATGTGTGTTTTCTATTCCTTTTTAATTTTATTATTTTATTTTTTTCTTGAAGAAGTGATAAAAAATAACTTTGATTTGTAAATTTATATGATTTGATAAGAAAGAAAAAATATGATATTAAATCTAACTAAGAAAGGACCAAAGGTCCCCCTTTGGGTGTGCTAGAAGATTTGTGCGAAATTTTAGTTTATCAATTATACGATAAACACCAAAAACTCATAAGACAACAAGTTTTAAGGATACATGTGTTGATCATGTATTGTCAAGATGAGAGGATGCAACATAGATATGAGATATTCCTCCTTCGAGAAAATGGGAGAACATACATGCAAAACTAGATGAAAATGATATGTGTTGGATAAAGATTTAATGAGTTACTTGGAAAATTCAAATCCTAGGAACCAATAGGCATCTTTGAAGGGTGTTAACTCATTTTAACAATTAAATGATATTATATGGAATTAATTCAAAATAAATTAATGATTTATAAATCCAGGAGATAGAAACATCATGTATAGTGTGGTAGGTGGCCTAGGTGAGGGCTATGGATAGCTCAAAGTCTAGGAAGTAATCAAACTAGGATTATTTTATCACTTCCTATTATTCACATATGATCTTGAGTTTTTCTTGGATATATTGAATGTCTAGTGTTAAGGTGATGCAACAAAGGATAAATTCATGCACGATATCAAATTGTTTGAAGAAAAAGCATTCTTTGATGATGGTAAGTTTGTATATGAAATTAATGTGATGTTTGTTACCTAGTACAATCATTTATAGATAATAATAACTTGAAAATAGATATATTAGGTAAAAATAGATTGATGTTTGATTAAACATATGATAAATATTATTAAAATTCATGAATGAAATGGATCATTAGTGATTCGCATAATTTAAAGTTATTTAGGTACATTGTTTGGGATTATTGTGAGAAATATTCCTTCTTTGATAATATACAATTTGGATATAAAAGGAAATATTTAAATACTAATATGACCTTTCATATGATTTGATTATAAGTTGGATATGATGATAAATGAAATTTTCTTACCTTGAATGATAAATGTTAAAACATGTTGTTATGGGAACCTTATGGTGTTTTTGGATCTTCCACAGACATATTGATTGTCATGATGTATTTTGTGTCTCTAGTGTGTTTGAATTTAGCTATAAATTGCAAGGGATCCCTTTGAATGAGTTTCATGTTGCTTAACTAATTGTTATTGTTTTTAGAATCGGTAAAATACCATGATAATTAGGGAAACCCACTTGGATGTGATTTTAACCACTTCAAAATTGGTGGATTCATATATGAGGATGATATGAAATGGTCATGAGGAGGTTAGAAATGTTAGGGGTTAAAAAGTAAGGATAAAAATGGGTTGGGATTGGTTATAGGTGGTTAGGGATGTTTTAGCATAGGTAAATGAGATTTACACGGAGGTAGAATGTGATTTTATGGGGATGGAATCATGGGTTAGACTAATACAATAAATTTTTTTAATTTTGAATGAATGTTTTTATTATCGATAAAAAATATAGGGTACCAAAAATAGGTGTATACAGTCATTTGATGATTTATAGGTATGAGATACTAGTGTCTTGTTTTGTGTGACATGTTTAGGTCTTTGGGACGAGAATTTTTTTTTGTTTGTGTGATCATCATTATAAGTTAAGATGAATGATATGGCCCAAAAATATAGGTCATGGGTTGTATGTCCTATTATCTCTTGAAAATGCACCCTGGTTGAGACATGAAAGTAGTGGTTCTAAGCTTTATTTGAATCTCTCACTTTCATAGATATAATGGAAACACCTCAGGTCTATGGGTATACATTTTGTTGAGGTGAGTCTCCGGTATCAAGGCTGGTTCCTTTTTGATGTATCCTAAACTAATTTTTTAGGGGTTTGAGGTTAAAAAAATGACTATAATTTAAATTAAAATGGGTGATACACCAAACTTGTTGAGGGATTTGAATGAGTATATGTACAATTAAATTGAGAATTAATTTTGGATGTACGAACAAATGGTTTTCAACGAGGATATTAAGGAAAAACACTATGTATTCGGGGATAAATTACAACAATATAACAAGATAAACATGCACACCAAAAAAATGGAGAAAATACCAGATTTACTGACATGGTGAGATGATTAATCAAGGAATTAACATTCAAAATAATTAATAAAGAGATACACACCACTGAAAATAATTGGAAAGGTAGAAATCAGTTCTCATTCACTGCAATGCATAAAATTACTTCAGCACTCCTATGTCCAAAAATTCCTCCTTGTGCCTTACAATCACACATAATATAAATCAAGAGTATTCATCCAACCCATCCTAAAAATAGGATGAAATTTTTACTCTCCCATGCATTCCAATTTTACCCCTTTATCATAAATAAATAAAGGAATAAAATTAGACATGCTAATTACAATTAGGGATTAATAGCCTTGGTTACAAAAATAAATTTCAGTCAAAGTGCAATTGAATGATCTATTTTTAATAAAATTTGGGTGAATAATTTTAATAAAATTAAATAATATATTCTTTATGCAAGTCTTCTCCAATGTGCATGCAATCTTTTTCTTCTTTTTTTGATGTGACAATTGCAACCTAATAGACTTTCAATGATATTTTTAGCGGGTTTACAATTCTGCCCCTTTGGATGCACATGCAAAAATTAATCTTCTGTGTGAGCAAAAATAATTCCTTTGTCTTTAATACTTTGCAAAACATTCACCCTCAATGTGGGGACCACTTGTAGGCATGTGTAAGAAAATAATACCCTTATTTTGTGAAAAATAAGGTTAGTAGTATGTCAAAAGGTCTTATTGGTTTTTGATGTTGACATCTTGTACACTTCTTTGTTGTTCTATCTTCTAGTGGATGACATGAAAAATTACTTCTTTGCAAGTAAAAATAATGCTTTGTCTTTTCACTTAGCAAAATTCATTCAACTCCAATTCACCCACTGTGGGGACCACTTGCAAAAATAAGGTGATTGGAAAAAATCTAATTCAGTCCCTTTCACTAATCCATGTCACACAATGATGTTGACATCCTTCCATGCATTGTTTTCTCATGAAAATACATACTTGGCAAAATAATATTTCTTACTGTGGGGACCACCTTTGCAGAGTTTAAGGAAACTTTGGCCTTACCTTAGAAATTTTAAAGGCATCTTTACAACGTGCATTGGCTCCTTTTGATTAATCAAGCAATCATAAAATATGGTAAGGCCTACCTTTTTTATAATCATAGGTTGTCAAATACCACTCGGACACCTTTTACTTGGTTGATAAGACATTGTTTTTGACCTTTTTGATTAATCATATTACACACCATAGTTTTGAGCTCTTTTGGAATAATTATTTGATTGATCATTGTTATCGGTATTTGATTTTTATTGCACTATGGTTTTGGACCTTTAATAGGTCAATGCAAATGATTTTGCAAATAATAGGGTTGGGCCCTTTCAACGATGACTTGATCCTTCACATGAATTTTGAGGGCATACTTAACTTGAGTGAAGTTTTGAACCATGGTGGATTTAATTTCTTTTGATGAGGACCATCGATATTTATCTTGTTTTATTCACAATCATTGATCTTTCTATTCGCTTGGTTAGGGTTTTGACTCCGTAATCAATGCGGGTGTTTTGCTAATCATTGATCTGTGTACAATTTGATCTCCTCCATCAATTTTTTTAGCATGTAATTTACAATTATTTTGATCCAAAGATTAATCCTTGGTCATTTGATCTTGGTCATATTAGAAATACGTCATTGATCTTCTAATCCTTGGTAGACGGGTAGTTGGACTGTGGATATGTTCTTCGCCATTGGTCTTGATATGATTATAAAATTGGTCATTGATGATAACTCAGAATGAGTTAGGTTTGTTTTAAAATCTCATCGAGATTATCGTTTTTTCATTTTGTTCTCCTTTCAAATGGCGAAGCCCTAGCCAATTTTTAGCTCGCCACTATGAATATGTTCTTTTGAGGTTTTTATTGTATCTCTAGAACTATGAAAATATACATTTTTATTATTTTTTCTCGGGATTCGAGCTCTGAAAAATAGGGTTGAACTTAGTTCTATGTGAGATTCCTGGTATTTTTGGTCACCATGAAATTTTGTGAGGGGTGAACCTTAGGTTCTTTGTTGTTTTTAAATAATTTGTGCATCTTGTTTCCATTGTTCGAGGTTTCAAGTTTAAAGAAATCTTTGTTGTTTTTGGTGAGTTGGGGATGGATTTTTAACCATTTTATCTGTCATTTTCTAATAATGGATTCATTTAGGAGAAGGTTCAATCTCAAGAGTTCTATTTCATTTCAAGGATCTCCCCTTAAAGGTCATATTTTTCATTTGTGAGATCGATATTTTATTTCTTTAAAACTGTTATCAAACAAATCACAAAGACTCTATGTTTATACAAGTGCATATACTTGAACTCACGGTGTGATTGGATAACATGGGTACTATATCCAAGTTGTGGGACTCGCTACTTGAGATAGACCTCCAGAGAAAGCCGGTTCTTGCTCCTAAACTACCTGCCACAATTTACTCTAAGGCAAGGGAAAATAACTATTCTAATTTAAATTTCCAAGGGACCAGGGAGAGAGAATGCATAAAATGAAAGCCTACACTAAAGTGGTGATACACCAGAAAAGGAGGGTGTGAAATTAGTCTTCAAATGCGTGAGATACAGGAGCAAAGCGCACACTAGAAGGGGGTGATGACGGTTCTCCATAATCTAGAAAAATGCATTCAAACAATATCTCAAACATACAAAATGATAATGGATCCCTGCATGAACATAATAATAGACACAATATTCTTGTAATCAAGGTTGAAGGGGTAAGAAGAATGCAAGAAAACACGGTTGTGGAAGATGCATCAAAAGTTATATTTTATTGCTTCTGATATGCAGTTCGATCGATTACAAGAAAAGGGCACGGATCACCATGCAAGGAGTCCACAACAAGGGCCTCTGACACATCAGCTTCACAAAGCAATTTTGGCAGAGCTTTGCTACAAAACTACCTCCCTTGACAATGAGCCCAACACTCCAATTTATAGAAAAATGAGAAGAGAAAGAGAAGGAAAAATGGAAATCCCGAAATCTATCCTTGACCACTTGTAAGAGGCATTAAATGGAGTGAAATGATTATATATTACTTGCAAAAGGATCCCCATACTGTCCTAGGTGCTGCAGCAGAGAAATAATGATGACCATGCCTCTTAATTGTACTCCCAACCACCAAATAAAACACTTGTTATGAACCCGGCCACGTTTTATAAAAAAATCTCCATCAATCTCTCATCAAATATGGAATTTATTGATTTCTATGCATCGGGATTAGAGCCAAAATTCCAACGGTACAAATTTTGCATGATTTCATTGAGAAACACAAAATTTATGGCCTTCGAGTGCGGACAACTATTTTGGAGTGCAGCGGGCATTTTCTGTCATTTGACGAGGAATGAGCATTGTCGACTAGAGCCGAATATGTTTCTTTTATTAAAATATATCTAACCTTGTTAAAATAAATAAATCCAGTTTTTGTGGCATAGAGGACGTCGTGCTCGTTCCAGAAAGTCCAATTTTATGAAAATCGGAGCTCGGAGTCAAAAGTTATGGCCGTTTGAAGTTCACGGGTCAAACGTTGACTTTTCTTCTTTCTGCAGCTATTTCAGAAAATTGGCTGATTCGCGCCCCGCACGTACTTTTGTCCCGGCCGTCCCAGACGAATTCTCCCACATCGGCCAATTCGGGCTTCCTTGTCCCTTTTGCGGCCTTTTCACCTTTTCGCGTCCGTGCGTACTTTTGTCAGTCCCGTCCCCGTGACGAAAATCTCGCACCGCCATGATAGATAGTCTTTCGGCAAATCAGCCGATTTGCATCCCACACGTAATTTTGTCCCAACTGTCCCGCGGACCACATGGGACAAAAATGTCCGACTTAGCCAATTTTCTTCCTTTTTGGTCCCAAACTTGGTACGATGAACCTCTGTATAACCCGCACTGGTACGATCCGCACCCTTCAGACCCGAAATGCTTTAAAACAATCTTGCAACCTTATTTTTGCATTTTTTCATTTTTTTAACTCGTTGGGATTTTTTCTTGGATGGGAGAGTTGGAGAGAAGCCAAGGGGCCCCCCAAAAACACAATTTTGGGCCTTGAATCAATCTACTTGCTTGGAACTAAAAAATTTGATGCATGTTATCAAAATTACCTTGAGGGTGAATTTTGGATTAAAAACCCTTTACTATAAATAAACAATGAAAAGAACCTTTATCATTTCTCATTTCATAAGCACTGATATTTTGTATTTTCACACTCTATCTATGTCTTCTATTTCTGTAGAATTTTGAAATTGAAATGGCTTCTGGGTAGTTGTATCTTCATTTTTTTTGTCCTTATTCACTTATATCGAGCTCTCTGTGAGGTCTTGTGGTCGTCATTCTTCTAGTAATTCAAGCCTATCATTCCATTTCCATTTGGGTATATATTTTATGTCCGCTCTCTATTCAGAATTTGAGCCTTGTATTGTTATGTTGTTTGAGTTTTTATCGCAAATGTTTACCCTTTTTTATTTCTGAAATATTGCATGTTCTGTATCCTGGGATCTTCTAATTCTCGTATTCTTAAATCCTGAACAATGGTTTGATTTTTCTCTGATGGGTTTATATTATCATGGAATTTCCTTTCATAATTTGGTGAAGCTCGTTGAATCATCATTTGAGTTTCGTGGCTTTTCCTATTAGGTTTTTATGTGGTCGTTATGAAGTAGATACTCTATGTTTTAATTTTATAAATTGAGTTTCCTAAAAAAATCCTGAAAATTACATTGGCAAATGGATGTTGATTCAAACATGTTACAGCTTCTTTTTATACTTGAGTTATATTTTATTCTCAGTTTGTAATTTTGAGCTATTTCTTGCTCACTGGTTGTTGATCTCTAAGATGTCTTAGGACTTGACTGTGAAAAGTTTTATTGCTCCATTTCGACTACTATGTTATGTACATGAAGGAAGTTGGACATGTATTGCATTTCCTATATTGCATTTTTCTGATCTTTGATCTCATATTTCACACAAGTATGTTTCAAGACATGATTGTATTCCTGTCATAAAACTCTGATTATTCTATATATTTTGAGCCCTTATGTATTTACTTTGATTTGAACACCTATCCATTTTATTGTTCTTGGTTGAATGGAGAAGCTTAATCACTTAGTTCAAACCTGTACTGAAACTTGCTAATGTCCCTGCTGATTTCTTATTTCCTGAGATGAAAACTATAACTCGAATAACTTGCTTATTATTTTGGATATTTTGCACAACTTTAATATTCTCGAGTCTTGAAGATATTTGATGAATTTTTGCTTGAAGTAAGTGTTATTTTTCACTTTAGTTAGTTACAAAGTAGTGTTATGAACTTTTCTTGGAATAATATGTCTCTAAGTTTCATACTTTGTACTCAATGATAAAATAATTCATTGGAGCTGAATTTTCAATACAAATGCAACATTGTAATTAAATTTCCTTTTAAATGCATCATAATTGCATAATACTTGGGTGTTTGTAATAAAACATTCATTTGCATATTTTAAATTTATTCAAACCCAACCAAATTTATGTACTTTGATGATTTTCTATATGATATCTCAAGTTGTTGAAACCTTTTAGAAGCATGTAATCTTGAGTTTGTCTTTAAAGCTGAAGCTAGTTACTCTCAAAATTTTGGTTTCAACTTGCATCTGAGCTCAATTTTTTTGTTGTGCATGATAATGATGTTTGATCTTCATGAATGAGGAACCTATATTTTGATTCTCCTATATCTGCATTGGTCAATCTCAACTCTTGTTGCTCCATTAAATTTGACTTTGTTTCATTCTTGCAATATTCTGCACCTTGTAAGGCTTGATCTCATTGAGATATCACTAGAAAATGTGCCTCATGACTGTAATCTTTGATGATATTTGAAGCTTGATAAGTACTTTGAGTTGAAAATTTTAAACATGTGCTTTCACTTTTATCTCTTGGTCTAAAATTGTATATGAGTATGTACTTTGATCATTTAGCTTTGTTTCTAAGATGGAAATTTCACCATGTATTTCATAATAGCTTATGTTCTCATGAATTTTTACTTGACCGTATCATAATCAAGAGTTTACTTGAACAATAACATGATTATCCTTTAATGTGAGCCCTAAAAACTGTTAAGTGCTCTTCATTCAATGTTGTACCTTTTAATGCAATTTGTTTCCTTTGATAAGCTATGACATTTAGATCATTCATGTACCTATTTGAACTTGTAATTTGTACTCTATAATTTTCCCAAGTTATGCAACAAAATGCATCTTCTTTGAACTTTGTACCTTCATTCTTATTTGAGTGGCAAATATGAATACTTGTACTTTTGTATCTTGATCATTGAGCTTTTAGTTATTGAATAGTTGCATCTTGTTCACTTTGACTTGAGATTTGAAGTACTTACATTTCGTGATTTGTAATTTGATGATAAATGATATTTTTGCTTGAATTTTCCTTTTTCCTAGAACATCTCAAAACCTTGTACCATCTAGATTCCTTAAGCAATTTTTTTCCTTTTAGTACAAGTAATCATTTATGCAAAGATTTTGTTTTCTTCATCTGCTATATGTACCTACACACTGAAGAAAATATTTAAAAATAATTGGGATTTTTGTCCTCTCTTATGTTCCATAGTGTTTTTATTTTCTCTTTCTTCTTTTGTAATGATTCTAGGAATGATATGTTCTACTCCATAATACCACTTGATATTAATAAATTTGTTTGCATGCGATTACATAATACATGAGTAAAGATCAAACCCCGAATTTGTTGATTGATGTCATTTTTCCTTTATTTTTAGGTGCACTTGTAGTTTCTTGCAACACAAATGAAAGATGGATCTAGAACTAGAGCCAAGAATATTAGAAGAAAAACACATTGCTGACAATTTTTTCACTAGTGCAAAAATGGGCAGCTCCAAACTTTTTCACGATGGATGGAATTGTTGGAGTAAACCTAAGCTAGGGGAGATTCTTTCGTTTAATATTTTATTTGTTGAATTAATTAATAACTACATGTAATTTGTACCTATGTATGCTATTACAAAATGTAACAGATCACATAGTATGCAAATACGTGCTTGTCTTCAGCAAAATAACACAAAGGCCTTGAAGGAAAGATGTGTAATCTTGATGAGGACCAAAAATACATAATTGATGAAGTGTTAAGTTTTGGAACAACAATCAAAGTTGTAAATTACAACAATATAAAAGTTCATTACTAAGGTTACAGGTATTTTAAAGTTCTTTCCTTCATGATTAAATACATTCAATTATGTTATTGAGTTGTTTAATTCATTATACAATCCATATACAAATCTAAAATGTAGAAGGAAGTACACAACTCAGTTTTAGAATTCAATGTTTTATTCATAAGGAATTTCAAATGTTTCCCACACAAGCCATGGGATGTGACTCAAGTAAACATCATAACTACTGAAATAGAAGGTGCATGTGCATGAAAATAAAAGCAAAATAATATGAAGGAATCCATCATTTCCTTATTTATTTTGTCTTGTTGCTCCATCTCCGCTCCATCTTTTGCTCCATCTTCATCCTTGCTTTATTCAACACTTTATCTTGTACTGAAAACAAACATAAAAGAGACTCTGTTATTCATGAGTTGAGGATTAAATTATGTTCTTCTATTATCTATATGTATGCAAATGAATCTCTCGATATCGGGATGTATGATTTACAAAAATTAAATTCATATGTGAATGACAATAGTATTCTACATTAGTACACATGATTCTTACAATCATTTCGGAGAGAAAATATAAAGAGAAAACTATAGAATAGAAGAGAGGCCAAAAACCTAATGTTTTCTAAGTAATTAATCTAAATGTGTAGGTACATGTAAGAAAAAGGAAGTGTTACATTACGAAACTTGAATCGAGAAAAGTACATTTATTCCGATTCGAGACTAAAGGTTGAAATACACAAACATGTGCCTATACTAATACATAAAAGAAATGTAGGTTTAGTGCTACAAATTCTAACAAATGGAATGAGACAAATTTGTTGCTGAAACAAAATGGAAAAGGGAATCTAAGAAAAAAATGACAGGTCTTCACCATGTAAAATGGACATTTTACATCTTCCCATCATGTTATTTCACAACTAAATCATGCTTGAAATTTATACTAATAAAATAGTATGAAAGAAAGGAGATAATACATTATATAGTCAAATTTGATTCGGATAAATACAAGTTACTTTATGATAAAGAACAACTTTAGTTATAAGTACAACTAAGGATGCGAGTGTGACTCATGATGAAGAGATAAAGTACACAATGCTGACCAACTCAATACTTACATAAATTCATCATACATAAAAGACTTAACAGGACATGAAAAGGTTACGAAGAAGTGAAGAAATAAAGATAGAGCTTTGTAAATCAAAAGGTAAATAAAAAAATAGAGTTGCGAGATCAAGATGGCTACTTCAGTAGTTGATTCGGGAATAGGAGTTGCAGAACAAAAATAACAATAAAGTCTTCTTTTAATAGAACAACACTGAAATAGTTTACAGAATAAGGTTTTCACAAGGTAACATGTTCTTGTTCATAAATTGAAGATTTTTTAGCTTCTATAGGATGTATGAAGAGTACATAAAAAAATCAAGTTGTTACATCACTTCTACAAAAAAATGTGCAGCTACAAGATTACAAAGTATCAATCAAAAGTGAGCGAAGAGAAAGGTACATAAGCTGAATGTGTAGGTACAACTATTGATAACACAAGAAATCACCAATAACAATTTCAAAATCTCAAAAAATTGCCAGTTTAGCATTTACAAGTGCCAATCAGAAATTACTAGCTATAGGAAGAGTACAAAATCCTTCATAACAAGCATGAGGGAATATCAACATACTATAACTCAAGGAACCATATAGATTGAAGCACACAACTATACAGATCTGCAGCATGAAAAGTGATACAAATTTGTGAAAATGCTTCCAGATTCATCACTCAAGTATATTACAGAGTTCACAAACAATATGCATAAATGGAATGTGGTTGGAGTTTCATATTTTCTTGAGTTACATGACCAAATCTTGAGCCTATATTACAACTTTCCATATATGTTTCCTTCGATAACATACGTTTACTTAGTACTTATTGCAAGCATTAGATAAGTTGAGTTAAAATTTTAAAAATATTTCCAATCTTGGTGTTAAATGAAATGGATAAATTAACTCACTGCTTCACTTTGTATAAGTACATAGAAAATCTACACTATGAAAAATAATTGCAAAAATACAAATCAAGATACAATTATAGTGCACATTTTACTGATTCTCACTAGAAATAGTAAAATGTAATAGGAATGAAACTTTTTTTTGACAATAGAGAGTTTTCCAGTTATTACAAGGTGAGAGTGTAATATAAGAAAGCTTCCATCCGAATAATCATATTAAGCTCTAGTTGCAAACTAGGCAGTAAACCCCTACAAGCTCGAGGTTACAGTTGTTGAAAAGATACACAACTCGGGATAACAATAAACAGATATAAGCAATCATGTCTCTTCTATTCACAACACCAGAGAGAACCTTCAACTACCTCAGAGCATTCAAATCTCATCAAATTCAGAGAATATGTTTTCAGAATGAGCTACAGGGACTTGAGCATCAGACACCACTGCAACATTAACAAATCAGGTAGCATTCAGAATACTAAGCTACAACAAAAGGTGGATATATCAAAGTAACAGGAGTATTCATTGATAATATCACATAAAGCCAAAGAACATCTCGCTTGAGATCAAGCAAGATTGAGAAAAATAAAACCTAGCTCGAGTGAATATCAAAAATCAAAGTTTAGTGAATAGAAATGAAATGGAAAACATTATATTTCACTTTTAAGAGTAACAGGCCATACAATGGGAGATATAATTGAAAATATATCAAATATTGTGTTAGTATCAAAATAATAGGTATTAAAAGCATCAAAAATAATGATAATCAAATTTCGAGGAAAGAGTTCATCACCTCACTCTAGAGAAATAAGAATCGAATCATTTCTCATGATTTTAGAACAATCAAAATAAAATACGATATCTAAATTTGTAGTGAAATAAGCTAACTCACACGAGATATATAAAAATGCTTAGATCTACAAATTATAGAACTCCGAAATCATTTTCATGGGAGCTCAATAAACAATATCACCAAGAGAAAACACAACAGGAGCTTCTAGTTTTATTTTAGTTTACAAATGCTCCCAAGGGTAAAATCAATCAAGTACAGAAGAGTCAATTCGAGAGAAAGCATTGAAATTTATAACAGATATAAAATATTTGAGCCCATACAAAAATGATCAAGTATTAAAAAAAATATCATCACAGAGGAGAAGAAAACCGAAAAAATATCAAGATTATTTCTCATGTAAATAACAGTGAGTCAAGATTACGGTGAAAATAAAACCCAACTTAAATAAAGACAACAAATCTAGATTCACTCACGATGAGCTCAAACTTTCAAAGTAAAGCTTTAATACCCAAAAACATGATTAGATGAATACATGTTATAAGTCGAGACAGTGATAACAGCATATCAAAAGAAGAAATCTCATACATGCTAACCTTAGTAAAAAGGAAACTATAATAACAAGGTTGAAGCTGAAAAATTGATTACCCATGTCACTTATACAACAAATCTTATGATTTTTGAACAAAATATAGAATACCCATTTGACAAATTACAAGTTGTGGCATCATTATGCACTTATGAGTTGGAATCGACAATAAAAACCCTCAAAGTGTGGAACAAAAGAAAGATTTCCATGGATTTTTTTGTTTTTTTAGCTCGACCGAACCATGGAGACAAAGAATATATAACAACTTCAAAGTATCGATTCTACAAGATACATGTTAAAGAATGAAAAAAATTTCAAGTTTGTAGAACTGAAATTTCACCTTTTGTTTTTTTATGAAGAGCAAACAAACGAGTTCAAAGGAGCACCACACACGGAATGATGGCCATTTTTAGAAATGAGCACTTAGTAAAATCACAAAAATAATTTAAATGACTTTCAAGCTCGAAAACCACAAGAAATTAGCTCTATCTTGATAAAAACAATGACCACGAGAAGATCCATTGCTTATTTTTAGCGAGAAGCACGAAGAGAAATAAAAATATTATAGAGCCCCAAACCATTGATTTTGAAGAATAGAATGAAGAATCACCCAAGATCATGCTCAGAAAGATCAAACAGAGAGGTTCAAAACTCATTGATAGCGGCCACCATAAAAAAAAATTCATCACATGAAATGACAACACACGAGCTCAAACCCACGAGACTAGAAACCCAAAAGGGAGAAAAATTGACAACACTGAGCTTAAAATCATCTCTAATGGCGCTGACCGGGGAAAATTTTACGCAAAGCTTCGTTAGCTCAATGAAATCAAAAACATTAGGGTTGTAATGATTATACATATTAAACTATAGTCTTGAGTTAACTAGACCCAAACATGGTTAAAATGTGTGCACGTGTCGGTATTAGAGAAAATCCTAATTAGGGTTGAGTTAATCCATCACCGAAAAAGTCACAAAGGTTGAGTCACCATGGGAAAGGGGCCATCCCACATCATTAAAAGAATCATTGCATTGACCTTGGTTAAGGTCCTAAACATATGCCAAAATACCATAATACCGACAACAAATTGCAATGCTGATGATATCCAAAAAGGTGGCCGAGTATATAATATGGCAATATTTCAAAAAATTACCCCATGTTTATTCTAAATCATAATATTATGCCAAGTCAACAAAGGAGGTCAAATCCAAATGAAGACAAGTGTTCACATCATAGGTGGTCCCCAGAGTGGGATTTTTAGAAAGTAGATAATAGCATTATGTGCACAAGTACAATTCTTCATGTGACTCACGGGGGTTCATTATCTAGGCAATATCCTAGCACGTGGGTTCATATTGAGGTAATTAAAATTAATAAAATTTAAACTCAATATACCAGTAGACATGAGGGGGTGAAAGGGTTTAATTTATTAATGTTTTGAATCGGGTATTGGGGGTAGGTTAGAGAGATGGGCCAAAGGAAATAGAGGTTTACTTTTAATATAAAACTAAAACATTTGAACCCTAGTTTTAAAAGTAAATACCTTAAAATTGCAAAAGGAGTGTGGTCATAAATTAAATTATAATCTTTTTTAATAAATAAATCTAGATTCTTAACCAAGAAATAATAAGATGGTAGAAAACTAGAATTGAGTATGCTTTTCAACACAAGTGATATTATTTCACAATTTTAATTATTTGAAGAACTATTGATAAATGAATAAAACTTAACATATATAAGGTGACTTGTAATATGTATTCAATGGCTTCAAACTATCTTTCGAAAGGAAATGCATATTAAAAGAAATTGAGTGAGAAATATAATATATTTTTGTCTAATATATTGGGGTAGAAATAAAAAGGGGTAACTAAAATTGTAATAGAAAAATGGGTAGGTAAGGTACATGGAAAAAATAGGGGGTATTTATATTCTAATAATATAACGGGAGGGGTATTATAAATTGAATAATTAGAGGTAAAAACTAGAATTAAGGGTATTCTTTAATACCCTTGACGCACGTCTTTATACCATACTTTTACTAAGTGAATCCCCAGTGATGTGACTACTAGAAGGAAAATAAGAGGTCAACATCGAGTCTGAGGATCCCTTTTTGGATGCTTATTACCATATTTTCCACAAAAATAAGAGTAGAATATTATTGTGCATGTGCTCATAGTAGTCCCCATGAGGGGTGATGTGGAATTGATAAAACTTTTGCTAAGTGTAAGAGACAAGAAATTATTTTTACTTGAGGAGATTAATTTTTGCATGTGCATCAAGGGAGTTTAAAATGTTATTTTTGTAATTACAAGTGGATCAGTTGTTGAATACCACATCATCGGCTAAAATACAAAAATTACTGCATTGGGAAGACTTTCACATCAAGAAAATTTTATTATTAGCAAAATTATTCACCAAACTTTATTAAAAATACAACAATAGCGTAGTTTGAGTGAAGTTGTATTTTTAGCAAACAAGGCTATTAACATCTCATTGTATTAGCATGCTTATTTTTATTCCTTTATTTATTCGGGATAAAGCGATAAAAATAGGATGCGTGGGAGAAAGTATAATTTTTAGTCTATTTTTAGGAAGTGTGGGATGAATAATTTTTGTCATATATTGTGTGCATTGTCAAAGCCCGAGAAGAGGAGTTTTTGGAAACATGAGTGTTGAAGCATATTTTGCCAATTTTCACCTTCAATGAAAATTATATTCTACCTTTTCCAATAATTTACAATCTTGTGTACATCTTATTAATCCTTGTGAATTTCAAATCCCACGGTTAATAATCCTACCCTATTGCAAATTTAGTAATTTCGCATGATATTCCGCCCATGTGTATCTTAATAATATTGTTGTGAAATTTTCCCTCAATACATCAAGTGTTTTCCTTAATATTTTGCTGAAAACTCTTTGTTTGTGCATTCATAATTCATTATCATATCAATTTTGCATATACTCATTCAAATACCTCAAAAAAGTTTGGTGTATCACCCAGTTTTGAATTGATTATACTCATCTTTTTACCCTCAAATCCCGAGAAAATTAGTTTAAGATACATAAAAAAAAGGAACCAACCTTGATACAGAGACTCACCTAAAAATAGGTATACCCACAGGCGTAAGGTGTTTCAATTTTATCTATAAAAGAGAGAGATATAGAGCAAGGTTATAACACCTACATTCATCTCGTGCGGTGTAGTTTGAGATATGATTTTGGCACACCGGTAGGACCACGAATCATATCTGCGCCGAAAATTACAACAATTTACCGTAAATTCACAACAAGAAAGTTACTTTCAAAGCAACAAGCTACATTAATTGATTCTAAAGATTGAAAGATTTATTTCACAACTCCATAAGGTGGATTTGGACTAGTTGTGTAGCTTGTTCCATGCCTAAAGTGTCTACAAGATAATCGGTAAGAGGAATTCCTTCTAAGTTTATTTCTTTACCTTTAAATTCTACAAGAAGAAGAAGGATTAGTAATACCCTAACTTATAGTAGGCCTAGTTTTAACAACCCTCCTCCTCCTAATCCTCCTTCACCACGTATCAATTTCATTTTTCGGATCCAGTTTTCCAATGTTTATTCAACCACCTAGGAATTTTGTGACCTTTACTAATGGCATCCCATTAGTAATTCTATTTTATCATGGTATTCCTAATGCTTCCATGAAACATTTGTCTTCATTCACTTTGGTGAAAATTAGGTAATTCTAAAGAGCACATCAAAGATGTTTGCAACCCTATGTGCATGATCCACAATATTACTCATGAAGATGTAGATTTAAGACTTTTAGGCTGCATGATTTAAACGGAAAGCCTTGCAATGGTAGAGATTGGAAGTATAAGAACTTGGGATGAGTTAGGTGGTAAATTTTTGAAACAATTTCAAGATAATTCAGATCATTTATATCTCAAAGAATAAATTTCTATAATTAAAAGAGCCCCTCATGAATTTATAGCCAGTTTTAATATTCATTTTACTAGAACTTAGGAAAGAATTCAAGCAATTGTCAATCCTCAAGCTGACCATGCTTTTATTTATTATATTAGAGCCCTAAACGGTGATGTTTCAACTCACGATTCATTCTATGTGAGGAAAAACTTCCCAATGACTTATGATATTGCTATCAAGTTGAAAAATAGTCTTATTCAAGTGAGTTATTAGCACTAAGGCCTTCAATGCCTTTTTTAGTAGATTTGGCACCTATCCCACAACCTATCACCATTATGGAACCTACTATTGCAGCCCCATCAAATGATATGTTTAAATATTTGTAGACTATGGGAAGTAAGCTAACTTCAATTGAAAATAGACTTACATTACCTAGCAGGCCTTATCAAGCTCCTTATCAGCAAAACCAAAGTAAAATAGGTAGCCTTATCAATAGAATCGAATTATAGACATCCATATCAAGAAAAACAGGTTTAACCAAAAGGTTCCTAGTCCATCTAATGCTTTAGTCCTAGTTAATATGGCTATAGAAGAATTGTGTCAACCTTGTAATAAACCTCATTTAGTACGTAAGTTTCCCAAATGCGTTCTTGAATATAAGCCTTGTTGAAAACCTCAACCTAAGAAATTTTCATGCCTCAAATGAAGGGTGGGAAGCGAAACTCATGTTTAGAAAGCACTGATCATAACTTGGTTAGTTTTAGTGAACTTGATTTTATTACGATTCTACTAGGGCCCAAGAAAAGGCCTAAGAAAGTCAAAAGTTTTAAAGCATGACTTGTTATGCCCATAGTCATAGATAAAACAAAAACTACAAGCCAAAAGTACAATTTTATGAAAATCGGAGCTCGGAGTCAAAAGTTATGGCCGTTTGAAGTTCACGGGTCAAGCGTTGACTTTTCTTCTTTCTCAGACTATTTGAGAAAATTGGGCGATTCGCGCCCATGCGTACTTTTGTCGGCCGTCCCAGACCGAATTCTCCCACATCGGCCAATTCGGGCTTCCTTGTCCTTTTTGCGGCCTTTTCACCTTTTCGCGTCCGTGCGTACTTTTTGTCTCAATGTCCCCGGACGAAAATCTGCGCTTTGCCCATGATAGGCCGTCTTTCAACAAATCGGCCGATTTGCATCCCCCACACGTAATTTTGTCCCAACCGTCATCCGCGGACCACCTGGGACAAAAATGTCTGACTTAGCCAATTTTCTTCCTTTTTGGTCCCAAACTTGGTACGATGAACCTACTGTATAACCCGCACTTTGATACGATCCGCACCCTTGGACCGAAATGCTTTAAAACAATCTTGCAACCTTATCTTTTGCATTTTTTTCATTTTTTTAACTCGTTGGGATTTTTTTCTTGGATGGGAGAGTTGGAGAGAAGCCGATGGGGCCCCCCAAAAACACAATTTTGGGCCTTGAATCAATCTACTTGCTTGGAACTAAAAAATTTGATGCATGTTATCAAAATTACCTTGAGGGGTGAATTTTGGATTAAAAAACCCTTTACTATAAATAAACAATGAATAGAAGCTTTATCATTTCTCATTTCATAAGAAATGATATTTTGTATTTTCACGCTCTATCTATGTCTTCTATTTACGTAGAATTTCTGAAATTGAAATGGCTTACGGGTAGTTGTATCTTCATTTTTTTGTCCTTATTCACTTATATCGAGCTCTCTGTGAGGTCTTGTGGTCGTCATTCTTCTAGTAATTCAAGCCTATCATTCCATTTCCATTTGGGTATATATTTTATGTCCGCTCTCTATTCAATTTGAGCCTTGTATTGTTATGTTGTTTGAGTTTTTATCGCAAATGTTTACCCTTTTTTATTTCTGAAATATTGCATGTTACGTATCACGGGATCTTCTAATTCTCGTATTCTTAAATCCACGAACAATGGTTTGATTTTTCTCGATGGGTTTATATTATCATGGAATTTCCTTTCATAATTTGGTGAAGCTCGTTGAATCATCATTTGAGTTTCGTGGCTTTTCCTATTAGTTTTTATGTGGTCGTTATGAAGTAGATACTCTATGTTTTAATTTTATAAATTGAGTTTCCTAAAAAAATCCTGAAAATTACATTGGCAAATGGATGTTGATTCAAACATGTTCTGACTTCTTTTTATACTTGAGTTATATTTTATTCTCGGTTTGTAATTTTGAGCTATTTCTTGCTCACTTTGGTTGTTGATCTCTAAGATGTCTTAGGACTTGACTGTGAAAAGTTTTATTGCTCCATTTCGACTACTATGTTATGTACATGAAGGAAGTTGGACATGTATGTGCATTTCCTATATTGCATTTTCCGATCTTTGATCTCATATTTCACACAAGTATGTTTCAAGACATGATTGTATTCTGTCATAAAACTACGATTATTCTATATATTTTGAGCCCTTATGTATTTACTTTGATTTGAACACCTATCCATTTTATTGTTCTTGGTTGAATGGAGAAGCTTAATCACTTAGTTCAAACTGTCTTTGAAACTTGCTAATGTCTGCTTTGATTTCTTATTTCTGAGATGAAAACTATAACTCGAATAACTTGCTTATTATTTTGGATATTTTTCACAACTTTAATATTCTCAAGTCTTGAAGATATTTGATGAATTTTTGCTTGAAGTAAGTGTTATTTTCACTTTAGTTAGTTACAAAGTAGTGTTATGAACTTTTTCTTGGAATAATATGTCTCTAAGTTTCATACTTTGTACTCAATGATAAAATAATTCATTGGAGCTGAATTTTCAATACAAATGCAACATTGTAATTAAATTTCCTTTTAAATGCATCATAATTGCATAATACTTGGGTGGTTGTAATAAAACATTCATTTGCATATTTTAAATTTATTCAACCGCAACCAAATTTATGTACTTTGATGATTTTCTATATGATATCTCAAGTTGTTGAAACCTTTTAGAAGCATGTAATCTTGAGTTTGTCTTTAAAACTGAAGCTAGTTACTCTCAAAATTTTGGTTTCAACTTGCATACTGAGCTCAATTTTTTTTGTTGTGCATGATAATGATGTTTGATCTTCATGAATGAGGAACCTATATTTTTGATTCTCCTATATCTGCATTGGTCAATCTCAACTCTTATTTCTCCATTAAACTTGACTATGTTTCATTCTTGCAATATTCTACACCTTGCAAGGCTTGATCTCATTGAGATATCACTAGAAAATGTGTCTCATGACTGTAATATTTGATGATATTTGAAGCTTGATAAGTACTTTGAGTTGAAAATATTAAACATGTGCTTTCACTTTTATCTCTTCAGTCTGAACTTGTATTTGAGTTTGTACTTTGATTATTTAGCTTTGTTTCTAAGCTAGAAATGTCACCATGTTTTTCATAATAGCTTCTGTTCTCATGAATTTGTACTTGACTGTATCATAATCAAGATTTTACTTGAACAATAACATGATTATCCTTTAATGTGAGCCCTAAAAATTGTTAAGTTCTCTTCATTCAATGTTGTACCTTTTAATGCAATTTGTTTGCTTTGATAAGCTATGACATTTACATCATCCATGAATCTATTTGAAATTGTAATTTGTACTCTATAATTTTCCCAAGTTATGCAACATAATGCATCTTCTTTGAACTTTGTACCTTCATTCTTATTTGAGTGGTAAATATGAATACTTGTACTTTTGTATCTTGATCATTGAGCTTTTAGTTATTGAATAGTTGCATCTTGTTCACTTTGACTTGAGATTTGAAGTACTTACATTTCGTGACTGTAATTTGATGATAAATGATATTTTCTGCTTGAATTTTCCTTTTTCCTAGAACATCTCATAAACTTGTACCATCTAGATTCCTTAAGCAATTTTTTTCCTTTTAGTACAGTAATCATTTATGCAAAGATTTTTTCTTTCTTCATCTGCTACATGTACCTACACACTTAAGAAAATAGTTAGAAAATAATTAGGATTTTTGTCCTCTCTTATGTTCCATAGTCTTTTTATTTTCTCTTTCTTCTTCTGTAATGATTCTAGGAATCATATGTGCTACTCCATAATACCACTTGATATTAATAAATTTGTTTGCATGCGATTACATAATACATGAGTAAAGATCAAACCCGAGCTGTTGATTGATGTCATTTTCCTTTATTTTTAGGTGCACTTGTAGTTTCTTGCAACACAAATGAAAGATGGATCTAGAACTAGAGACAAGAATATTAGAAGAAAAACATTGACAATTTTTTCACTAGTGCAAAAATGGGCAGCTCCAAACTTTTTCACGATGGATGGAATTGTTGGAGTAAACCTAAGCTAGGGAGATTCTTTACTGTTTAATATTTTATTTGTTGAATTAATTAATAACTACATGTAATTTGTACCTATGTATGCTATTACAAAATGTACAGATCACATAGTATGCAAATACGTGCTTGTCTTCAAACAAAATAACACAAAGGCCCTGAAGGATAGATGTGTAATCTTGATGAAGACAAAAAATACATAATAGATGAAGTGTTAAGTTTTGGAACAACAATCAAAGTTGTAAATTACAGCAGTATCAAAGTTCATTACTAAGGTTACAGGTATTTTAAAGTTCTTTCCTTCATGATTAAATACATTGATTATGTTATTGAGTTGTTTAATTCATTATACAATCCATATACAAAGCTAAAATGTAGAAGGAAGTACACAACTCAGTTTTAGAATTCAATGTTTTATTCATAAGGAATTTCAAATGTTTCCCACACAAGCCATGGGATGTGACTCAAGTAAACATCATAACTACTGAAATAGAAGGTGCATGTGCATGAAAATAAAATCAAAATAATATCAAGGAATCCATCATTTCCTTATTTATTTTGTCTTGTTGCTCCATCTCCGCTCCATCTTTTGCTCCATCTTCATCCTTGCTATTCAACACTGTACTGTACCTGAAAACAAACATAAAAGAGATTTGTTATTCATGAGTTGAGGATTAAATTATGTTCTTCTATTATCTATATGTATGCAAATGAATCTCCCGATATCGGGATGTATGATTACAAAAAAATTAAATTCATAATGCATAAGCAATAGTATTCTACATTAGTACACATGATTCTTACAATCATTTCGAGAGAAAATATAAAGAGAAAACTATAGAATAGAAGAGAGGCCAAAACCTAATGTTTTCTAAGTAATTAATCTAAATGTGTAGGTACATGTAAGAAAAAGGAAGTGTTACATTCTCAAACTTGAATCGAAAAGTACATTTATTCCGATTCGAGACTAAAGGTTGAAATACACAAACATGTGCCTATACTAATACATAAAAAATGTAGGTTTAGTGCTGCTGAGATTCTAACAAATGGAATGAGACAAATTTGTTGCTTTGAAACAAAATGGAAAAGGGAATCTAAGAAAAAAATGACATGGGTCTTCACCATGTAAAATGGACATTTTACATCTTTCCATCATGTTATTTCACAACTAAATCATGCTTGAAATTTATACTAATAAAATAGTATGAAAGAAAGGAGATAATACATTGTATAGTCAAATTTGCGAGATTGGATAAATACAAGTTACTTCATGATAAAGAACAACTTTAGTTACAGTACAACTAAGGATGCAGAGTGTGATTCATGATGAAGAGATATAGTACACAATGCAACCAACTCAATACTTACATAAATTCATCATACATAAAAAGACTTAAACCAGGACATGAAAAGGTTACTGGGAAGAAGTGAAGAAATAAAGATAGAGCTTTGTAAATCAAAAGGTAAATAAAAAAATAGAGTTGCGAGATCAAGATGGCTACTTCTAGTAGTTGATTCGGGAATAGGAGTTGCGAGAACAAAAATAACAATAAAGTCTTCTTTTAATAGAACAACACCAAATAGTTTGAGAATAAGGTTTTCACGGAGGTAACATGTTCTTGCTCATAAATTGAAGATTTTAGCTTCTATAGGATGTATGAAGAGTACATAAAAAAATCAAGTTGTTACATCACTTCTACAAAAAAATGTGCAGCTACAAGTTACAAAGGATCAATCCAAAAAGTGAACTGAAGAGAAAGGTACATAACTGAATGTGTAGGTACAACTATTGATAACACAAGGGATCACCAATAACAATTTCAATATCTCAAAAATTGCCAGTTTAGCATTTACAAGTGCCAATCAGAAATTACTAGCTATAGGAAGAGTACAAAAGCCTTCATAACAAGCATGAGGAATGTTAACATATTATAACTCAAGGAACCATTTAGATTGAAGCACACAACTATACAGATCTGCAACATGAAAAGTGATATAAATTTGTGAATATGCATTCAGATTCATCACTCAAGTATATTACGAGTTCACAAACAATATAAATAAATGGAATGTGGTTGGAGTTTCATATTTTCTTGAGTTACATGACCAAATCTTGAGCCTATATTACAAATTTCCATATATGTTTCCTTCGATAACATACGTTTACTTAGTACTTATTGCAAGCATTAGATAAGTTGAGTTAAAATTTTTAAAAATATTTCCAATCTTGGTGTTAAATGAAATGGATAAATTAACTCACTGCTTCACTTTGTATAAGTACATAGAAAATCTACACTATGAAAAATAATTGCAAAAATACAAATCAAGATACAATTATAGTGCACATTTCTGATTCTCACTAGAAATAGTAAAATGTAATAGGAATGAAACTTTTTTTTGACAATGAGAGAGTTTTCCAGTTATTACAAGGTGAGAGTGTAATATAAGAAAGCTTCCATCCGAATAATCATATTAAGCTCTAGTTGCAAACTAGGCAGTAAACCCCTACAAGCTCTGATGTTACAGTTGTTGAAAAGATACACAATTCGGGATATCAATAAACAGATACAATCAATCATGTCTCTTCTATTCACATCGGTAGAGAACCTTCAACTACCTTAGATCATTCAAATCTCATCAAATTCAAAGAATATGTTTTCATAATGAGCTCTGGCGGGGACTTCGAGCGTCGAGACACCGCTGCAGCATTAACACATCGGGTAGTACTCGAGAATACTAAGCTACAACAAAATGTGGATATATCAAAGTGTGAGGATCATTCATTGATAATATCACATAAAGCCAAAGAACATCTCTGCTTCGGATCAAGCAAGATTGAGAAAAATAAAACCCTAGCTCAAATTGAATATCAAAATCAAAGTTTCAAGTGAATAGAAATGAAATTAAAAACATTATATTTCACTTTTAAGAGTAGTAGGCCATACAATAGGAGATATAATTGAAAATATATCAAATATTGTGTTAGTATCAAAATAATAGGTATTAAAAGCATCAAAAATAATGATAATCAAATTTGAGGAAAGAGTTCATCACCTCACTCTAGAGAAATAAGAATCGAATCATTTCTCATGATTTTAGAACAATCAAAATAAAAATACGTATCTAAATTTGTAGTGAAATAAGCTAACTCACACGAGATATATAAAAATGCTTAGATCTACAAATTATAGAACTCCGAAATCATTTTCATGGGAGCTCAATAAACAATATCACCAAGAGAAAACACAAAGGAGCTTTAGTTTTATTTTTAGTTTACAAATGCTCCCAAGGGTAAAATCAATCAAGTACGTAAGAGAGTCGATTAGAGAGAAAGCATTGAAATTTATAACAGATATAAAATATTTGAGCCCATACAAAAATGATCAAGTATTAAAAAAATATCATCACGAGAGGAGAAGAAAACCGAAAAAATATCAAGATTATTTCTCATGTAAATAACAGTGAGTCAAGATTACAGTGAAAATAAAACCCAACTTAAATAAAGACAACAAATCTAGATTCGGCTCACGATGAGCTCAAACTTTCAAAGTAAAGCTTTAATACCCAAAAACATGATTAGATGAATACATGTTATAAGTGGAATGCAGTGATAACAACACATCAAAAGAAGAAAGATCATACATGATGACCTTAGTAAAAAGGAAACTATAATAACAAGGTTGAAGCTGAAAAATTGATTACCCATGTCACTTATACAAAAAAATCTTTTGATTTTTGAACAAAATATAGAATACCCATTTGACAAATTACAATTTGTGGCATCATTATGCACTTATGAGTTGGAATCGACAATAAAAACCCTCAAAATGTGGAACAAAAGAAAGATTTCCATGGATTTTTTGTTTTTTTTTAGCTCGACCGAACCATGGAGACAAAGAAATATAACAACTTCAAAGTATCGATTCAAGATACATGTTAAAGAATGAAAAAAATTTCAAGTTTGTAGAACTGAAATTTCACCTTTTGTTTTTATGAAGAAGAGCAAACAAACGAGTTCAAAGGGAGCACCACACACCGAGAATGATGGCCATTTTTAGAAATGAGCACTTAGTAAAATCACAAAAATAATTTAACAGCTTTCAAGCTCGAAAACCACAAGAAATTAGCTCTATACTTGATAAAAACAATGACCACGAGAAGATCCATTGCTTATTTTTTTAGCGAGGAAGCACGAAGAGAAATAAAAATATTATAGAGCCCCAAACCATTGATTTTGAAGAATAGAATGAAGAATCACCCAAGATCATGCTTCGAGAAAGATCAATTAGAGAGGTTCAAAACTCATTGATAGCGGCCACCATAAAAAAAAAATTCATCACATGAAATGACAACACACGAGCTCAAACCCACGAGACTAGAAACCCAAAAGGGAGAAAAATTGACAACACAGAGCTTAAAATCATCTCTAATGGCCGCTGACCAGGGAAAATTTTCGTAAAGCTTCGTTAGCTCAATGAAATGAAAAAAATTAGGGTTGTAATGATTATACATATTAAACTAAAGTCTTGAGTTAACAAGACCCAAACATGGTTAAAATGTGTGCACGTGTCAGTATTAGAGAAAATCCTAAGTAGGGTTAAGTTAATCCATCACCGAAAAAGTCACAAAGGTTCAGGTCACCATGGGAGGGGGCCAGCCCACATCATTAAAATAATCATTTCATTGACCTTGGTTAAGGTCCTAAACATGTGCCAAAATTCCATAATACGGACAACAAATTGCAATGCAATGATATCCAAAAATTTGGCCGAGTATATAATATGTCAATTTTTCAAAAATGACCCCATGTTTATTCTAAATCATAATATTATGCCAAATCAACAAAGGAGGTCAAATCCATATGAAGATAAGTGTTCACATCACATGTGGTCCCCATAGTGGGAATTTTAAAAAAGAAGACAATACCATTATGTTCACAAGTGCAATTCTTCATGTGACTCACGGGGGTTCATTATCTAGGCAATATCCTAAAGCACGTGGGTTCATATTGAGGTAATTAAAATTAATAAAATTTAAACTAAATATACCAGTAGACATGAGGGGTGAAAGGGTTTAATTTATTAATGTTTTGAATCAGGTATTGGGGGTAGGTTAGAGAGGTGGGCCAAAGGAAAGGGAGGTTTAATTTTAATATAAAACTAAAACATTTGAACCCTAGTTTTTAAAAGTAAATACCTTAAAATTGCAAAAGGAGTGTGGTCATAAATTAAATTATAATCTCTTTTTTAATAAATAAATCTAGATTCTTAACCAAGAAATAATAAGATGGTAGAAAACTAGAATTGAGTATGTTTTTCAACACAAGTGATATTATTTCACCATATTAATTATTTGAAGAACTATTGATAAATGATTAAAAATTAACATATATAAGGTGACTTGTAATATGTATTCAATGGCTTCAAACTATCTTTCAAAGGAAATGCATATTAAAAGAAATTGAGTGAGAAATATAATATATTTTTGTCTAATATATTGGGGTAGAAATAAAAAGGGGTAAATAAAATTGTACTTGAAAAATGGGTAGGTAAGGTACATGGAAAAAATAGGGGTATTTTCATTCTAATAATATAACGGGAGGGGTATTATCAATTGAATAATTAGAGGTAGAAACTAGAATTAAGGGTATTCTTTAATACCCTTGACGCATACGTGCTATACCATACTTTTACTAAGTGAATCCCCAGTGATGTGACTACAGAAGGAAAATAAGAGGTCAACATGAGTACAAGGATCCCTTTTTGGATGCTTATTACCATATTTTCCACAAAAATAAGAGTAGAATATTATTGTGCATGTGCTCATAGTAGTCCCCTGAGGGTGATGTGGAATTGATAAAACTTTTGCTAAGTGTAAGAGACAAGAAATTATTTTTACTTGAGGAGATTAATTTTTGCATGTGCATCAAGGCGAGTTTAAAATGTTATTTTTGTAATTACAAGTGGATCAAGTTGTTGAATACCACATCATCGGCTAAAATACAAAAATTGCCTGCGCATTGGGAAGACTTTCACATCAAGAAAATTTTATTATTAGCAAAATTATTCACCAAACTTTATTAAAAATACAACAGCCAATTATTGTAGTTTGACCGAGTTGTATTTTTAGCAAACAAGGCTATTAACATCTCATTGTATTAGCATGCTTATTTTTATTCCTTTATTTATTCGGGATAAGCGATAAAAATAGGATGCGTGGGAGAGTATAATTTTTAGTCTATTTTTAGGAAGTGTGGGATGAATAATTTTTGTCATATATTGTGTGCATTGTCGAAGCCCAAGAAGAGGAGTTTTGGAAACATGAGTGTTGAAGCATATTTTGCCAATTTTCACCTTTCAATGAAAATTATATTCTACCTTTTCAATAATTTACAATCTTGTGTACATCTTATTAATCCTTGTGAATTTCAAATCCCCCTGGTTAATAATCCTACCCTATTGCAAATTTAGTAATTTCGCATGATATTATTCGCTACATGTGTATCTTAATAATATTGTTGTGAAATTTTCCCTCAATACATCAAGTGTTTTCCTTAATATTTTGCTGAAAACTCTTTGTTTGTGCATTCATAATTCATTATCATATCAATTTTGCATATACTCATTCAAATACCTCAAAAAAGTTTGGTGTATCACCCAGGTTTTGAATTGATTATACTCATCTTTTACCCTCAAATCCCGAGAAAATTAGTTTAAGATACATAAAAAAAAGGAACCAACCTTGATACTGAGAGACTCACCTAAAAATAGGTATACCCACGGACGTAAGGTGTTTCAATTTTATCTATAAAAAGAGAGATATAGAGCAAGGTTATAACACCTACATTCATCTCTGCGTGGGTGTAGTTTCAAGAGATAACAGATTTTTGGCACACCGGTAGGACCACGAATCATATCTCGCAGAAAATTACAACAATTTACCGTAAATTCACAACAAGAAAGTTACTTTCAAAGCAACAAGCTACATTAATTGATTCTAAAGATTGAAAGATTTATTTCACAACTCCATAAGGTGGATTTCGGACTAGTTGTGTAGCTTGTTCCATGCCTAAAGTGTCTACAAGATAATCGGTAAGAGGAATTCCTTCTAAGTTTATTTCTTTACCTTTAAATTCTACAAGAAGAAGAAGGATTAGTAATACCCTAACTTATAGTAGGCCTAGTTTTAACAACCCTCCTCCTCCTAATCCTCCTTCACCACGTATCAATTTCATTTTTCGAGATCCCGGTTTTCCAATGTTTATTCAACCACCTAGGAATTTTGTGACCTTTACTAATGGCATCCCATTAGTAATTCTATTTATCATGGTATTCCTAATGCTTCCATGAAACATTTGTCTTCATTCACTTTGGTGAAAATTAGGTAATTCCTAAAGAGCACATCAAAGATGTTGCAACCCTATGTGCGATCCACAATATTACTCATGAAGATGTAGATTTAAGACTTTTAATTTGCATGATTTAAACGGAAAGCCTTTGCAATGGTAGAGATTGGAAGTATAAGAACTTGGGATGAGTTAGGTGGTAAATTTTTGAAACAATTTCAAGATAATTCAGATCATTTATATCTCAAAGAATAAATTTCTATAATTAAAAGAGCCCCCTCATGAATTTATAGCCGGTTTTAATATTCATTTTACTAGAACTTAGGAAAGAATTCAAGCAATTGTCAATCCTCAAGCTGACCATGCTTTTATTTATTATATTAGAGCCCTAAACAGTGATGTTTCAACTACGATTCATTCTATGTGAGGAAAAACTTCCCCAATGACTTATGATATTGCTATCCAAGTTGAAAAATAGTCTTATTCAATTTGAGTTATTAGCACTAAGGCCTTCAATGCCTTTTTTAGTAGATTTGGCACCTATCCCACAACCTATCACCATTATAGAACCTAATATTGCAGCCCCATCAAATGATGTGTTTAAATATCTACAGAATATGGGAAGTAAGCTAACTTCAATCGGAAAAAACAGACTTACATTACCTATAAGCCTTATCAAGCTCCTTATCAACAAAACCAGATAAAATAGGTAGCCTTATCAATAGAATCAGAATTATAGACATCCATATCAAGTAAAGACGGTTTAACCAAAAGGTTCCTAGTCCATCTAATGCTTTAGTCCTAGTTAATATGGCTATAGAAGAATTGTGTCAACCTTGTAATAAACCTCATTTAGTACATGTAAGTTTCCCAAATGCGTTCTTGAATATAAGCCTTGTTGCAAAACCTCAACCTAAGAAATTTTTCATGCCTCAAATGAAGGGTGGGAAGCAAGAAACTCATGTTTAGAAAGCACCGATCATAACTTGGTTAGTTTTAGTGAACTTGATTTTATTACAAGGTTACTACTAGGGCCCAAGAAAAGGCCTAAGAAAGTCAAAAGTTTTAAAACAGACTTGTTATGCCCATAGTCATAGATAAAACAAAAACTACAAGCCAAAAGTCCAATTTTATGAAAATCGGAGCTCGGAGTCAAAAGTTATGGCCGTTTGAAGTTCACGGGTCAAGCGTTGACTTTTCTTCTTTTCTGCTGACTATTTTGAGAAAATTACCGATTCGCGCCCGCACGTACTTTTGTCCCGGCCGTCCCCTGCAATTCTCCCACATCGGCCGATTCGGGCTTCCTTGTCCCCTTTTGCGGCCTTTTCACCTTTTCGCGTCCGTCGTACTTTTGTCCCAAATTTGCCCTCCGGACGAAAATCTCGCACCGCGCCGCATGATAGGCCGTCTTTCGGCAAATCACCGATTTGCATCCCACACGTAATTTTGTCCCAACTGTCCCGCGGACCACCTGGGACAAAAATGTCTGACTTAGCCAATTTTCTTCCTTTTTGGTCCCAAACTTGGTACGATGAACCTCGGTATGACCCGCACTGGTACGATCCGCACCCTTCAGACCGAAATGCTTTAAAACAATCTTGCAACCTTATCTTTTGCATTTTTTCATTTTTAACTCGTTGGGATTTTTCTTGGATGGGAGAGTTGGAGAGAAGCGAGGGCCCCCAAAAACACAATTTTGGGCCTTGAATCAATCTACTTGCTTGGAACTAAAAAATTTGATGCATGTTATCAAAATTACCTTGAGGGGTGAATTTTGGATTAAAAAACCCTTTACTATAAATAAACAATGAATAGAAGCTTTATCATTTCTCATTTCATAAGAAATGATATTTTGTATTTTCACGCTCTATCTATGTCTTCTATTTGTAGAATTTCTGAAATTGAAATGGCTTCACGGGTAGTTGTATCTTCATTTTTTTGTCCTTATTCACTTATATCGAGCTCTCTGTGAGGTCTTGTGGTCGTCATTCTTCTAGTAATTCAAGCCTATCATTCCATTTCCATTTGGGTATATATTTTATGTCCGCTCTCTATTCAGAATTTGAGCCTTGTATTGTTATGTTGTTTGAGTTTTTATCGCAAATGTTTACCCTTTTTATTTCGAAATATTGCATGTTCGTATCTGGGATCTTCTAATTCTCGTATTCTTAAATCACGAACAATGGTTTGATTTTTTCTCGATGGGTTTATATATTATCATGGAATTTCCTTTCATAATTTGGTGAAGCTCGTTGAATCATCATTTGAGTTTCGTGGCTTTTCCTATTAGGTTTTATGTGGTCGTTATGAAGTAGATACTCTATGTTTTAATTTTATAAATTGAGTTTCCTAAAAAAAAATCCTGAAAATTACATTGGCAAATGGATGTTGATTCAAACATGTTACTGACTTCTTTTTATACTTGAGTTATATTTTATTCTCGGTTTGTAATTTTGAGCTATTTCTTGCTCACTTTGGTTGTTGATCTCTAAGATGTCTTAGGACTTGACTGTGAAAAGTTTTATTGCTCCATTTCGACTACTATGTTATGTACATGAAGGAAGTTGGACATGTATTGCATTTCCTATATTGCATTTTTTCGATCTTTGATCTCATATTTCACACAAGTATGTTTCAAGACATGATTGTATTCCTGTCATAAAACTCGATTATTCTATATATTTTGAGCCCTTATGTATTTACTTTGATTTGAACACCTATCCATTTTATTGTTCTTGGTTGAATGGAGAAGCTTAATCACTTAGTTCAAACCTGTCTGAAACTTGCTAATGTCCCTGCTGATTTCTTATTTCTGAGATGAAAACTATAACTCGAATAAGTTGCTTATTATTTTGGATATTTTGCACAACTTTAATATTCTCGAGTCTTGAAGATATTTGATGAATTTTTGCTTCAAGTAAGTGTTATTTTTCACTTTAGTTAGTTACAAAGTAGTGTTATGAACTTTTTCTTGGAATAATATGTCTCTAAGTTTCATACTTTGTACTCAATGATAAAATAATTCATTGGAGCTGAATTTTCAATACAAATGCAACATTGTAATTAAATTTCCTTTTAAATGCATCATAATTGCATAATACTTGGGTGTTTGTAATAAAACATTCATTTGCATATTTTAAATGTATTCAACATGCAACCAATTTTATGTACTTTGATGATTTTCTATATGATATCTCAAATTGTTGAAACCTTTCAGAATCCTGTAATCTTGAGTTTGTCTTTAAAATTGAAGCTAGTTACTCTCAAAAAGTTGGTTTCAACTTGCATACTGAGCTCAATTTTTTTATTATGCATGATAATGATGTTTGATCTTCATGAATGAGGAACCTATATTTTGATTATTGTATCTGCATTGGTTCATTTTCAACTCTTGTTGCTCCATTAAACTTGACTCTGTTTCATTCTTGCAATATTCTGCACCTTGTAAGGCTTGATCTCATTGAGATATCACTAGAAAATGTGTCTCATGACTGTAATATTTGATGATATTTGAAGCTTGATAAGTACTTTGAGTTGAAAATATTAAACATGTGCTTTCACTTTTATCTCTTCAGTCTAAACTTGTATCTGAGTCTGTACTTTGATCATTTAGTTTTGTTTCTAAGCTGGAAATTTCACCATGTCTTTCATAATAGCTTATGTTCTCATGAATTTGTACTTGACCGTATCATAATCAAGAGTTTACTTGAACAGTAACATGATTATCCTTTAATGTGAGCCCTGAAAATTGTTAAGTTCTCTTCATTCAATGTTGTACCTTTTAATGCAATTTGTTTCCTTTGATAAGCTATGACATTTAGATCATTCATGTACCTATTTGAACTTGTAATTTGTACTCTATAATTTTCCCAAGTTATGCAACAAAATGCATCTTCTTTGAACTTTGTACCTTCATTCTTATTTGAGTGGCAAATATGAATACTTGTACTTTTGTATCTTGATCATTGAGCTTTTAGTTATTGAATAGTTGCATCTTGTTCACTTTGACTTGAGATTTGAAGTACTTACATTTCGTGACTGTAATTTGATGATAAATGATATTTTTGCTTGAATTTTCCTTTTTCCTAGAACATCTCAAAACCTTGTACCATCTAGATTCCTTAAGCAATTTTTTTCCTTTTAGTACAAAGTAATCATTTATGCAAAGATTTTGTTTTCTTCATCTGCTATATGTACCTACACACTTAAGAAAATATTTAAAAATAATTGGGATTTTTATCCTCTCTTATGTTCATAGTCTTTTTATTTTCTCTTTCTTATTCTCGTAATGATTCTAGGAATGATATGTTCTACTCCATAATACCACTTCGATATTAATAAATTTGTTTGCATGCGATTACATAATACATGAGTAAAGATCAAACCCTGAATTTGTTGATTGATGTCATTTTTCCTTTATTTTTAGGTGCACTTGTAGTTTCTTGCAACACAAATGAAAGATGGATCTAGAACTAGAGCCAAGAATATTAGAAGAAAAACACGTTGACAATTTTTCACTAGTGCAAAAATGGGCAGCTCCAAACTTTTTCACGATGGATGGAATTGTTGGAGTAAACCTAAGCTAGGGAGATTCTTTCGTTTAATATTTTATTTGTTGAATTAATTAATAACTACATGTAATTTGTACCTATGTATGCTATTACAAAATGTAATGATCACATAGTATGCAAATACGTGCTTGTCTTCAAAGAAAATAACACAAAGGCCTTGAAGGAAAGATGTGTAATCTTGATGAGGACCAAAATACATAATAGATGAAGTGTTAAGTTTTGGAACAACAATCAAAGTTGCAAATTACAGCACTATAAAAGTTCATTACTAAGGTTACAGTGTATTTTAAAGTTCTTTCCTTCATGATTAAATACATTCAATTATGTTATTGAGTTTTTTAATTCATTATACAATCCATATACAAATCTAAAATGTAGAAGGAAGTACACAACTCTGTTTTAGAATTCAATGTTTTATTCATAAGGAATTTCAAATGTTTCCCACACAAGCCATGAGATGTGACTCAAGTAAACATCATAACTATTGAAATAGAAGGTGCATGTGCATGAAAATAAAATCAAAATAATATGAAGGAATCCATCATTTCCTTATTTATTTTGTCTTGCTGCTCCATCTTCGCTCCAGTTTTTGCTCCATCTTCATCCTCGCTATTCAACAACTGCATCTTGTGCACGAAAACAAACATAAAAGAGCTCGTTATTCATGAGTTGAGGATTAAATTATGTTCTTCTATTATCTATATGTATGCAAATGAATCTCCGATATCGGGATGTATGATTACAAAAAATTAAATTCATATGCAGAAAGCAATAGTATTCTACATTAGTACACATGATTCTTACAATCATTTCAGAGAGAAAATATAAAGAGAAAACTATAGAATAGAAGAGAGGCCAAAAACCTAATGTTTTCTAAGTAATTAATCTAAATGTGTAGGTACATGTAAGAAAAAGGAAGTGTTACATTCTGAAACTTGAATCAGAAAAGTACATTTATTCCAGTTCAGACTAAAGGTTGAAATACACAAACATGTGCCTATACTAATACATAAAAGAAATGTAGGTTTAGTGCTACAGATTCTAACAAATGGAATGAGACAAATTTGTAGCTGAAACAAAATGGAAAAGGGAATCTAAGAAAAAATTGACAGGGCTTCACCATGTAAAATGGACATTTTACATCTTTCCATCATGTTATTTCACAACTAAATCATGCTTGAAATTTATACTAATAAAATAGTATGAAAGAAAGGAGATAATACATTATATAGTCAAATTTGCAGATTCAGATAAATACAAGTTACTTTATGATAAAGAACAACTTTAGTTATAGTACAACTAAGGATGCAGAGTGTGATTCATGATGAAGAGATACAGTACACAATGCAACCAACTCAATACTTACATAAATTCATCATACATAAAAGACTTAGACAGTCATGAAAAGGTTACAGAAGAAGTGAAGAAATAAAGATAGAGCTTTGTAAATCAAAAGGTAAATAAAAAAATAGAGTTGCAGATCAAGATGGCTACTTCAGTAGTTGATTCAGAATAGGAGTTGAGAACAAAAATAACAATAAAGTCTTCTTTTAATAGAACAACACTTTGAAATAGTTTACATGAATAAGGTTTTCAAAGGGTAACATGTTCTTGTTCATAAATTGAAGATTTTTTAGCTTCATAGGATGTATGAAGAGTACATAAAAAATCAAGTTGTTACATCACTTCTACAAAAAAATGTGCAGCTACAAGTTACAAAGTATCAATCAAAAAGTGAATCAAGAGAAAGGTACATAACTGAATGTGTAAGTACAACTATTGACAACATAAGAAATCACCAAGAACAATTTCAAGATCTCAGAAAATCACCAGTTCAGCATTCAGAAGTGCCAATCAGAAATTACTAGCTATAGGAAGAGTACAAAATCCTTCATAACAAGCATGAGGGAATGTCAACATACTATAACTCAAGGAACCATATAGATTGAAACACACAACTATACAGATCTGCAACATGAAAAGTGATACAAATTTGTGAAGATGCTTTCCAGATTCATCACTCAAGTATATTACAGAGTTCACAAACAATATACATAAATGGAATGTGGTTGGAGTTTCATATTTTCTTGAGTTACATGACCAAATCATGAGCCTATATTACAACTTTCCATATATGTTTCCACCAATAACATAGGTTTACTTATTACTTATTGCAAGCATTAGACAAGCTGAGTTCAAATTTTTAAAAATATTTCCAATCTTGGTGTTAAATGAAATGGATAAATTAACTCACCTGCTTCTTTGTATAAGTACATAGAAAATCTACACTATGAAAAATAATTGCAAAAAATACAAATCAAGATACAATTATAGTGCACATTTTACTGATTCTCGGCTAGAAATAGTAAAATGTAATAGGAATGAAACTTTTTTTGACAATAGAGAGTTTTCCAGTTATTACAAGGTGAGAGTGTAATATAAGAAAGCTTCCATCCGAATAATCATATTAAGCTCTAGTTGTAAACAGGCACTAAACCCCTACAAGCTCTGATGTTACAATTGTTGAAAAGATACACAACTCAGGATATCAATAAACAGATACAAGCAATCATGTCTCTTCTATTCACAACAGTGAGAGAACCTTCAACTACCTCAGAGCATTCAAATCTCATCAAATTCAAAGAATATGTTTTCATAATGAGCTACAGGGACTTGAGCGTCGACACCACTTTGCAAAGCATTAACACATCGGGTAGTACTCGGAATACTAAGCTACAACAAAATGTGGATATATCAAAGTAACAGGATCATTCATTGATAATATCACATAAAGCCAAAGAACATCTCTCGCTTGGATCAAGCAAGATTGAGAAAAATAAAACCCTAGCTCAGTGAATATCAAAAATCAAAGTTTCAAGTGAATAGAAATGAAATTAAAAACATTATATTTCACTTTTAAGAGTAGTAGGCCATACAATAGGAGATATAATTGAAAATATATCAAATATTGTGTTAGTATCAAAATAATAGGTATTAAAAGCATCAAAAATAATGATAATCAAATTTCGAGGAAAGAGTTCATCACCTCACTCTAGAGAAATAAGAATCGAATCATTTCTCATGATTTTAGAACAATCAAAATAAAATACAAAGTATCTAAATTTGTAGTGAAATAAGCTAACTCACACTGAGATATATAAAAATGCTTAGATCTACAAATTATAGAACTCAAAAATCATTTTCATGGGAGCTCAATAAACAATATATCACCAGGAGAAAACACAACATGAGCTTCAAGTTTTATTTTAGTTTACAAATGCTCCCAAGGGTAAAATCAATCAATACTGAAGAGTCAATTCAGAGAGAAAGCATTGAAATTTATAACGGATATAAAATATTTGAGCCCATACAAAAATGATCAAGTATTAAAAAAATATCATCACAGAGGAGAAGAAAACCGAAAAAAATATCAAGATTATTTCTCATGTAAATAAAAGTGAGTCAAGATTACAAAGTGAAAATAAAACCCAACTTAAATAAAGACAACAAATCTAGATTCAGCTCACGATGAGCTCAAACTTTCAAAGTAAAGCTTTAATACCCAAAAACATGATTAGATGAATACATGTTATAAGTCGACAAAGTGATAACAACACATCAAAAGAAGAAAGATCATACATGATGACCTTAGTAAAAAGGGAAACTATAATAACAAGGTTGAAGCTGAAAAATTGATTACCCATGTCACTTATACAATAAATCTTATGATTTTGAACAAAATATAGAATACCCATTTGACAAATTACAATTTGTGGCATCATTATGCACTTATGAGTTGGAATCGACAATAAAAACCCTCAAAATGTGGAACAAAAGAAAAGATTTCCATGGATTTTTTTTGTTTTTTTAGCTCGACCGAACCATGGAGACAAAGAAATATAACAACTTCAAAGTATCGATTCAAGATACATGTTAAAGAATGAAAAAATTTCAAGTTTGTAGAACTGAAATTTCACCTTTTGTTTTTTTGAAGAGAAAAGCAAAAACGAGTTCAAAGGGAGCACCACACAGGAATGATGGCCATTTTTAGAAATGAGCACTTAGTAAAATCACAAAAATAATTTAACAGCTTTCAAGCTCGAAAACCACAAGAAATTAGCTCTATCTTGAATCGATAAAAACAATGACCACGAGAAGATCCATTGCTTATTTTTAGCGAAGGAAGCACGAAGAGAAATGAAAATACTATAGAGCCCCAAACCATTGATTTTGAAGAATAGAATGAAGAATCACCCAAGATCATGCTCCCAGAAAGATCAATTAGAGAGGTTCAAAACTCATTGATAGCGCCACCATAAAAAAAAATTCATCACATGAAATGACAAACACGAGCTCAAACCCACGAGACTAGAAACCCAAAAGGGAGAAAAATTGACAACACAGAGCTTAAAATCATCTCTAATGGCCGACCGGAGGAAAATTTTTGTAAAGCTTCGTTAGCTCAATGAAATGAAAAAAATTAGGGTTGTAATGATTATACATATTAAACTAAAGTCTTGAGTTAACAAGACCCAAACATGGTTAAAATGTGTGCACGTGTCAAGATTAGAGAAAATCCTAAGTAGGGTTAAGTTAATCCATCACCGAAAAGTCACAAAGGTTCGAGTCACCATGGAGAGGGCCAGCCCACATCATTAAAATAATCATTTCATTGACCTTGGTTAAGGTCCTAAACATGTGCCAAAATTCCATAATACGGACAACAAATTGCAATGCAATGATATCCAAAAATTTGGCCAGTATATAATATGTTAATTTTTCAAAAATGACCCCATCTTTATCCTAAATCATAATATTATGCCAAAACAACAAAGGAGGTCAAATCCATATGAAGATAAGTGTTCACATCACAGGTGGTCCCCATAGTGGGAATTTTTAAAAGAAGACAATACCATTATGTTCACAAGTGCAATTCTTCATGTGACTCACGGGGGTTCATTATCTAGGCAATATCCTAGCACGTGGGTTCATATTGAGGTAATTAAAATTAATAAAATTTAAACTCAATATACCCAAGTAGACATGAGGGGGTGAAAGGGTTTAATTTATTAATGTTTTGAATCAGGTATTGGGGGTAGGTTAGAGAGATGGGCCAAAGGAAATAGAGGTTTACTTTTAATATAAAACTAAAACATTTGAACCCTAGTTTTTAAAAGTAAATACCTTAAAATTGCAAAAGGAGTGTGGTCATAAATTAAATTATAATCTTTTTTTAATAAATAAATCTAGATTCTTAACCAAGAAATAATAAGATGGTAGAAAACTAGAATTGAGTATGCTTTTCAACACAAGTGATATTATTTCACAATTTTAATTATTTGAAGAACTATTGATAAATGAATAAAACTTAACATATATAAGGTGACTTGTAATATGTATTCAATGGCTTCAAACTATCTTTCGAAAGGAAATGCATATTAAAAGAAATTGAGTGAGAAATATAATATATTTTTGTCTAATATATTGGGGTAGAAATAAAAAGGGGTAAATAAAATTGTACTTGAAAAATGGGTAGGTAAGGTACATGGAAAAAATAGGGGGTATTTTCATTCTAATAATATAACAGGAGGGGGTATTATCAATTGAATAATTAGAGGTAGAAACTAGAATTAAGGGTATTCTTTAATACCCTTCGAACGCACGTGCTATACCATACTTTTACTAAGTGAATCCCCCGTGATGTGACTACTAGAAGGAAAATAAGAGGTCAACATCGAGTACAAGGATCCCTTTTTGGATGCTTATTACCATATTTTCCACAAAAATAAGAGTAGAATATTATTGTGCATGTGCTCATAGTAGTCCCCACAATGGGTGATGTGGAATTGATAAAACTTTTGCTAAGTGTAAGAGACAAGAAATTATTTTTACTTGCAAGGAGATTAATTTTGCATGTGCATCCAAGGGGCAGTTTAAAATGTTATTTTTGTAATTACAAGTGGATCAAGTTGTTGAATACCACATCATCAGCTAAAATACAAAAATTGCCTGCATTGGGGAAGACTTTCACATCAAGAAAATTTTATTATTAGCAAAATTATTCACCAAACTTTATTAAAAATACAACAGCCACCTGTAGTTTGAGTGAGTTGTATTTTAGCAAACAAGGCTATTAACATCTCATTGTATTAGCATGCTTATTTTTATTCCTTTATTTATTCAGGATAAACGATAAAAATAGGATGCATGGGAGAGTATAATTTTTAGTCTATTTTTAGGAAGTGTGGGATGAATAATTTTTGTCATATATTGTGTGCATTGTCAAAGCCCAAGAAGAGGAGTTTTTTGGAAACATGAGTGTTGAAGCATATTTTGCCAATTTTCACCTTTCAATGAAAATTATATTCTACCTTTTCCAATAATTTACAATCTTGTGTACATCTTATTAATCCTTGTGAATTTCAAATCCCCGGTTAATAATCCTACCCTATTGCAAATTTAGTAATTTCTGCATGATATTACTGCCCATGTGTATCTTAATAATATTGTTGTGAAATTTTCCCTCAATACATCAAGTGTTTTCCTTAATATTTTGCTGAAAACTCTTTGTTTGTGCATCCATAATTCATTATCATATCAATTTTGCATATACTCATTCAAATACCTCAAAAAAGTTTGGTGTATCACCCCGATTTTGAATTCATTATACTCATCTTTTTACCCTCAAATCCCAGAAAATTAGTTTAAGATACATAAAAAAAGGAACCAACCTTGATACCAGAGACTCACCTAAAAATAGGTATACCCACAGACGTAAGGTGTTTCAATTTTATCTATAAAAGAGAGAGATATAGAGCAAGGTTATAACACCTACATTCATCTCTCTACATAGGTGTAGTTTCAAGAGATACTTGATTTTGGCACACCGGTGGGACCACGAATCATATCTCGCATGAGAAAATTACAACAATTTACCGTAAATTCACAACAAGAAAGTTACTTTCAAAGCAACAAGCTACATTAATTGATTCTAAAGATTGAAAGATTTATTTCACAACTCCATAAGGTGGATTTTAGACTAGTTGTGTAGCTTGTTCCATGCCTAAAGTGTCTACAAGATAATCGGTAAGAGGAATTCCTTCTAAGTTTATTTCTTTACCTTTAAATTCTACAAGAAGAAGAAGGATTAGTAATACCCTAACTTATAGTAGGCCTAGTTTTAACAACCCTCCTCCTCCTAATCCTCCTTCACCACGTATCAATTTCATTTTTCGATCCCAGCTTTTCCAATGTTTATTCAACCACCTAGGAATTTTGTGACCTTTACTAATGGCATCCCATTAGTAATTCTATTTATCATGGTATTCCTAATGCTTCCATGAAACATTTGTCTTCATTCACTGGTGAAAATTAGGTAATTCCTAAAGAGCACATCAAAGATGTTGCAAACCCTATGTGCGATCCACAATATTACTCATGAAGATGTAGATTTAAGACTTTTAGCTGCATGATTTAAACGGAAAGCCTTGCAATGGTAGAGATTGGAAGTATAAGAACTTGGGATGAGTTAGGTGGTAAATTTTGAAACAATTTCAAGATAATTCAGATCATTTATATCTCAAAGAATAAATTTCTATAATTAAAAGAGCCCCTCATGAATTTATAGCCAGTTTTAATATTCATTTTACTAGAACTTAGGAAAGAATTCAAGCAATTGTCAATCCTCAAGCTGACCATGCTTTTATTTATTATATTAGAGCCCTAAAAAAGTGATGTTTCAACTACGATTCATTCTATGTGAGGAAAAACTTCCCCAACAGCTTATGATATTGCTATCCAAGTTGAAAAATAGTCTTATTCAAGCCGAGTTATTAGCACTAAGGCCTTCAATGCCCTTTTTAGTAGATTTGGCACCTATCCCACAACCTATCACCATTATAGAACCTAATATTGCAGCCCCATCAAATGATGTGTTTAAATATCTACAGAATATGGGAAGTAAGCTAACTTCAATTGAAAACAGACTTACATTACCTAGCAAGCCTTATCAAGCTCCTTATCAACAAAACCAGTAAAATAGGTAGCCTTATCAATAGAATCAGAATTATAGACATCCATATCAGTAAAGACAGTTAAACCAAAAGGTTCCTAGTCCATCTAATGCTTTAGTCCTAGTTAATATGGCTATAGAAGAATTGTGTCAACCTTGTAATAAACCTCATTTAGCTGTAAGTTTCCCAAATGCGTTCTTGAATATAAGCCTTGTTGCAAAACCTCAACCTAAGAAATTTTTCATGCCTCAAATGAAGGGTGGGAAGCAAGAAACTCATGTTTAGAAAGCACCTGAACAAAACTTGGTTAGTTTTAGTGAAGATGATTTTATTACAATTACTACTAGGGCCCAAGAAAAGGCCTAAGAAAGTCAAAAGTTTTAAAACAGACTTGTTATGCCCATAGTCATAGATAAAACAAAAACTACAAGCCAAAAATTGGCTAATAGTTTTGTTGTTCCTCAGAAAAAAATAGGTGTTTCAGCTAGTAAAGAACAACAAAAACAGTTACAACATGATCCAAGAAGATTGTTTATACCTTAGATATCAAAAGCAACCAAAGAAGAGTCAATTTTTGCCAAAGCCTATGCTAAAATAGTAGAATCTGTTTCTAAAATTGTTGCTTCTTTTAACATTTTTGATGTAATGAATAATCATAATGTTAATATCTTAATGTGGGATTCTCTATGTATTCCAGGACAACATGAGCTACTTTTTCATGAACTTGCTAAACTATAGATTTCTTCAAAAATAATAGAAAAGGAAGTTCAAAAAAAGACATGGTCCTTGGAACAATGGAACATGACCACATTAAAGAAGTTAAATGGATGATTCAAAAGGTTTTAAATTCTCAAGACATTAAGAAACCACCACCATTTTATTTGTCACTAATTATTAGAGAGCATCTTGTTCATAACTACATGGTTGACAGTGGTGCAAGTAACACAATTATGCCAAAAGCAATTGTAGAAAATTTAGGTCTGCATTATGAACCTATAGAGAAGAGCATGCTACACCTTGATGTGGCTGCAACTAATACATTTGGTGTCATTAGAAATCTAGAGTAACATTACATGCTTGTCCAAATGTTTCCATTTTGTAAGATGTTATTATTGTAGATTTACCTCCTTTCTTTGCTTTATGCTTATGGAGAGATTTCACTACAAAAATAAGAGGTTATCTCTCAGATTTCTTTTTAGTTCTTTACTACATTTTATGGGATCAAAGTTAGTATCAATTCTGAACCGTTGTCCATATTTCATATCAAGCCTCATGCTTATAATATATTAGCTAATTATGCAATTTCATGACAAATCGATTTTGATAATACAACTAATATTTCAGCACTAAATGGTGCTTTTAATTTGTTTATGGATGAAAAGACACATGAAGAACATGATCATTATCCTTTGAAAGAAGTTTAAGAACATTTATTTGGTGTTTATTTCCATCACGAGGAAAACACGCCAATTCCTTCCTATCCAAAATAGAAAATACAACATAAGGATTTGGAAGCTTCATTTTGATGGAGCTATGAATAAGAAAGGACAAAGGAAAGGTTTGATGCTAACTTCCTCCAAAAATGAAAGGTATTTCTCATCTTTGAGTCTCTAATTTTTATGTAATTGTAATGTAGTTGAATACGAAGCATTAACTCATCGTTTACTTTGGGACATAAAGAGAGGTATTAGAATGTTCTGATTTTTGGTGATTAAGAGTTAGTTATCAATCAAGTAAGAAATTTCAATATTTGTAAGAATCCATTAATAAAGTCTTACAAATATAGAGTTTCAAATTTAATGGAAGATTGCGATGCTATTAATATCCAGTCCATTTCGAGAACATAAAACAAACATGTAGATAAACTTGCAGCAATCAATGCTAGTTTTGAAGTGCTAGAACAGATTAAAAACAATATGATTCACCTCACATAAAGTTGATTATCAGGCCTTCTATACCTGATAATGATTTTAATTGGTAGGTTTTTGAAAATGATGAACAAATTTGTAGGTTTTTACAGCAAGAAGCTGAATTTTCTGTGGTAAATCAAGAGAAATTGTAGCACTTATATGGTGACCAGATTGTTCAATTGAAGACGAATAAACTACCTCAAGGGTTGGTCACATTGGAAGACATCTTTAGCACTGATGATCAGTTAAGGAAAGATAAAACAAAGATGTCAACACATGCAAACAATTATGAAGAGATCTTAGTCAATGATGGAAAGAATTTATTTCTCAAAAAGGTATGTTCCTTAGCTGAGAAACATTCCTTTATCAATCTTTGTAAGGAATTTAAGGATGTTTTCACTTTGTAATACCAAGATCTAAAAGGGTATTATCCAAGTTTGCCACAACATTCCTTTGAATTAAAGCCAAATTCCAAGCAAGTTAAGTAGAAACAACAATGTGTAAATCTAAAAATTGACCCATTAATGAGAAAAGAGTTATCTAAGTTAATCGAATCAGGCATTATTTTTTCAATTAAGCATTCAAGTTGGGTAGCCAACCTTGTTCCTATTTGAAAAAAGAATGGATAAATCAGATTATGTGTGGATTTTAGAGATCTTAATAAAGCTTCACTAAAATATCATTACCCACTGCCCAATATGGATCAAATTTTGAGAACAATTTCTAGTTCTAATAGACTATCTCTTTTGGACAGTTATAGTGAATACAATCAGATTATAGTATGAGAATAAGATAGATACAAAGCAACTTTTACTACCAAGTGGGGTACTTATGCTTAAAAAAAATGTCTTTTGGCCTTTCAAATGCCAGTGCAACATTTCAATGTGCAATGGACATGGATTTTCGTAACTTATTAAATAAATGCATACTAGTTTATTTAGATGATGTTACCGTATTTTCCAAAAAAATTCATGAACATCTAATACATTTAAGGTATACTTTTCAGTTATGTAGACAGTTTGCTATATCTTTGAATCCTAAAAAGTCTATCTTTTCATTACATCAAGGTAAATTACTTGGTCATATTGTTTCTAAACAAGGTTTAACAATTGACACAGAATTGAAGCCATATCATAGCTATCACTTCCTCATTACAAGGAGTTACATAATTTTATAGGAGAAATCAACTTTGTTAGAAGACTTGTTCAAGATTTTGTAGCATTGGTTAAACCACGAGATAGCTATGTTGAAGAAAGACAAAACTTTTTCTTGGACCAATGAAGATAGAGAATGGTTTGAATCCATTAAAACAACTATTTCTCAAGATCCTACTCTTACAAATCCTAATTTCGATAAAGTATTTAAAATGTATGCACTTGGAAGTGGTGAAATAATTTGAGACATATTAACTCAGGTTAATGATGAAAATATTAAGCACCATTACTTTCTTTGGAAAAAGTTTGCATGATTACGAAATAAGGTACACTTTTCTTAAGAAACAAGTACTTTTAGTAGTCAAAGGACTAAATAATTTTAAGTACATCCTTTCTAACAATAAGATACATGTTCTATTTTCTCATCCAAGTTTGAAAGCTTTCTTGTTAAATAAAGAAGTGAATGAGAAGAGAGCAGGATGGATAACGAAGGTTATGGAATACGATGTTGATATTCGTGTTGTGAATATAGATTGAGGTAAAGGTTTTTTTGAACATCTAATTGCTGATATGGAAAAATAACAGGTTATAGAATCAGAAGATCCAGACAACATGTTGATGTTATGGAACAACAATCAGTTATCATGATGCAACTAGAAAATAAACAACCTAAACTTATTCAAGAAGTTGGGAATCAAGATGGATGTCTGATTTATTTAATTACCTACAACATGGCACTTTCTCCGGAAGGTATAGAAAAGAACAAAATAAGGTATTTAAGGCTATAATCAATACCTTATGTTTTTATTGATGGTGTGTTATTCAATAAATATATAAACATAATCTTGTTGTGATGTGTTGATTATGATAGAATTCAACAATTATTATCGAATTCCATGAAGGACCTGCAGGAGGTCACTTTTTAGCATGTACTACAACCTTGAAATTTATGAAAGATGGTTACTATTGGCCCAACATATTCAAAGACTATTTTTATAGGATTAGAAAATGTAATAAATGTGCTTGCTTTGTTGGAAAATAACGTTTAGCTTCAATGCCCCTATAGCCTATTTCAATTGATCAACCATTCATGCAGTGGGGTCTTAATTTTATTGGCATGATAAACCCACCTTCATAAGGACACAAGTGGATTTTGACAGCTATAGATTAATTTACATGCTGGAATGAAGCAATAGCTTTGAAATATGCTAACAAAACTTTGATACTATCCTTTTATGAAGGTATAGTTTACAAATTTGGTGTTCCAACAACTATCATTTCAGATAATGCCTTAGCATTTCTTGGTGCAAAGGTAACAAATTGGGCTATCAAGCATGAAATTTATTTAAGTACGTCATCTAATTATTACCCACAAGGTAATGGGTTAGCTGAAAGTACTAACAAGAATCTTCTAAGGATCATCAGAAGAACACTCAAAGATAACCAAAGAGCTTGGCATCTAATGTTGAATTCAACACTTTGGGCTGATAGAGTAACTCCTAAAATATCAGTTGGAAATTCACCATACAAGCTTTTTTATGGAAGAGAGGAAAGAATGCCCATTTCAGTTGAGTTACCTACTTTATATTTGTTACATCAGATGGAACTACTCAAGAATGAACCATTGCAGGTTTGTTATGTAGAATTGACGGAATTATAATATTTGAGAGATCAATCTCATTTAAACATGAAAAATAATAAAAAACAGATGAATAAAAGTTTTGATAAGAAAGCTATGTCCAGAATCTTTAATGAAGGAGACATTATGTTTAAAAGGGATTTCGATCATGCAAAGATAGGAAATCAAACAAAGTTTGAAACACTTTAGAGTGGTCCTTATATGATTTCAGATTATAAGGAACATAATTATTTTCATCTTTCAAGGCTAAATGGAGAAAAACTTCCCATTCCTGTGAATGATATGTTTCTCAAACACCGATATTGAAAATCCTTCAGTGTTTTTTAGAGTAGGATTTCCTTTTCAATAAGTGCAGTTCCGACACATTGTAATATTTTTCAATTCAATAAGTGCACCCGTGCATGTGATTTGGTTTAGCGAGATCCTATTCTAGTTTTAGAGAGGCAACTTTTGATTACATGTTTGGACTCCCTACCCAATGGACAAGAGCAAGGAACTAGTCTATAAGCTAGCAGATAAATTTCCCCACAGGATCATGATGAGGGTCGTCAATCCTCACCATTTATTAATGTCAATCCAGGATGGTTTCTAATGGTTGTATGCATTAATAGAAAAATATCTTGGAAAGAAACTCCTTTAAACACAAACCAAACTTGCATAAAATAAATCACACTTGTAGAAATTGAAAGCCACACTTGCAGAAATAAAGACACACTTGCAAAAATAAAGTTTGCATAAAATAAATCACACTTGCATGAAGGAAATCAAACTTGCAGGAATTTAAACACACTTGCATAAATTTAAACACACTTGCATAAATTGAAATTTCTTGAATTGGAAATAAACATAATTAAATGAAACACCTGCAGGTTCACAACAAACTGAATTTTCACAATACAAAAATAAAAACAATACAACAAAATGAATTACAGACAAATGAATAAACATAAACATAAATACATAGATCCATCTTCCTTGAAATGAGTGGCCAACTCATTTCTTGGAAGAGGATTTAAATCATACTTCCGATTTTAAAACTACAGAATATTTGAGAGGAAAGAATAGATCTTTATTTCTTGGGAGAAAGAAAATTACATATCTCAGTGTGGAAGGTTGCATTTATAATTCATGCATCTAACCAACTCCTTATTTTAGGAAATACAATCTGATATTATCTTTATTCCAATCCTAACAACTAAGATCTCCATCTCCACAAAATATGGAGAGAGATATATTATTGAAGTCAAATCTTATCTTGTTTATTTTAGGAAGATTTACTCCCAAATCTTCTCCTTGCTTTTTGGTAATAAGAATCATAATGATTTTATTTTTATACATTATTGGAAGGAGGTTTTTCCTCAAAATATTTTTTTAACCAAATACCTTTCCCAAATTTTCCATTTGACTTTGTTGTTTTTGATTGTGGAACTTTTAATGCTTATGCGATACACTTTTTCCTCAATTCATAGTTCACTAAAAGTTAGATTTACCACGATTGATAAAACCTTCAAAAAAATTGAATGATATTTATGTTAAACACATTTCTATGAACAAAAACCTCACTCATATTTTCCATTTGAATTTTTTGTTTCTGTTTATGGAACTTTTAGTGCTTATTTGAGACACGTTTCCTTGACTGCACTTACCAAAAGTTAGATCTCTCTTCATTGTTAAAACCTCGTAACAAATATGAATGAGTTTTTGTTGAACAAATTTCTACAAACAAAAACTCTCTCAATTTTTTTATTTTAATTTGTTGTTTTTGTTTATAGAACTTTTAATGTTCGTCGATACACTTTTCCTCGGATTGCATCTCACTAAAAGTTAGATCTCTCTTTATTGGTAAAACATGTAGCAAATCTGAATGAGGTTTTTGTTAAAAACATTTCTATGAACAAAAACCTCTCTCATATTTCCCATTGGAATCTATGACTTTTTACAATCCCTCAAAATCTATCATTCTGTTGATCCAAGTTCCGGAACTAAAGTTGTTATTCCTTTTATTCAAGTTTTGGAAGTAAATCTGCAAGTTCTGGAACTAAATATAATTTTTCCATGAATTGAAAGTTCCAAAACTAACTTTCATTCAATTGATACAAGTTTTGGAACTAAATTTGTGAGTTTCAAAACTAAACCTGAGAGTTCCACAACTAACTTAAAACAACTATAACTTTTGCATGCAACCTCGGATTGAGATGATTCATTTTTTGAACTTGAATAATTTTTTAGGAGGAATATTAATATGAAATTAGATTTGATTTTAAATTTAATTTTCATGATCAATTTCACTTTTCCCAATACTAGCATTATATTTCCTTTATGGCCTGCATACATAAGACTTTACATCTTTTCCCAAATAATGAATAGGATTAGTCAAAAAAATAGAAAACAAAATATTTCCAAAGAATGAACAAGATATATATCCTATACTCTATCCTAAGAAAACTACATGTTCGTAGATTACATTTAAATCCACTTTCAAAGGTAACTTGGAAGGACAAACTAATGGTAATTTATGCCTAATTTATAGCCTCATAAGATCGCTAGAAATGTTGACAATTTTTAACTAGTGCAAAATGGATAACTCGAAACTTTTTCATGATGGATGACATCGGTGAAGTAAACCTAATCTAGGGGAGATTTCTTTAGTTTAATATTTTTATGTTAAATTAGTTAATGACTGCATGTAATTTGTAGCTATGCGTGTTGCTACAAAACATAACAAATCACATAGTCTACAAATTCATATTTATCTTCAGCAAAAGAACACAAAGGCCTTAAAAGAGAGATGCATAATCTTGATGAGGAGAATGAAGTGTTAAGCTTTGGAACAAATCAGAGTTACAGATTACATTAGTAGCAATGTTCATTACTAAGGTTATAGTTATTTTAAAGTTCTTCCCTTCACGATTAAATACATTCAATTATGTTATTGAGTTGTTTAATTCATTGTAAAATTCATATACAAATATGAAATGCAGAAGGAAGTACACAACTTAGTTTTAAAATTCAATGTTCTATTCATAAGGAATTTCAAATCCTTCCCACACAAGACGTGGGATGTGACTCAACTAAACATCATAACTACTAAAATAGCAGTGCGCGTGCATGAAAATAAAATCAAACTAATATGAAGGAATCCATCATTGCCTTATTTATTTTTTCCTTTTTCTCCATCTCTGCTCCAAATTTTCCTCCATCTTCATCATTGTTATTCAACACTACACTTTACATGAAAATAAACAGAAAAGAGACCATCAGTCACGAGCTCAAGATTAAATCATGTTATTGTATTGTCTATCTTTGTGTAAATGAATCTCCTTATATAAGGAGGTATGAGTACAGAAAAAATAAATGCATAACAAACAAGAAATTATTTTCTACATCAAGTACACATTATTCTTAAAATCATTTGTAGAGCAGATATAAAGAGAAAACTATGCAATGGAAGAGATGCCAAAAGCCCAATGTTTTCTAACTAGTTTATCTAAATGTTCAGAGGATATGTAAGAAGAAGGAAGTGTTACATTCTGAAACTTGAATAGTAAAATTATATTTATTGCACTTCAGACTAAAGGATAAAATACACAAAGATGTTCCTATACTAATCCATAAAAGAAATGTTGGTTTAATGTTGCGGATTATAACAATCAAATGAGACAAAATCAGAAATGAAAGAGAATGGAAAAGGGAATCGAGAAAATTTTAGCATGGCTTTGTCATGTAAAATGGACATTTTAATCTTTCCACCATGTTATTTCACAACTAATTCATGATTGAAAGTTGTACTAATCAAATAGTATGTAAGAAACGAAATAATACATTATATATTCAAAGGTAAAAATTCAGATAAATACAAGTTACTTTATGAAAAAGAACAACTTCAATTATAATGCCATTAAGGATGAAAAGGGTGATTCATGATGAAGAGATAAAGTACACAATGCAACTAGCTCAATACTTAGACAAATTCATCTAACATCAATGACTAATACAATCATGAAAAGTTTACAGAAGAAAGTGAAGAAATAAAGATAGAGATTTGTAAATCAGAAGGTAAATACAAAATTAGAGTTGTAGATCAAGATGGCCACTTCCAATAGCTGATTCAGGAATAGGAGTTACAAAATAGAAACAACAATAAAGTCTTCTTTTAATATAACAACACTGAACCAGTTTACAGAGTAAGGTTTTCAAAGGGTAACATGTTCCTGTTCATAAAGAAAGTTTTTGGAGCTGCTACAGGATGTATGAGGAGTACAGAAACAAATCAAGGTGCTACATCACTTCTACAGAATACAAGTGCAACTACAAGTTACAAAGGATCAATCCAAAAAGTGAACTGAAGAGAAAGGTACATAATTGAATGTGTAGGTACAACTATTGACAACACAAGAAATCACCAAGAACAATTTCAAGATCTCAGAAAATCACCAGTTCAGCATTCAGAAGTGCCAATCAAAAATTACTAGCTATAGGAAGAGTACAAAATCCTTCATATGAAGGATGAGGTAAAATCAACATGCTATAATTTAAGGAACCATATAGATTGAAGCACACAACTATACAGATCTGCAGCATGAAAAGTGATATAAATTTGTGAATATGCTTTCCAGATTCATCACTCAAGTATATTACGTGAGTTCACAAACAATATATATAAATGGAATGTGGTTGGAGTTTCATATTTTCTTGAGTTACATGACTGAGTCATGAGCCTATATTATAACTTTCCATATATATTTCCATCGATAACATAGGTTTACTTAGTACTTATTACAAGCAATAGATAAGTTGAGTTAAAAAATTTAAAAATATTTCCAATCTTGGTGTTAAACGAAATGGATAAATAAACTCAGTTGCTTCTTTGTATAAGTACGAGAAAATCTACACTATGAAAAATAAGTGCAAAAATATTGATCAAGATACAATCATAATGCACATTTTACAGATTCTCGCCTAGAAATAATTAAATGTAGTAGGAATGAAACTTTTTATTATCACAATAGAGAAATTTCTAGTTATTATAAGGTTAGAGTGTAATACAAGAAATCTTCAATCCAGATAATCATATTAAGCTCTAGTTGCAAACTAGGCATTAAACCCCTATAAGCTCTAATGTTACAGTTGTTATAAGATACACGACTCATGATATTAATAAATAGTCAGTAATCAATCATGTATCTTATATTCACAAAAACAGAGAACCTTTAACTACCTCATAGCATTCAAAGATCATCAAATTCAAAGAATATGTTTTCAGAATGAACTACAAGGACTCTGAGCATTAGACACCACTGCAATTTTAACAAATCAGTAGCATTCAAAATACTAAGCTACAAAAAGGTGGATATATCAAAGTAACATGAGTATTCACTAATAATATCACATAAAGCAAAATGATAGTTCAGCTTCAAATCAAGCAGGATTGAGAAGAAAAAAATCCTTTGTCGTTGAATAGCTAAAATCGAGTTTCAAGTATATAAAAACAAAATTAACACATTAGATTTCACTTTTCAGAGTAACATGTCATACAATGGGAGATATAAGTGACAATATATCAAGGATTGTGTTAGTATCAAAATAACAGGTATTCAAAGCATCAAAAGTCATGACCATCAACTTTCAAGGATAGAGTTCATCTCCTCACTCTAGAGCAATAAGAATCGAATCATTTCTCAAGATTTCATAACAATCAAAACAAAATACAAAATCTACATTTGCAGTGAAATAAGATGACTCACACAAATCTACAAACATACTCAAATCTACAATTTATAGAACTCTGGAAGCATTTTCATGGGAGCTCAATAAACGATATCACCAAGAGAAAACACAACAGGAGCTTCAAGTTTTATTTTAGCTTATAAATTCTCCTAGGGGAAGAATCAATCAAGTACAGAAGAGTCAATTCAGAGAGAGAGCATTGACATTTAGAACATATACAAAAGATTTGATCCCATACAAAAATGATAAAGTTTATTTTTAAAATCTCATCTCATAGGAGAAGAAAACCAAAAATATCAAGCTTACTTCTCCTATAAATAACAACGAGTCAATATTATAGTGAAAATAAAACCCAACCTGAAATAAAGACAACAGATCTAGATTCAAGTCACGATGAGCTCAAACTTTTAGACTAAAGCTTTAATACCCAAAAACATGATTAGATGAATACATGCTACAAGTTAGATAGTGATAACAACACATCAAAATAAGAAATCTCATACGACGACCTTAGTGAAAAGGAAAACTATCAAAACAAGGTTGAATCGAAAAATTGATTACCCATATCACTTATACAAAAATGTTACGATTTTTGAACAAAATATTGAATACCCATTTGAAAAATTACAAATTTTCACATCATTATGAAATTACTGTTGGAATCAAAATTGAAACCCTCAAAGTGTGGAATGGAAGCAAGATGTCCATGGATTTTTTTAAAAAAATTAGCTCGACCGAAACATGGAGACAAAGAAATATAACAACTTCAAAGTATCAGTTACAAGTTATAGGTTAAAGAATGAAAAAGTTTCAAGTTTATAGAACTAAAAGCTCACCTTTTTGTTTTGTTTTATGAATACCATACAAAAGATTTCAAATGGAGCACCACAAAGGAGAATAGTGGCCATTTTCAAATCGAGCACTCACTAAACTCGCCAAAATCATTGAAGAACTTTCGAGCTTGAAAACCATGAGAAATGAGATCTAGTCTGATAAAAACAGTGACCACGAGAAGATCAATGGCTTGTTTTTTAACAGAAGCGGGAAGAGAAATGAAAATATTATGGAGACCCAAACCATTTATTCCAAACAATAGAACAAATAATGGCCCAAGATCGTGCTCAGAAAGATCAAGCAGAGAGGTTCAAAACTCATTGATGGCAACCACCATAACAAAACAGAACTTCATCAAATGAAATGACATCACATGAGATCAAACCTACGAGACCAGAAATCCAAAAGGGAGAAAAATCGACAACACACAACACAAAATCATCTCTAATGACCACTAACTAGGGTAAAACTTCTACAGAGCTTTACTAGCTTGGAAAAGAGCTCATGGAAATGAAAACCTTAGGGTTGTAATGATTTTAAATCTTAAACTCAAGTCTTGAGTTAACCAAACCCAACTAGGGTTAAAATTCATGTACGATGTCAGTATCAAAGAAAACCCTAATTAGGGTGGAGTTAAACCATCACCAACAAAGTCGAAAGGTTCGAGTCATTGTGGGAGGGGGCAGCCCGCATCATTAAAAGAATCATTAAATTGACCTTGGTCAAGGTCCTAAACATATGCCAAAAATTCATAATACTAATAACAAATTTCAATGCAATGATATCTAAAAAGGTGGCCAAGTATATAATATGTTAATATTTTTAAAATGACCCCATGTTTATTGTAAATCATACTATTATGCCAAGTGAGCAAAGGAGGTCAAATCTAGATGAAGACAAGTGTTCACATCATAGGTGGTCCCCACAGTGGGAGTTTTAGAAAGAAGACAATAACATTATGTGCACAAGTGCAATTATTCATGTGACTAGAAGACAAACAAGAGGTCAACATTAGAGTATAAGGAGCCCTTTTTGGAGGCCTATTACCTTATTTTCAAAAAAATAAGAGTAGAATATTATTGCACATGTGCTCACAAAGTGGTCCCCACAATGGGTGATGTGGAATTGATCAAACTTTTGCTAAGTGTAAGAGATAAGGCATTATTTTTACTTGTAGGAGATTAATTTTTCATGTGCATCCAAGGGGCAGTTTAAAATGCTATTTTTACAATTGCAAGTGGATCAAGTTATAGATGCCACATCATCAGCTAGAAGACAAAAATTTCATGCATTGGAGAAGACTTTCTCATCAAGAAAAATTTATTATTAGAAAAATTATTCACCCAACTTTATTAAAAATAGAACAGTCAACTACAGTTTGACTGAGTTGTAATTTTGTAAACAAGGTTATTAATACCTCATTGTATTAGCATGCTTATTTTTAATCCTTTATTTATTCACGATAAAGGATAAAAATAGGATGCATGGTTGCAAGTACAATTTTTAGTCTATTTTTAGGAAGGGTGAGATGAATACTTTTTGCTATATATTGTGTGTTTTGACAAACCAAAAGAAGAGGATTTTTTGGACACATGAGTGTTGAAGCATATTTTGCAAGTTTTTCCGTTTGAATGAGAAATATATTCTACCTTTCCCAATAATTTGTAGTCTTGTGTACATCTTATTAATCCTTGCAAATGTCAAATCCTGGTTAATCATCCTACCCTTTTGCAAATTCAGTAATTTCTACATTATATTAGTGTGTGTGTGTATCTTAATAGTATTGTTGTGAAATTTCCCCTCAATACATCAATTTTTTACCTTAATATTATTCTGAAAACTATTGGTTAATGCATCAATAATTCATTCTCATATCAATTGTGCATTTACTCAGTGAAAGACCTCAAACAAGGTTGGTGTATCAACTTGAGTTTCAATTCATTTATAGTCATCTTTTTACCCTCAAACCCCATAAAATTAGTTTAGGATACATCAAAAAAGGAATCGGAATTGATACTAGAGACTCACCTCAAAATAGGTATACCCACAAACCGGAGGTGTTTCCATTTTATCTAAAAAAGAGAGATATCTAGAGCAAGCTTAGAACTCCTCTAGTCATCTCTCTATAGGGTACACTTTCGAGAGATAACAAAATATAAAGAAATGATGGGTTTATTCTATACTCTTTTACATTTAAATTTTTTTGCATGTACTTTTTTCTTCAGTATTTATGAGTTACATCAGATGGTTTGTGTGGGAAACAATGAATTTATTCATGAATAAATAACATTAATTTCCATAACTAGGATGTATACTTATTTCTACATTAATTTTTGATGATGGATATTGATTGTATAATGAAATAAACAACTCAATCACATAATTAAATGTATTTAAACATGTAGAAATAATGAGTTTTGAGGTACCTATAACTTAATAATGAAATCTCTTTCATGTAAATTGTAACTCTGTTTATTGTTCCTGAATTTAACATTTCACCTAAATTGTGATTCCCACCTTCATCAAGGAAATGCATTAGTCCTTTGGGGATTTTGTGTTTCCTTGTTGAAGACAAACATGGAATGGAAGTCTATGTGAGGTGTTACATTCGTAACAACACACATAGCTGCAGATTACATGTAGTTAATCAATTGTTGCAACTAAAAAACATAATAAAACTATAATGCATCCCCCTAGTTAGGTCCATTTCATCAATTCCTTCCATCGTAAACAAAGTTTCAAGTTTCCCATTTTTGCACAAGGGTTATTATCCACTTACTGTAATAATTTTTTTGTTTTTGAATTGGATTAATAAGATTATTTTTTCAAGTTATATGACATGATCTTGTAAGGATCTATTAAAACATTTAATAACATGTTTCTTTTATGAAGATCCTATAAGGATGATGTTGATGTGTAATCACAACACCCCTGAATGTCCGCAACTCGATGTGTTGAGACTTTCGGTGTGATTTCTTAACATGGAGCTTCTACCAAAGTGTGGTACTTTACGAAATGGGACAACTCTTTGGATGAAGGTCGGTTCATATTCCTCTGTTCAGGTGCACACATAAAATTTGTAGAGGATCTACTCTAATAACTACTCTAACATGACAAGGAGACAAGGTTAATAATATGCAAGAAAATGAACCTAAATTAATAGAGGTGATGAACCAAAGGAATTTTGAAAATCTACTTTGCAATTTAAATGCAAAACATTAAAAGTGTAATACAACCACTATACACAGATAACTAGGATTGCAATGAGAGATCGGGAAGATACAATAAACATAGGAGAGAGTTGAAATCATAGATAAACTAATTTTCCTACTCCAATAATTTGATACGAGTCCATTACAATGGCCAAGGGAACAAACTTACATTACAATTTGAAATGGGAGGTTTGAAATCCACAAATTCACTTATAGATCAGAGAAGAAGGGAGGGTACAAGGCAAAATTGTCCAACCTTCAAAAAATTTCCCTAATTACAATATATAGGAAGAAAGAGAGAAGGAGATGAGAAGAATTAGAAATTCCCACTCCAACCACCAAATAAAATGCATTGAATTCTCCTGCAACAATGATGGGTTCTACTCCAAAACCCATGTCTCCATTACTATTCCTTGTTGGGAAAGAAAGGAAGCTCGCACTCATTGTGGTGGTAGGTGAGAAACTTGACAAACCTCAAAAATGGTAGACTGTATTTTTTATTTTTAAGAACTTAGTCCCACTAATTTAAAGACATCGAGAGCTTTCAAAACTCCTTTCTTGCTCAAATCCAAGCTCACGGTTGAAAGTTATGGCCATTAGAAGGTCAAGGTGTCATTCTCGCAATCCGTTGATCTTCCCGCTTGAGAGTCAAAAAGCATACAACCTCCAAAATTACAAAATTCGGACTCTCGAGACATTTTTTCGTTTCAGAATTCAAAACATTTTTCATCCACTAAATTTACTTGAGAGTTCCAAAGTCCAAAACCCAAAAGTTTGAAATTCTGAAATTTCATACTTTTAGGCATTTTCTTGTGATTTTCATGTTTTAGGGCTCGAGATTTACGAAAATCCAAAGTCTAAAACCACGAAATTTCAGACTTTCAAAATTTAGAATTTTAGACATTTTTGCTCCATTTCGCATGCTTCCCGAGGTTCCCAAAGCTTTGAAGGTCTGAAATTTCAAAGTTTCGAGACTTAGGGATTTCAGACATTTTTGTCGATTTTCCAACTTTACGCCTGAGAGTTCCAAAACCCCGAAACACAAAAGTCTAAAATTTCAGACTTTCAGGATTTCGAAGCTTCGAGATATTTTGCTCCATTTCTCCAAAGTTACAGAAAATGCAAAAACTTAAAAATTTGAGCCTTTTCTCCATTTTTCCTCCTTGAGCTCTGATCTCCTTCATCATTCTCTTGGCCACCTTTTACTGATCTTACATTTCATTTATGATCCTAACTACAACTTTATTTTTTGGGATTGAATGTGAACTCACACGACTCAACCAGTCTCTCCTTTTCTCTTGTGTAAGATATTTTTGATCAATTTTACCCAAGGGGAAAAATTGGATAACAATTTTGTGACTTTTAGGATCACCTACCTGCTAGGTGAAAAGATCAATTGTGTTGAAGTATCCAATGGGCATGGAGTCATGAATGATATCCTAATACTTATCTTGTTCTTGAAACTTAAATCCGACTTCTTGCGACATGTTAATCCTTAACCCGCCCTACTACTTGTACTCTATTTCCATAAGAAAATCTTAAGGATAAGATTTTTGAGAGTAGAAAATTGTTTTGACATGGATTTTTCACCTAACTCTTAAATGTACTGTAGGCACACTATATTGCATAGTGATACAACTTGGGGGCAATAAAACCTCACAAAGGCACTTAGGGAAATTGAAACCTAAAATGCAACAAGACAATGTGTACTTGCACTTCAAGGAATTTTAATCCTAGGTTAATATTTACAAGGGTGAAACCTTTTCTCTTTTCAATAGTAATGTTTAAGGTAGATCCCATTAACTGGAATAAGAAGCTCCTCTCCATCCAATGTAGACAATTGGAAGGAATTTCTACTTTTACATCCTGTGACCATGTAGGGGCCACTCCAAATGGCATCAAATTTGGAATGCCTTCCTGGTTTTTCTCGATCTACATCCCACTTAAGAACTAACTCACCTTTCGAAAGGTCTTTACTCTAGATTTCTTGTCAAACCATCTCTTAATTAAGGATTAATCCTTTTCTATTGTTTGAACTGTATGTTCCCTAATTTCTTCCAATTCCATTATCTGCATACCTAGCCTCTATTGGTTCAAACTCAAATAATTCGAACTGCTTCATGAGCTCTAATTTGGGAAGCTCTAATGATATAGGAACACTGCCTCTTTCCCATAGAATAACTTATATGGAGAATTACCTTTTGACCTCTTTGGTGTGATCTGTCAGCCCACAAGGCTGATTAGAGCTTAGTATGCCATGTCCTATGGTTTTCATCAAGAGTCCTTTTGATGATTCTTAGCAAATTCTTGATCGTGGACTCTGCCTACCAATTACCCTGTGCGTAATAATTTGAAGAGATGCTCAAGTAGATTCCATTTTGAACAACCCATTATGTGATCTTGGAACCTAGGAATGCCAATGTATTGTCTGATATGATAGTGGCCAGTACTCCAAACCTAGTCACTATCCCTTCATAAAAGTCTAGTATGCTAGACTAGTTTGCTTCTTTAAGAGCTAATACCTCGGTCCACTTAATGAAATAGTATGTTGTCGTCATAATCAACTTGTAGCCTTGGCTTGAATTAGATTGATGACCCCGATGAAGTCCAATACCCATTACATGAATGGTTGGTTAAATGATATTGGATGCAATGGAAGTGTTGTGAACCTTTCCTTACCTATGAAGAATGCATATTTTTACACTTCTTGATCTAAGTGTAACAGTCACTAAACATTGTGGGCCAATAATAACCCACCTTCATTATCTTGAGAGTTGTTACTCGTGGATAAAAATGACCTCCGGCTTCTCCATCGTGAAACTCTTGTAACAATCTCTCAATTTGATCTGTTCCAATGCATCTCAGTAGAACACCATTGATGTCCCTTTTGAACAAAACACCATCAACAAACACATATGGAATAACTTGTAATCTGAAGTTTCTCCTCTTTCCTTTGCCCCTTTCTAGAGGAAATAGGCCTGTTTGTAGGAAGTGCAACATATTTTGAGTCCAATAAGGAGTGGGCACATTATTATTTACTTGATCTTAGTCATCTTGCAATACCAAAACAACTCCATTTTCATTACGTGCATCAACCTCTCGAATCGAGGCTAACTGTTCACATAATTCCTTTCCAAGGACCAATTTAGTGACCTTAATTTCAATGTCATATTCCATGACACGAGTGATTCATCCTACATGTTTCTCATTCAGATGTTTGTTTAAAAGGAAGTCTTTGACTCCTGCATGAGAGACCAACAACTGAATTTTGTTGTTCTTGACAAGGTGCTTGAACTTATTCAAACTTCTGATCACCAAAAGGACATGCTTTTCAATTAAGGAGTTTCTCACTTCATAGTCCTCCAAAGTTTTACTGAATAAGGCAACCGACTGTTCAAATCCCTCTTTGTTCTATTGCACTAGGATTGCAGAAATTGTGTCCCCACCCCCAAAGGCATAGAGCATGAAATCCTTCGAGAAGTCTGGATTGAGGAGGGTTAGAGCTTGAGATATAGCCTCTTTTATTGATTCAAAACTCTCTTTTCCTTCATTTACCCACATAAATGCCATGCTCTTCTTCAAAAGTAGTGTTATTGGCTTCACAAGAGTGAAAAAAATTGGCACAAAACTACGAACAAAATTGATTCTTCCTAGAAATATCTAAAGAGCCTTCTTATGAATTGGAAAGGGCAATGCTCGAATTGCTTCAACTCTTTCTAGGTCAATCGTCAATCCTTCCTTTGACACAATATGGCCTAGGATCTTGCCTTCGTGAGCCAGGAATATGAATTTTTTGGGATTTAATGATACCCCAAATCTCCTACATCTTTAAAATACATGTATTATATGAAAAATGTGATCCATTGCATTTTTGGAGAACATAGTGATATCGTCAAGATATATCCGTACTATTTTGTTGATCAAACCCTTGAATTCCATGTCCATCGCCCTTTGAAAAGTTTCTTCGGCATTATGCAATCGAATGACATCTTCCTCTAAACATAGGTGCTCGTACATACCCAAAAATTTAGGTACAAGATTACTACGGAAAGAGGAGGTTACAAAAGCCCTAATGATGATTTAGGCCTCTTCGTAAGGTGTTAGGAATCCAGAAAAAGCTCATTGAGTGTATGTTTACATCCCAAATGCTTTATCCAAGCTCGTGTGTTTTTTCTCTGTCCTCTACCCCCTTTTTCTTTACATTTTGGTCTTAAGTGATAGGACCGCCACCCTGCCTAGGTGGCGGTCCCATGACCGCCACCCAGGACAAGGCGGTGGTCCTATAACCACCACCCTATGAAGGATGGTGGTCATGTGTGTGTTTTCCGAATGTTCGACAAATGCGTCAAACGTAAAAATTCAACTTTCACCTGCATTCTTCACCCACTTTGGCTTGCATTTATGTTTTGTCCACCCAAGTAAATAGTGTTTTCCTTTGTTTATAGTAAAAGAGATCAATTGGGAGTTACCCTCTAGTAAATGCAATTGCTATAAATATCCAGCTTGTTTTCAAACAAAAGGCCCCTCTCCTTCTCTGTTTAATTATTCAGTTTGCTTGAAGTTCTTGTTTAGAGTTCCAATAGTTTCATATTTTGCATAAGTTATCAGCATTCCCTTACTATTTTGAGATCATTTGATCTTCTTGTTTCCATCTCACTTCATTGTTGTTCTATAAAATTAGTTTAGAGTAAGGTAGTTTCTTTCTATATTAGAATCCATCTTAGAGTTGCAGGTTTCGTTTGTCACAAAATATAGTTTCTAGAATTCTCAAGTGTATTTGTGTTGTATTTACGTAATAAATCTTGTTAGGAATTGCATAATCAAGATATGTTCACTTGTACTATCCTTCTCTTAGTTGCATTGTATTCGGTCTATATCCAAAACTGCCATTATTCAATTATCTTCTCTGTTGATGTTGTCATATACATGTTTTTCTAGATTTACAAGAACATGAGGGAATTAGAGATCATAATAAGGGGACAAATTCACACACAATTAGATTTACCACTATTCGTAAACTCTAGGTTTGATTTATTAAAGTTATAGTTATAGTATATCAAATAGAGTAGTAATTTACTTCATTTCAGTTAAAATCTTGCTTTCGATATTGCCAAGGAAACTATGGGGAATGATAGTTTCGAGAAAATATGATTCATTTCTCACTTCTGAGGTAGGCTTGAGAGTCTTTCGATTAAAATTAGTTAGTTATTTAAATATTTAGGATAAACTCGCAACTGCATAGGAAAATAGCTATACCAGGCTACGTTGTTTGTTTTTGTTATTAGATTAATTGTCCATTTTTGAATATATTAGAATAGCTTCTCTTTTAATTTTATTAAAATACTTCATTGAAAATATAAAAGAATAGAAGAATATATGCATAGTGTAGATATATCTTTCATAATTAGCTTATTCATTTTAGTTAAAATTGAATCATCTTTGCATGACAATCACGGGACCTAGAGAGCCCAGAGAATATGTATTTGAAGCAATAGTACCTCAACTAAAGCTCCCACAACACTAGTTGATATAGATCAAGACCTTAGGATTCGTGTTTTTCAAACAATAGTGAACCTATGAGTAGTTATTGAACATCTGAGAGAGTTGAATATTGAGGACAAGGCATACACATTCTGGTCAAATCACCCCAACTATAGACTACTTTGATAAGATATTTTCATGATCGTACAAGAACTCGAAAGAGAACAAATATTTTGTTGCGATCCTTTAGTTCCACAGCCCAATACAGGAGACCTCCTCATCAACATAGACACGGCTTACGTATTTAAGTTTCCAAAACACCTGTAAGGTATTCTCGAGAAAATTACACAACTTCTAGTTCTAAACATAGAGGCTGAAAATGCTTATGACTATTGGATAGTCGTGAGAAGAGATTGACTCTTGATATGACCATAAGATGTCTGTCACAACCACAAACTTATGGTTGTGATCCACATGTCCCACAACCCAATGGGCCTACCAATCAATTAGACATTGACGCTAGTTTATGCACACCAATATTCAAATCCTCACCACTTCGCCAAAAATCATTACACAATTCTCCATATTAAACATAATAACGGTACCAATCAAAGCTAAGGATTTATGGAGTAGACCAAAGAATCATCCATAAAACTCCAGAGGATCCACTACACCTCTCATCACCATTTTCCATGACCTTGTTTGGAAATATACACGAAGCACCTATAGGTCATTTTCCATGTATCCAATGGTAAATAAATAGGATCTCGCAGACCTCGACGTTAATTAGAGCCTCAAAAGATATTATATCCGAACAATCCATTACACCAATTCAGGTTAGGAGGGCCTTCTTTTCCTTAGATTCACAGATTCCATTATTGCGTGTTGAGGATATAAGATTGCCCAACTAGCTTTTATGTATTCACATATATTCAATTCTCATCGGTTGTCTCAAGCATGACCTCGGGATGTCAGTACGAAGAAGAGTTGCTTATAGATTCTCATGCTCTCATCTCACTTTACTATCGTACATTTCCCCACATAGTGGTGAAAGCCAATTTGAACTAATCATCTTCTTTCAACATTATCTGACTATACCCTGAGTATACATTCAGGAGAGAAAATATTTCTGCTCCAGATACTACCTTTATTATTTGTTCCATTGAAGGAAGTGGGTAATGGTCCTTGAGAGATGCCCTATTCAAGTCTTGAAAGTCCACGCACAACCTGATTTCTCCATTCTTCTTCCGAATGGGACCAAGTTTGCAACCCAACTTGAATGTTTGATTGGAAATATAATGCTTGATTTTATTAGCTTTTTCAGCACTTTCTTCATAAGAGGCCGATTGTGTGGGTTGACTGGTTTTTACTTATCCCCGATGGGCATAACATCTTGATCCATCTCTATTGTATGTTGTGCCAAAATTGGATTTAATCCTCGCAGGTCTTTATAAATCTAGGTGAAAACATCTTGAAATTCTTCAAAAATTTGTATGAATTCATATCTTTCTTGTTCACTGGCCAATTTGTCAATTTGTAGTGTTTTTCCTTCGCCAACCGAGATAGGTTCCGAATCCTCTCCCTTGACTTGTATGTTGGCTTTCTCTTTATGGAACTAATCATTAAGATTGAATATTGATTCCAGTATCACAAAACCTTTGGGAAGCTTAATTTTCCACAGCTGCACTACTTGATCCCCGTACTGCTGCTCTAATTTGTCTTTATTCTTAGCTAAGAATTAAACCTCTTCTTGTAAGAAATTATTGATCTATTGATCATTCTCAAACACCGATAGCTTGTGTTGTTATCTTGAATAGATGGACTTAATGATGAATGTGTGGCTGGATTTTGTCTCTTTTTATGTTATCCACCACATCAAAAGTTTCCCCGACCACCGCAATCCTATTCACAGTATTCATTATTCTTCCTAGGTATGGACACGATGTTGAAAGCTTTGAAATCCTCAATTAGGTCCCATACCCTAATTTTGTAGCTCTTGAGTAGGTCATTCTTTTCAATATGTTTTCCTCTGACTTGATTGACGATTAGCTCACTATCAACAAATACTTGTAAATTCTTCATGCCTCGTTTTCGACCCAATGAATTCCATGAATCAAAGTATAATATTCAGCAGTGTTATTTGAACATGCGAACTAAAATCTGAAAGCTAAATAATATTTGATGTTCTATGGTGAAACCAACATTGCACCTCCTCTAGCACCTTGTTTTCTTCTTGAACCATCAAAAATAGTCTCCAAAATTCATTTTCATCCTTATTTTCTGGCTTGGTGATGTTAGGAATGATTATATTTTCCTTGTGTACACAATATACACCTAGTTTAGATTCTTCGATTTCCTTGTATGGATCAAATACATGCCTTTTGTTTGCCCATTCATCTAAAGTCAATTCTAGAATTTCCTTAACCTTAGTACCGATTCCAAATCATTAAAAAACTCTTCTTGATCAAAGGTTGATAAATTTGCATTTATTGGGTTCGTACATGGGGATCAATGTGAAATTTTGCATTTGGCTCAGATCTAATGGTTTCCTTGGCTCCATACCTTGTTTTGAATAACATGTGTGACAAACTGTTGATATAGATCCACCAATTTTGGCAATGAATTCTCTTGAAAAACACAATGCAAAGAGTGGTGGGAGGTCAATTACAAACACATCTTGCAAGAATGTGACATTTGGACATGCATGCAATGTAAGGCTTAAGGAGATTAATTATACAGGAGCTAGAGGTTTTTCAAAGATAACAAGATAGGAATCCCCTAAAGGTGTATAATTACATTGAGGAGAATCTTGATTAGAGTTTGAAAAACCTTTGGAAGCATTTTTGAAACATTCGTGTTTATTGAACCTTTATATTTGTTAGTGTTAGAAGAATTCTTATAACAAGAATCAAGAATTGGTTTCTTAGATCATATTTTAACTTTACTATCCTCAAGGGTGTAGAGTTATGGTTTCTAATCCTTAGGAAAAGACTCATTGAATTCTTTAAATGTCAAAATTTGAAGTATTAATGATATATGCTTCATGTAGAAGATCAAACAAACAACTAGATCAATTCAGTTTCTACAAGAGGAAGGACTATTGATTCATAATTCCTAGCCATTGGGAAATGAAAACAACAATGAACACATCCTCTATAAATTCAATGGATTAAAGGTTCATGATAGATATTTTATAGGTAATGTTTATATAAATGTGTTTTAGGAATTATTTTTCTAGTAGTGCGAATGAATAGAGGTATTTATACAAAATATTGTTATAAAAATCAAGAGTTTAGCTAGCTAAGGACATAGGGAACATCTTTAACATCAAGACATGATCAAGGGCGATGAGATAATAGGCATGATGAGAGGTCATGATATGTTGTTTCAGGTCCTCGTTGATGTAGAATTTGATGGACTTAAGGAGTTCCAAGTGTACATGACAGGTCTTGTAAGGCACACATGGATTGATAGGTTCATTACAAATTTGTTCGTAGGAATGGTTATTATTGGGTCACATAGTGGTGGCTTCAAGGCTACTTATTCTTCTTAATAATTATTTCATAGGATCATTGTGAGATGGGTGAGTTAATGGATAGGAATGGCTAGATTATTCTTAAGTGAGAGGGTTTGATTCATTATATTTGTGATATGGTACTGATTTATTTTGATAGAGGAGAATGTTTGCAAGAATATTTGATAAACTAATGGTTGTGAGGAAGATTGGATTATTGGTATGGGTGGGAAATAGAAGTGTGGATGTGGGTTGTTGTTAAATGATAGGTTATGCATCGACAAAATGAGATTTTGCTAAAGGGTATAATGATAGATCTTGTTGGGGAGGAAGAAGAGTGGAAGATGTATAACTTATTACATGGGTTGAAGTAGCAACAAAGTTTTGGTAACCTTAAGGATTAAATGAGGATGTGAATATTTTAGGTCTTTGTTGACTAATTAGAGGTGGTGTAGTTAAAATGGGTTTTTGAGTACCCTTCGGGTTATATGAAGATGTTGAGGGTGTGGATTTTTGTTGAGTAGTTTTGATGATATGCTAGTGAGAACTATTCTTAATAACTAGATGATAGTCGGGGTCATAAAGTCTAGAATAGTCCCGGTTATCGACAATGGAATATGGAAAATATTCTCGGATAGGGAAAATGGAGATGAATTAATTTCATCCGAAGGTAGATGATAAAATAGATTGGGTTGGCACCCAAGATTTTTAAATTACTAGGTCACCACTTTGGAAGAGTTGCACATGGGGTGAGAGAAGGAGCATTGAATGCTTCGGACTAAGTTTTGGGATAAATTATGTATTTGTGATTTCATTATATGGATTTTTAAAGTGGGTTTGATGTGTTTGGGATGTTTTGAAGATTATTTTTTTTTCTCATCAAAACCATGACATAACCAAAAAAGCAATAAATAAAAAGGAATATTTTTGAACGAAGTGAAGAACTCACAATCAAAAGAAATATTTCTTTGGATTATCTTGATTAACTCATAAATTATGAAGAAAATATGATTGAAAAGGAACTAGGAAAGTGTAGACATAAAATTGCACACTTTGGGTAATTATCTATTCTTGACTATGTACTAATATTCATATGATGCCTAAGAAATAACGATACTAATTAATCCATGTTTTTGGCCATCTTTCTTTCCTTTATGTCACTTCCCTTGGTTTTACACTTATTCTTTCTCGGTATTTGATTTTATACATCAAATTTTTCCATCTTGTCTCACGGGGTCAAAGCTCGCGTCCCACTTTTTTATAGTTTTTGTACTTTGCTATGTCTCACTACATGACCAAACACATATAAAATGACCAAACATGCATTTTTAAGAGGCTATAAATACCAAGGTGCGGGGCACCCGATTTTTTAATTTTAATAGTATTTTTAATTATTTATTTACTAGTCGATTTTAAAATTTGGCCACAAAGTGGGACACATTTAGACCCCTCACACATATAGGATGCCAATTCAGGTGCCCTCATCCCCTCCGGGCACCCTTTTCTATTTGTAATTTATCCACTTTTTGAGCATCTTATCATCTTATCTTTTTGGTATTCAAAATTTTTGGGATTAATTACGATGTTTAAGAAAAGGAATCATATAAATATAAAGTTATGTGATAATAATAAAGGATCAAGAACTAATCATTAGCTATCTACACATAATGATACATCCATCAAGGCATCTAAGACCTTCATTACATCCATATAGCTCCATTACAAGGGAAATAATGGCTAATTTCCAGCATCACACTTCATAGGATGGAAGTTTATTTTATTACATGCACAAATTTATTACATTTTACATCTAGCTACTTTCTTGTTATCCACGTGTGACTAGAAAAAGAGAAACTTGGGGAACAATTCTACATACACACATAAAAACTACATTTGGTCGAATCGTACCGCAACGCTCGGTTGTAACTCCACCATCGAGTTGGCTAAGTACATTCTAACCCCTCATTCTACATTTTTTGGGGATTTGATGTCTAATGAGTTTTTTTAATTTCTATTCTTCATTGTATATTTATTGTGACCTTGAGAATAACTATACGAAATCATAGCAATAAAATATGAATATAAAAAAACATCGTTACACCCTGAGATTCATGTTTCTAAGCATTTTCGTAGACCTAGTCACCCAAAATCAGTACCTGGGCACCTGTGGGCACTCCTGTCCCTTTCCAGGAACCTAAGTCCATCTTAGCTATCCATATCTACATTTTCCTATGCCCCAGTGTGATGGTTAGTTCTTCGGATTTTTCAATTTTTCGGTCTTATACACCATTGGCAATAGTGCGAACAAACTAACACATCTTACCCTTCTTTGCACATTACGGTTTTATTATTTATTACATAGTTTTCTATAGTATATTTATGTATTTTTATTACATTTATTTATTGCTACTTTAGCATTAAATTAGGCTTCGAATTTACATTTTAGCTTCCTCATTTTGGATAACCCCACTTATGATCATTATTTTGGATCCTTCTTTCACATATCATCTTCTCTCGTCATGACTCCTAAAATTACCCAAATTTATTTACATGATTTAATTCAAATTCATACATATTTCTATATTGTTCTGAAAAATACCCTAGACACCATGTGTCTCCCGTAGTGAATCACTTCCACATCAAGTGAGAGATATTTTAGATCACCTATTTGACAACCCTACTCTTGGTGATACTCCATCTAATAAATCCATGTTGGATTCAATTATAGATTTTCATTCCTTATTTTAAGAAAAATTTCAGGGTATGGAATCTACCATTACATCTATTATATCTTAAAGACAACAACTTGAGGATGCTTCACATGATCATGTTTTTTCTCCTTCTACATCTCTCATCTTCATTCTATGTCTACTACATGTGCTCATATTAGTGAGCCTCAAATGATACGATTATCAAAGCCTCTCACCTTTGATCACAATAATAAACAACATGACATTCATACTGAGCTCCTTAGTCATCAATTTATCACTTCACTATCTACTCAATGATATCTTCCTTACCAACTTACAAAATATTAAGGTTACTTGTATTGCGATTATTATTGACTCAATGGACATAATAACAATGATTTATATGCTTTATAATGAAGAATAAAACATGTTGAGTTTCAAGGCTTTATCTCATTTTATGCACATCATTCTAATGCGTTCCCATCTCCAAATGCTAAAAATTAATAGGTTTCTAAATCTCATTTGTCTATGTCTAATGAGCATCATGCAATAGTTTATAAGGAAATTCAAGAGCGGCTAAGAAAACACCTCAAAAAATCAATATAGCACCTCCTCCTGTCAAGTCATCTACGACATTACCAAGTCAAAATATGCAACCTCCTCTCAAAATATCCACCTTATTCTCCTATAAAGTCTTCTGCAATGTCATCAATCCCACCTAAGTTACCATCATTCAAAACTCCTCCCCATCCTACTCCACTTTCATTTCCAATTCATTATGTCAAATAAACTACTCCTTCTACTATTGGCAAAGAAAAATTTTAAATTCCACCACCATCACATGGTCCTATTATTGTTTTTTCCTCTCATGATTCCATTGCTGCATACCCACTTGGTCTTTGGTATGTGACTCTTGTCACCTTATCTTCATGATGGCATACTCATGTTCTTACAGTTATTCCATGACTATTGAGGGATCTCTTACAATAAAAACCTCATTTCATCTTCACATTACATGTTTCATCAAAGATATCTATATGTTACATAATAATTCATACATACAAAAATCTACTACTATTTACCTCTAGTATCACATATGATATAATATTTCATCAAATATCATATCAAATATACACTATCAATGACAATTCATCATCTTCACACCTCACCTATATGTCTATTCTAAACATCATTCATTGAATAATACAATCATCATCACACCCTTGGGGTGCATCTCACATACTTCTCCCATAACGTTTTGGATTATCAATTGTCATAAGTCTTACACACATCGTATCGATTCTTTTACATTCATAATTTTATATGTGCATACATTTTTATTGACATTACCCTATGACTCACTTTTGTGCTATGGTTCACATGCTGATTGTTGAGGGCTTATTATAAACATAAACCTCACACACTACACAATAAACACTACATATTACACATATTCACACATCATGCAATTTTTACATATACATTATCCCCATATTCCATCCACTATGCATCATCCTCATCCTATGTTTCATACACCCATACATTTCGTACATTCTACACACTATCTTATTATACATTTTTATGATCTTCACATCTTACATTACGCATTGCACATTCTCTATCACACATTACATGTTTTACATATTCTTGTTCCCACATCTACTACAAACATTACAAATTTTACTCATCTTCTACTATGAACTACACTAACTACCCTACAATGCACTTTAGTCCCTCTATCCATACTGATAAGCAGAGGTTTTACCAATCAAATGGACCTCATCACACCCACACATTTGATCAACAAATGTTATTATCATACCATGTGACATTCTTAGCCATAAGCTTACTCACACATTTCATGATACATAATTTAAGGCTAAATCATCACCTCTTTCTAGTACCTTATCCATACATATCGTGATATAGGATTTTTCTACATCAAAGCATGCCTTCTATCATTTCCATCCATTTATTTTTTGATGGCTAAATTATCAAAAATTCTACCACCTAATAAATATTATTTTTTCGCATTCAATCCAAAACATCAAACAACAACTTACAATCACCATCTATCTTCTCGCACACATTTTAGACCATTTCCCAATGACATGATCTCATTCACGGTTCATTCTTGATCTGCTAATGGGGAATAAATAAATGAAATTCATTGTAGACATTTCTATCAAATAATGGGGCACACTTCTCTTATCTTTCACACCTCGCATTCAGTTCCACCTTATCCACAACAAATTGTATATCTTAGTTGCATTTACTCTTTCTTTCTTCTTCTTGTTACACATTCATCTTATTACACATGCTAGATAGATATATTAAATGTCATTATATTTTTCATACACCGATGTACATTAAATTTCCTTTCTAGTTTTGACAACAAATTATATATATCTATTACATGCACCCCATATGTTTGGCGTAGTACATATTACTAATCACACAGAGGCTCCTGAGGCATCAAATTTCATACTCTACAGAGATATTGTGTAATTATGTTTAATAGCACACTAATTTATCACATTATATATGCTTTGGCATTTTTAATCTTTATAACATGCTAACAAGTTTTAACACCCTCTAAAACTCCCGCACGAGACCAAAAACAACCTAGGGTTAGCTAGAAAAATTATGAAATAATTTTTTTTTGAAAGTGTGCCCACAAAAAGTTTTCGAAAATGATAGTTGCCACATTAATGTTTCTAAGGAAATGATTTTTAATAAATAATTTCCCATGATAACACAATATTTAAAATCTACATTATACTTTAATACATTGATTTGACTAAGCATGTTTAATCTCCCTAAGTGTTATTTAAATAACAAATTAATTCCTACTATAGTTGAATATTCCCCCATGGGATGTCAAGGGTAAAAGTGGCCAATGTAATTAAATACCAAGGTTATTTAATTTCTACAATGTTGAAACAACTAGCAAGGTCCCTTATTAAATATTGGGTTAGGATAATGAACACTTCCCTACCCCATAAAGTAACCCCTTAAAAAGTCAACCCATATTTTGAAATTAAAACATTTAAATTAAAAGGTAATTTCCACTCACCCACTCTCCACCTAATTTTTGTAGGGATGAATCTCATCCCTTGGATGGATTCAATTAGGACCCTTGATGAGGAAGGATACACCACTAGCCCTAAATGTTTCTCAACAAAACTCCTTTCTCATTTCCATTTGGTTCATTATTTTCCTTTTGTTTTTGCAGGTTGCTTGGAGGAGGAAGAGAATTCATTGGAGGCCATCTCAAGATTTTGGAGAGGCCTACTTGTTTCATTTATTTTCTTATTTTTTGTATACCATCAATAGGGTTTTAGATTTATTCATATATTTTATTTAGGTCATTTTTCCTAGGATTTACCCAAATGGGTTTGTGGAATTTTCCTATATTTTAGAAATAGCTAGGTTTGATTTATATTTTCATTTGGGTATATGAAAATGTATATTTATACATATACATATACATATAAATATACACATACATACATACATACATACATACATACATATATATATAATGTATGCATGCATGTATGTATGTATGTATGTATGTATACATATACATATACATACATACATACATACATACATACATACATATATATATATATATATATATATATATTTTCATATATGGGATAAACTGAAAGGGATTTAATTGAGAGAAAACAAGATTTAACAGAATTATATTTAAGTATACATATGCATATGTTTAAGTGTGTGTGTGTGTGTGTGTATAGAAAAATCAAATATGGTTTGGTGCGACCAATGTACTGTAAGAAATCACGCAAGTTTTGAACAACATTGGCCGCGCCCCCAAGAATTTATTTCTATTTACATTTTTATGGATAGTGTAAGTGTTTTGGGTGTTGTGGTAACCAACCCCAACCACCCCACATTATTACTTTGGCCTTTTCCCATAGGCCACGGCCTAGAAATCCCATGCATCCTTTAAAAAAGATTTACTTTTATACTTTGTTTTATTTTATTTTTTTATTTTCAAACTTAATAAACTTTAGTTTATTTAACACACACACACACACACACACACACACACACACACACATTATAACAATATTATTACTTATTTTAACTATATCTTAATAGAATATTATTTATTTATTTGTCTAATATACTAATATTCATAGTATATTGGTATTAATATATTATCTTATTAGTAAATCTCTCGATATTAGTAATGTTTAATTATTATTAATGTTTAGGATATTAGAATTACTATCAAAATAAAAGTGAAATGTAGCTAGTAGTATGGGTAAGTTAAAATCTTGCATTAATACTTCCTTTTCTAGCCCATTTAATAATGTTATATAGAGGGTAAAAGAGGAAACATTCCCTTTCCTTTAACAATTTTGTAATAACTTCCAATAAGTTTCAAATGAGATTTACATGCTAGAGTTTAGTTATTACACTATTTTATTGACCAAATAAAAGGCAATTGTAATTTAAATTCCTTTCTATCAACAACACAAGGACAAGTTTAAATAGACTAACTTTTACAATACACATCTTTCAAGTAACACAATCAAATGTAACATTTCTTAATACAAATTACCAAAATTCCGAAAGAGAGTTTACAAAAAAAATTCCAATGAGATCTACACACTTTTGTGGGAAATAAATTAACCACAATTAAGTAAGATATTCCCTTTATAACTTCTTTCCTATTACAACCAAACTAGCTTTACAAAAAAAAAACAAAACTTTCTTTCCTTTTCACATACAATACAAATTTAATATCAATAATCAAAACAAATTTTCTTCACAATTATTAATATGATGTCTTCCACTTAAAGTGGGAAAAACTTACAAGAATGAAAGCTAAAAGGAATACAATATTACAAGTATTCCACCGTAAGTGGGAATAATAAGAAGGTTTTCTAACAAGAAAAGATTTCTTGAGGATCCCAACAAATCTCCATGCTACACATCACCATCAAGAGAGATCCACCTGTTTCATTTTATCGAACAAAAAAGGGGGAAAGGCAACACTCTCCACCCAACCAATAATTCCAATGAGGAGAAGAACCCATCCTCCCCATTGGCCCCCGAGCCCTAACCACATTGTAATGAAAATGGATTCAACTCATGGAAAAAAAAAAAGATTCCACATAACAATAAAAGATTCTACAACCATATAAAAACACAAATAATAAAATTACAATCACAAGAAGGAAACAAACAAAATACAAAAGACTTCAACATGCAAAAGCCAAAGGAGTGCGATATATGGGGAGGTCACTTATGCCTCCCAATGGGAAATGGTTTCCCACATATAACCCTCCAATAAACAGATCTAAAACCCCTACACACTCTTATTCCTCCCTCAATTACCTCTTATACCTCCCACATTCTCTTATACCACTCTACATTCTCCTATGTCTCCCTTATAAAAATAGACCAAGTAAGAAATGCAAGCAATTTTTGTCCACGGTGGGGCACCCAATCCAACTCCTCCAAAACATGAAATGAACTCTTATGACTCCCAACATGTAAGATCCCCATAGTCCTCTCCTACACCACACTTAGGCAATCTACCCAAGCACCCAACAAGCATACTAAAACACAAAAAAAAATACACATATACACAATATAAAAGAAAAATATTTTACAAGAGCATAGCTCCTACCCTTTCATGGTAGAGATTGTAAATGGAACAATAAAAGATCGTGCCAAGCAAAGAACACAGATGGTAATCAAACATCACGATCAATAAGATGAAAATAATTTTCCTGAATAACTTTACATAAACCTTTGCAAACAAATGAGCAGCAATATCATATATTATTATGGAACTCAATGCAATACATTGAGAATGGGACTTGCTTAAATAGGCAAGGAATAACAATATAAGAACCAGTCAAGGTCATAGATCAAGCCATAAATCAAGGAAATAACTAGTCATCAAAGAACTAGTCAAGACCATAAATTTAGGAGAGAACTAGACATTAAGGATCTAGTCAACACCATAGATCTAGGAAAGAACTATACCTAACAACTAGATAATATCTCCTAATATCTAAATAAGATAAAATAAATATCCACACACATAAGTGGGTGAGGATAAATACAATAAAGGTAAATAAAGTACCTAGGTGAACATGAGCTAAGGTAAATACCTACTCTAACACCCCCTCAAGTGAAGCTAGGGGCCAAAATAGAAGTGACATGTCCACAATATGAGTCCCGACAACTAGGCTTGATGAGGTACTCATGTATAATAACTAGGAAAAAAGGGACACCACAAGGTACCCAAAACTAGTAACAACAAAGTAAAAGAGAGTAAAAACCCACTCCAAGGCATCCCAAGAAGCTCGGCTCAAAAACTCATACATATCAAGAATTTTGGTCTAAATCCACCGCTCGATTATAGAACTCAAAATAATCGACACTCGGGTTTCACCGAGAATAGCTCCATACAAGTAGACTATCAACGGAGTGATGTCGAAAGTGCAAAAAAACACCAAACATAATTCAACCAACTGTTGCGAATAGGTGTGCCACGATCCAAGAACAAAACCAAAGCAACAAGGCAAGGACACAAACTCTAGAGTGTCACGATCCAAGAAAAGCCAAGGTAACAAATTCAAGGACATGAAACTCGAAGAAGCGGGATCAATACCACACCCTCCCATACTGCTGAATGGGTGGAGTGATGCTACAAATATGTATGAGTTACCTGAAACAACTACTCGAACACTAACAAACTAACACTGGAATGCACCAAAATAGATTCCCCATAGGAGATACTGTCAACATGCCAAAAGTGTCGAAAATATAGATACGAAATCTCTCAACAAATAAGAGAGATACACTACACCTGCTAAAGAAAAATGCTCAAAACAAGAAGCATCACAATGCATAAGGTATAGAAAGTGAAGCAAGAGATTGAATGGTAGAGGAGCCACACTTGTAGAGTCCTCTCAATGAATGCCTATGTCGCCGCCACGAGTGATCAGATATCCACCCCAAATCAACACGGATGGATGAAGAAGATGCCTGCATATGACTTGGTGCAAAATGTACAATGGGTGCATGCAAAAGAACATCAGAATGTGTGTCAGGTTGATCATGTCTGACAGCTGAAATCTCATTTTTCTTAAGCCTGAGTGAAGGTGCAGAACTCATGTTGCTCATGATCCTTAGAAAGAGTCGAGCGAATAAAAATGGAGTTCTGTCAATGTGTGATCCCAATGAAGTATCTACTCGAAAACCAATGTCATGATGAGAATTCCACTTAACATGTGGAATAGAGGAAACAATACCATGTGAATGTCTGCTAATGACTCCACTAGTGAGACCCATAGAATGGAGCATGCGAGAACTAAATGCAGTGGTATGCTTCTTGAAAAAGCCATGCAGTTGAGCAGAAGTAGGATACACAACATGTGGTACTGCAATAGGCACATATGTGGAAGAGCATGCTGTAACAAGCCTCACAGGTTTAGAAGCATCAAAAGCAAGTTCAGGCTCAAACACTGGTAGATCAATGTCAGTGGGTACCAGAGCAACAACTGCAAGTGGATTAGGAGCATGGATATGGTTGTCCATAATATGATGCTGATGTTGTAGGCTAGCAAGTTTGTTCTGCAGGGAGTGTATTATTGTATCCCTATCGTGAATGAGTGATTGTAAAAGAGAATTTTACTTCTTGAGCGATCTAATTTCTTCCAAAAAATTTCCAATATCCTCTTGAATTCCACATACTTCAGAGAAAAGCATATCATTCTTAGAATCCATGATAGGAACAAAATGCAACTCCCAGAAGTTTAGGACGTTGATCTCAGCCGAAATTACATCCACAATTGATTACAACACTCCTCCATATTTGGAACTTTATAATTATAGTTCAAGTCTAAAAATAAATAACTCCAATGGAAATAGCATTAAAAACAAGCACTTTTGCAAAAAATGGCACTCAAAACCGAGTTACCGATCAAAAGTTACAAGCTTTACAAGATTATGCTCTACTTATTTATTTAAGTTGCCACTAAAACAAAATAAATTGTTGTTGCCTTCACCACACATAAAATTAAATGGGGTTGAAGCTAATCACCTACTAGTAGGAATCACAAGCTTTAAGCCCTCATATGACCATACCATATGACCAAAGGCAAAGGATTTTAAATTTTCATGAATGGGTAGAGTGTACAACACTCAAGGTCACAACCACTCAACTTATAACACATAATCCAAGAGCTGTAAATTCTAATAAATGACCCATTTTTAGTTCATTTAGTAACTAATTAATTTACTAATATAGACATAGATCTAGTTATTAACAAAAGGGGAATAGATCACTATAAGATCATATACAAAAATTAAAACAAGGTAACTAAATGAAAGATTAACACATAACCCCTTGGTCACAATAGAAGGTGATCCCCCATGGGGACCCCTAACAAAAATTCAACACACAAACACAAAAAAATACCTCTTTCCATGATGAACCTTGTTGAATTCATCGAGCATCCCAAAGGTGGTTGGTCTCCAATCCCCCGATGTTTATTGTGACATGTTTACCCGCAAAACACATAAAACCTCCTTCGGCCTCGTGGACGCATCAAAACATCCAAAATAAATATACAATAGAACTCCATAATAATCTATATTTGAATCAAAACATAATCTAGGCAAGTAATGATATCATTTACAATTTCTTACAACATCTCAGTCCTACATTTTATCAATATCCATATGATCATAAGATTAGTTCAATTTTTTAGGTCTAGTCAATATGAAAAATATCGCATGTCCAAAATATATATATAATCATGCCAACAACGTATCAACATCAATATAAAATGTCTTTAATAATCCACACACATCATATATGAATCAAAATCAACAACATTGTAGTATGTCTAACATCTAACATCATGCTAATTCAAAAGCTACAATAATATCCTTAAGTTTAGTTGTGATGATCGAAATCAATAACAAAAAGGAGTTCAAGGAAGTGGGCAATACATCCCCCCCCCTTAGACTTGAATTCGTCCTAGAAGTCACTTGAATAGGTTTGGAAACTAGACTCGTTGCATTGTAAGCATCCTCCTATGTAGCAGTCTCATCATATTTATCCTACTACACTTGAACTGGTCAATATTTTTGCCTCTCGAAGGACCAAGGTCCCGCACTCTAAAATGTGAACAGGATCCACCACCACATGCCCCTAATCCTTCAATTGTAACGAGGTAAAATCGAGCACATGAGAAGGATCTACAATATATTTCCTAAGTACATAAACATGAAATACATCATGGATGTGAGACAAGCTGCATGGCAAAGCTAGACAGTAGGCCAAAGGACTGATACGCTTCAAGATCTCAAAGGGACCCACAAACCTAGGAGCAAGCTTAGATCCTTTTCCGTAATGGATAGGGCTCTTATGTGGCCTGAACAAAAGGAACACCTCCATTCCCACCTCAAAACTACAATCTTTCCTATGCTTATCTGCATACTTCTTCTCCCTATCCTAAGCCTCATGCAATCTCTACTTGTTGATAACAACCCGCAACTCCATGTTCTATAATAAGGATGGCCTAAGAGAAACTCTTTACCAACTAAGAGGTTTCCAAAGCACTCCCTGCCATATAGTGCCTAAAAAGGAGCCATGCCTATCGAACTTTGAAAACTATTATTGTAGGAAAACTCCACTAAGTACAATTATTCCTCCCATCTCGACTGATGATCCATAACGTACATCCTAAGAATTTCCTCCAAGATCTGATTCACCCACTCAGTCTATCCATCTGTCTCAGGGTGATAGGCTATGCTAAAATTGATCTTCACCCCAAGGGCATACTATATGGTAGTCTAAAAGTGGGAAGTATATAAAGGGTTACGGTAACAAATGATCTTCCGCAAAATCCCGTGCAATCTAACAATCTCATTTAGATATACCCATGCCACTGCACTACCTATGTAGGTGGTATTCACTAGAGAAAAATGATCCACTTTCGTCAATTTATCCATCATGACCATGATGGCATCATGGTGGTATCTCGACATCAATAACCCAACTATAGAATCCATAGAAATGGTTTCCCATTTCTACTACAAGATAACATGAGGAAAGAGAAGGCCGGATGGATGCCGATGCTCACCTTCACCTTATGAAACTCTAAATAGTTTGACTCAAACCAAACCATGTCTCTTAGAAGTTCCCTTCAATGGTACAACTATCTCAAGATTGCATGCATCTCCTTCACCTCGAGATGTGTTGAATAGGGTGCATGATGACCCTATGTCAAAATTTCCTGTCTTAATCCTCCATCTCTAAGAACATAAATCAAACCTTTGTTCCTTAGAAGGCTATCTATCTCTAGTGAGAATGCATCAAATTTCCCCTCAAGGGGTCTCGAGACTTAGTCTCTTCTCTAGATGTAAGGTAGAAGTTATCTAAAGGAAGCTACTATAAAATCCTACTACGTAGATTTGTACCGACGGAAGTGGACTTAGCCATATGTCTCCATCTACTCGGGGAATCTATAACTAAATTCTCCTTCCCCTTCACATGCTCTATCTCCATGTCATACTCACAAAGTAACTCCATCCAACGCCATTGACCAGTGTTGAGATTGGACTACATGAAGAGGTGGGGAAGACTCAAGGGATCAGTTATGAGTGTTAATCTCCGCCAAGGAGGAATTGTCTCCATCAAACTAAGTTGTGAAAAACTACCGCAAGATAAAGATCATGATTTAGATAATTGATCTCATAATCCTTGAGTTTCTGAGACTCAAAATAAGATACGTTGTCCTCTTGCATCAACACACCTGCAAGTTCTGCCAAAGAAGCATATGTGCAAACAAAGAACTCATCTTGAGGATCTGAAAAATCAATAATATACGCTATCGTGAGACATTCCTTTAGTGTCCTGAAGGCCTGCTCACATCTGTTTGACCATACAAACTTCTTCCTTTTCCGCTGAAGGGAAGTGATGGAGTGCATAGATTGAGAGAAGTCCGAACAAACCTCCCGTAATATCTGCTAAATCCATGAATCTATGCTCCTTTTTCAAACTAGTGGGTTCTAGCCAATGCATAATAGCTCGAATCTTGGATGGATCAACTACGATACCTTCCCCAAAAATGATGTGGCCCAAATACTACACCTCTGTTTGAAAGAACGCACACTTCTCCAGCTTCTTGTCAAAGGTTATGCTCACGAAGACACCAAGAATCGACGAATGTGCTCCTCATGTCCCTCACGTGTACATGAGTTAATCAAAATTTCATCATGGAAAATGAGCATGAAGCGATTCTAGAGTGTCCCGAACACCCCATTCATCAATCTCATGAACACCGAGGGGGAATTCATTAAACCAAAAGGCACTATAGTGAACTTGTAGTGGCCATATCACGTCACGAAAGGTGGTCTTAAGATTATTTACCTCTGTGATCCTTAGATGATGATAACCTGGCTTTAGATCTATCTTGGTGAAAATTATGGCCCCCTTCATCTGATCAAATAAATCATCAATACGTGGAAGGGGATAATGATTCTTGATCATTTCTTTATTCATCTCGTAGTAATTAATACACAACCATAGAGATCTGACCATCTTCTTTACAAAAATGACTGGTGCACCCCAAGTGGATACACTGGGACAGATTAGGCCTTTCTCCAGAAGGACCTCAAGCTGCAACTTGAGCTCGTAGAGCTCAAGGGTGGTCATCTGATAAGGCTCTCGTGAGATAGGCTCTACACACTGGAACCAAATCTATGTGAAAATCTATCTCACGTAGAAGAGATAACCTTGAGATCCTGGAAAGACATCAGAAAAGTATCTCAAGATGGGATGGTCATCAAGGGATAGACCACTAGAATCATCCTATAAATCATTACTAACCGTAATAGCATACATCTTGCAACCTCATTGTACACACCGCTTAAGTTGCCTAGTGGAGATGGTGCAAATAAACAGCTTCCTAATTCCTGCTATCCCCGACCCAACTCCTAGATCATCTCGTACATGATATAGTCTTATGGTAAGAGTCCACTCTACCTTTTTGTGTAGACAACCAGTCCCTTACCAAAATGACTCCATAAGAACCCAAAGGAAGGATGCGAAGATCCGAGGTAGTGGTGAAGGGTCCTAAAATCCACTACACACTCCTTAACGAAGGAGTGTATAGAAACTTTTGCTCTAGAAGCCATTTTAATTTCCCAACTAAGATCATGCCTAATTACCACCATCCTGTGCAATGCTCTACTAAGTATGGTATAATAAAAGAATTTGATGAACCAAAATAAAACAAAATAGAGGTAGGAATACCACTAATGCTACCTGTTGTCTCTATGACGGTACTCTGGTGCTCATCCTAGGGTTCTTGACCGCTACATAGATCCAATGGTTGCGCCCCATGTCACCAATAGTAGGCTAAAAATTTTGAGTCTTACCCTTGTTATGAGGGTTCTATGGCCACTCTTTCCAATGATTTCCAACAACTCCACAACCATAATAGTTGCCTTATCCTCTCCAATGAGATGCAACTCTAACTGATACTTTAGAGGTTTTTGCTATGGATCTTGATGATGCTGTCATGAATTGATGAGGTCTCTACTAACGAGATCCTATTGATTGATCTCTCAAAGCACACCATGTTTCCTAATGGGACCCCTAGGAGGAGGCCCCATACTAATTTCTCGTGCATTGAACCTCCGAGTATGTCTAAATGGTGGATGAGTCAACTGCTCGCTGATGAGGTGGCTATTATTATGGTCTAAAAGAAGAGTATATTGAACCTTGTCCACCATGAGGAGGAACTGACCCCCTCGATCTGCTATCCTGCATCTATTGGATATAGCTCCAAACTTTGTCCTTGACCTATTATGTCTTTCCTCGTGTCTCCTCTGTAATATACGCCTTCTCCATGACCTCAGCTAAGGTCTATGGGAAGTGAATGCACACTGCACCACCTAAATAAAAATTCAGGCCTTGGATGAACCTATGAATCCATACCTGTGAATCCTGCATATAGTCAACATACTGGAGTAGCTCTAGAAATCGACTCTCATACTCAGCTACATTCATAGATGCCTGACGAAGGTCGTGGAACTCATCTATCTATTTATGAATAAACCTTCTAGATAAGTACCTACTCCTAAACCACTCCTGAAAAATCTCCCAAGTAACCATCTATGAATCAACATGGAGCTTCTGCTCCTCGGTCCTCCACCAGACACTTGCTCCATCCCTTAAGATGGATCGCAAAACGAGCTTTCATGTTGCTAGTACAAGGGAAGAGCTTGAAGCACCCACTCAAGCTCACCAACTAGGCATTTTCCTAAAATCCACCTGTATTTGCTAGAATAGTGAGATGGTCGTAGATTCAAGATCTCCTTGATATGGTCTACAGACTATCAAGTGGCGAGCCCTAGTCGTCTCTGCATGTTCGCTCGTAGGTCTAAGGATTTGAGACCTATACCTATGTCCCGAAATCCGGTCTCCTTGTCCTCTCTACGGTGACTTTGGTTTGGCTAACTCCATGTGGGAGTTATCTGCCCTATGCTCCTCACTCTATCGAGGAGATGCATGATCCTCAATGGATGGCTCCTGTCATGTCCGGCTGATCATCCTTATAATGACCCTCCGTATATAACTACATTGATGTCATAAAGCGTCTATAAAATTTGAGGTAGAATGGCTGCTATGTCCTTCTCTGGAGGTGGCAAGTCTAGGTCTATGTGAAAGGACCCTCATCTCGGTCTGTGCCTCTGCATAAACCAAGGTGAGATTTAGTTCATCATTCAAGGTTTTATTCCAGTTTTCTATGTTTACTAAAATATACAATTTTTCATACAAGTTGTTTTCTATGTTTAGTATTGTGTTAAGTTTAATATTTTACTAGGTTCAATGTTCATGTCTCGTAATTTCTTATGTGCCCACGGGTCCTAGCTTTGAATCTACGGCTCGATACCAAGTGCAACACCCACTAAAACTCCCGAATGAGACCCAATAACAACCTAGGGTTAGCTACAAAAATTATGGAATTTTTTTTTTGAAAAGGGTTTCTTGATAAAGTTTTCAAAAAAATAGTTTCCACATTAATGTTTCTAAGGCAATGATTTTTAATAAATAATTTCGAATGATAACAATATATTTAAAATCTACATTATACTTTAATACATTTGATTTGACTAAGCATGTTTAATCTCCTAAGTGTTTTTAAATAACAACTTAATTCCTACTATTCTTTTTCCTTACCCTAGTCAAAACCCTTACTCTTTACGGCCACTTGTGTGTAGACGAGATGGAATCGTGGAGAAGATTGGAATTAACTTCCGCATGTATTGTCATCGCTCTAATAAAAATCCTAGTCTCTGTGGCTCATGTTTGTGTTGGCCAATTAGTGATGGATTCAACCTTATTTGGATCCACTCGTACCTCTCCTCCTCCAACCACGTTCCCAAGATAGAGAAGTGATTATTTGGAAAATTCACATTTCTTCATATTATAAAGCGATTGTTTCTCCTTGATAACTTGCAAGACTTGATGTAAAAGTGTTAGATGTTCTTCCCATGTGGAATTAAAAATTAGGATATCATCTAGATAGACAACGACACATGAATCTATGAAATCCCATGATAAATCATTCATCAATCTCATAAATGTAGTAGGTGAATTTCATAACCCAAAAGGAAGTACTAACCATTCATACAAGCTGATCCAAGTGATCATATATGCGGGGAAGTGGAAATTTGTTCTTTATGGTAATCTTATTCAAAGTGTGGTAGTTAATGCACATTCTCCAAGAACCATCCTTCTTTGGCACCATCACAATAGGAGATCCACATGGTGAGGTTCTCGGATGTATCAACCCTTAGTCTAGTATTTCCTGGATTTTTTTCTTTACTTCGTAGTCTCAAGCAAAGATTTCTAATACAACCTGATTTTTGGTAGAGGGGACTCGGCAATAGTTGAATCTCATGCTCTACTTCTTTTTTTGGTAACCCACCTGGGAGCCTAAAATACTTCTTGAAAATACTAAATAATATCATCGAAATCATGCTTTCCCGGTTATAAATATCTGAAACTTCTACCCCATCTTGTTTATCTTTTAACAAAAGTAAACAAAACTGATTATGATTTTCTGAATAAGTAATTTTTCTTGGTTATCACTCACCGAGAGTAACCTACTTCTTACGTTTGGTGTGCCCAGGATGTTGTAGTTGATCCCATCCTTGATCCATCTATATTGGTTTTCCTTCTCATAAATATAAAATCCCTAATATACAAGTAAGGACTCCCAAATAAAACATCAAAAGCATCAAGCGAAATAACATCAAATTCCAAAACATCAATATACCGGGAATTTATCCCAAACTTGACCTTACATCTTCTTGTTACGAATTTCAACACCATTCTTCACCCAACCCAAAGGATAAGGGTGTGGTTTCTCATAAGTCATAATAGCGAGCTTCTGTACAACTACTTCAAAAATTAAGTTATACAGAGAACCCTGTAACAACCAAAGCATTTACCTTAGTTCTCTTGATCTAGATTTTGATAGGGAATAGCCTACTCATCTTCTCTTCCTAGCTATCCATGTTGGTGGTCGTACATTCAATCCTTTCATCTACATCAGATTCATCTTTGATTTCCACCTCCGCTTCTATTTTTATAGTTGTCATGGAATTCTTTGAGTCTTTGATTTAGTTCTTTCGGTGTAAATCCAGATGCAACTTCCAACATGTAGCGTCAATATGCCCATTTATATAAAAATTCTTGCAAACATTCTTGGGATCTTTACAAGTATTTAAAGTAGTGGCAACTTGTTTACCTTTTGCTTTCCACTTACCCTTGTTACTTGTTTTCCCATACTCTTTCTTCTGCTGATTTTTCAACCGATTTACCCTTGGATTTTCTTCTCCTTGCTTCTTCTCATCATCTATGTAGTATTTGTATAGACATGTTTTATTTATATCTCTCGGGATTTGTGGAGATGACTTTTCTTCGAAGGTGAGTGAGATGTCCTCCCAAGTACTTAGTCAAAATATCCTCATCCTCCAAGTCCGGGTTTAACAACATGGCCTACCTCCAAAACTTCGTAGTATAGTCCCGCACACTTTGACCACCGCCTTCTCTAAAATACTTCAATTTAATCATTTGGTCAGTCTTGTTGCCGATAGGATAGAAGTTATCTTTAAGTAATTCTTTAAATTCTTGCCAAGATTTCACAATAGGATGCTTCTTCTTTTCACAAGTGGTTAGATGGGTTTCCCACTAAACCAAAGCATGTCCCTCAATTTTGAGATGTGCAAAGGTGATATTTTTTGCCTCGGTGACATTATAAATGCTAAAGTAGAATTCTAACTGTTATAACCACTTATCAAGTAACTTTGCATCTACTTGTCCTTCAAAGATCTTAATCTCAACTTTCATCTCAACTTTAAAAGGAGTATGGTCGGATTTCACATTTTCTCTTGCATTTGAAGTCTCTTCTTCATGCTCTTCCCCATAATCTTCCTCATTGTGGACCATCCCTATACCAAAATTTTCAGCTAAGCCTCAAACCACTGAGTCCATGGAGTCTTTCTTGATAGAACTTTTCTTTTGCAAATTTTTAATTTCTTCTTTCCTTCTAAACATCCTATCCATCATGGTCTCTAGCATCTCGATTCTATGAACCAAGTTCTCTTGCTCCATTTGTCCCCAAATTCTCTTCTACCATTTCCTTGTAGAAATTTCTGGATTGCAAGGTAAATCCTTTTCGACTTTAGATCTTGGCATTGTCATATAAATACAAGATTGAATACCTTTGTCCTAGATACTTATTAGCTCTCATACCAAAATGATTTGTAAAATATTCAACTTTGGGATTATCCACAAAATCACAAATTAAATTTTGTTGTCCTACATTCTATTAGAAAATGATAGAGATAGCTAGTGAATGAATTTTTTTGTTCTTAGAACCAACAATTGCAAGAAAGGAAAGAATATAAACTCTAAAAAAAATAAGTTTTATCCTGGAAACCTCTAGAGGAGGAAAAACTAGTCGGGAAGGGTAATTTCTCTTTCTCCCCACTTTTTTTGGCCAATGCAAACAATAAGTAAAGAAACTACAATAAATTGTAAGAGAAGTAGACAATATATCACACTTCCTCCCAATTACTTCTTTCTCTATCTCAACACTCATTTCTTCTACAAAACACAATTCCAACACTAAAAACGTTGCTTTCACTTGTGTCATGCTTCGCTGATCTTATTATCTTCTTTAAACATATATTTAATGCCTTTCTCATGTCCTCTCATGTGGTGGAGAATGGGAAAGGTCATGGAGGAGAAGAGTGTAACATCCCAAATTTCTTGTAAGTTAAATTTGCTACAATTAAGTCTAAACAAGATTAAATGAGACCATCATTGGGTATAAAATCTATTTGGTTTGTCGTATCATGACCCATAGCTTCTCCGTGGGGCATGACATTACGGAACAATTAACTCTGCACCCACCTTGATGATCCTTCCTAAAACATGATTAGGCCTTAGTCATAGGTAACATGATTCATTAATGATAGTGAATCTTTCGGTTATTTATTCTGTTATTTTATTTTAATTGGTTTGGTCGTCTTATGTTTTGTTCGACTTTTGCAATAACCATAATGAATATTGCTCTGTTTTATTTGACAATGCTATATCAAACCAGCTTTATGAGAATATTTGAATTATTATTTACGGACTTGGTGATTTTCATTTGTTTGAATGTTTTATATGGAACATGGGAATTCAAATAATTATTATGATAACATATTGTTGGCAATATGTGGACTTATATTATGATGATTAATTTTACCATTAAAGTTAGGTAACAATTAAAAATAAATAATAAAAAAAATGCATTATTAATTTGTGAAATTATATATTTAAATCCTAAAAGGATTTGGCATGTAAATCAAAAGTTAAAAAGAATAGTAATAATATTATTTTTTAATACTTAAAAATATGTGAGTTTTGAAAGGGACACACCTTCATCTGACACCAAGTATGTGGCATGCATTGATGCATGAAGCAACATTGGGAAGCCCAAAATTCCCCATTATAGTATAGTTTCTTCATTATATTTTCTTTTATTTCTCCCTTTCTCGATTTCATTCTTCTCTTCTGGGATACCTGCGTGAGTTTTGGGAGGAAGGAAAGATTCAACTTGTTGGAGCTAGACGAGTAAGAGGTTCTTGATTCTGGGTTTACTTCAGGCATGAATATCTTCTCCTTTCTCTCGCATCATTATTCGTAAATAATGAGAAAATACACATTCGATTTAAATGACAATTAAATGAATAATGAGGAAATTTAAAAAGGAAATTGATGGATTTTGTATTCTCTTAAGATTCCTTTGTGTGGTTTTAGATAAACCTTAAAAACACAGATGGGTGTTCCTAATCAATTTTTTTATTTTATTTTATTTTCTATTTAAATTTGATTGCTGGAAACCCAAATCAATTTCTGCCTCTGGGTTTTATTGTAGTCAAACAATAATTTATTTGTATGAGCAAAGCGAATTTTGGAGTGTGAAAATGTTTTTACCAGGTATTTCATCATTTTGCCTAATATATTTGCTTCCGGATTCTAATAATTTCTAAATAGAAAAGAAATTAATGTTGGAATGAACTGATTTGGATATGTAAAAGTTGATTTTCCTGTATGTATAATTTTATTACCTGATTGAAAAATAAATTAGTGTTAACAGTCTATGTAAGATGACTTAGTTTTTCTTAAAGTATTTCATTCTTTGGAAGTGTTAAACATTTATTGTTGTTATTCTATGCAAAAAGACTTCAAAATTATCATCATGTGGTATGTGAGTCAACTTGTTCTTTTGATCTATCTGTCGGATGAAGGCGTGTCCCTTTCAAATCTCACAGATTTTTAAGTATTAAAAATAATATTATTATTTTTAACTTTTGATTTACATGCCAAATCCTTTTAGGATTTTAATATATAATTTCAAAAATTAATAATGCATTTTTTTTTTTTTTTAAATAATTGTTACCTAGCTTTAATGGTAAGATTAATCATTGTAATATAATTCCACATATTGCCAACAATATGTTATCGTAATAATTATTTGAATTCCCGTGTTCCATATAAAACATTCAAACAAATGAAAATCACCAATTTCAGTAAATAATAATTCGAATATTCTCATAAAGCTGGTTTGATATAGTTTTGTCAAATAAAACAGAGGTACTATTCATTACGGTTATTCAGAAGTCAAACAAAACATAAGATGACCAAAACAATTAAAATAAAATAACTGAAATAAATAACTAAAATATTCACTATCATTAATGAATCGTTTTACCTATGATTAAGGCCTAATCATGTGTTAGGAAGGATCATCAATGTGGATGTCGATTTATTTGTTCCAGTAATGTCATGCCCCACAATGTAAAATTGTGGGTCATGATATGATGAACCAAATGGATTTTATACCCAATGATAATCTCATCTAATCTGTTTAGAATTAATTGTAGCTATTTTAACTTATAAGAAATTTGGGATGTTACATACTCCACCCCTTAGAATAATCATCATCTCGATGATTTACGCATTAATAGATAACATTAACCCATCATTCATTTGTTGCATTAATATATTTCAAATCAGCTTAAAATTTGTATCAATATCATTTCAGCTGAATCATAAAGGTCACAACATCCCTTATATATCTAGAAAATCAGTCACATAATCTATAGACATAACACATTACTGCTTAAATGACATATTTTCCAGGTTCATTAAAAAATTTTCAACAGTAACTACTCATCAAAAAATACCTTAGTTCCAATATTCATTTGTAGGCTTATCTATAGGATTTACTTATCTACCTCTTTATAGAAAAACTAAATTTAGCACTATAACAAAAATATATTCTTAAAAATCAGTCAAACAGATGCAGAAAAGTAGTCTGGATATCTTCCAAATTCTCCTAAGTGGCACTTTCTCCATAATATTGGTCCCACTAAACCGCATATCATTGTGAAACCTCATAGTTTTTCCAAGACAACTTCTGGGTTTCTAGTATCCTTATAGGCTCAACCGCGATTACCCCTAGATCCAGAACCTGCAATGAATCCCAATAAAGTACATGTGTTAAATTAGGTACATATTTCTTAAGCAAAGATACATGAAATACATTGTGCATCCTGGATAGAGTGGGAGGGAGTGCTAGCTTGTAGGCTACTGGTCCAACGACCTCTAGGAATTCAAATGGTCATAAAAACCTAGGAGATAGTTTGGTTGACCTACCAAATGAAATGGAACTTTTGTTAAGTTTGACCCTAAGAAAAAATTTATCTTCCACGTTAAATTTTATGTCAATTCTTTTTAAATCTGCATAACATTTTTGTCTATTTACAACATCTTTCAATCTTTCTTGGATTAGTTTAACCATTTTTTCCATTTTTGATAGCATTTAAGTCCAATTAGTACTCTATCTTTAGGATTATCCCAACTTATTGGTGTTCTACACCTACGACCATATAAGGCCTCAAAAGGAGCCATCTGAATGGAAGAATGGTAGGTGTTATTATAGGAAAATTCAACCAAGGGAAGATACTCTTCCCATTTGTATTTCTAATCCATGTAATACATTCTTAGTAAATATTCCAATACTTGATTTACTCTTTCAGTTTGACCATCAGTTTCAAGATGGTAGGCAGAACTTATGTTCAGTTTTGTCCCTAAGGCAACATACAAAGTCTGCCAAAATCTGGAAGTCATCCTTGAGTCCTTGTCTGAAATTATTATTTCTAGAACTCCATGTAATTGGAAAACTTCTTGCACAAACCTTTTTCCAATATGGGTGAATTATCCTTTAAATTACTTGCTATAAAATGTGCCACTTTAGTTAACTTGTCTACAACTACAAGTATAACATCATGTTTATTTTGGGACATAGGTAGACCTTAGATAAAATCCATACTTTTAAATTTCCACTTATATTCTGGCACGTTATGAGGATATAATAATCCTTTTGTATGTGAATGTTCATCCTTTACTTGCTGACATTCTAGGAATTGTGAGACATAAATAATCACATCACTTTTTGTCTTTTTCTAGAAGTATTTCTTTTTTATGTCCGCCATCATTTTTGTTACTCTTGGGTGTCGCGAGTAGGTAACATCATGTCCCAAATATGAGGTTATTCATTTCTTATTTTATTTTCTATCAAAAGAGCCAAGACCACCGCCCAATGTAGATCGTTGGTGGTCCCTGTGACCACCGCCCGGCTCGACGGTGGTTCTGTAATCGCCACTCAGAGAGAGTGATGGTTCTGCATTACTATAAAGATGGAACCTCCACATATTTATTTTCCTTCTTCATGTTGAATGTTATGATGAAGTAGATTCATTTTAGATCCTTATGGATCAGACCATCCACCTACTTAGTTTTGTAGTCTACAGGTGGTTAATGCAAGACAATGTTATAATTTTTTTATAATTCTTGAGATATTGAATAGTAGTAATCAATAATAAAAAATTAAACTTAAGTTTAAAATTTACTCAACTCTATCATAGGCTCTGTGATATATGAGTCAACAAAGCTTGGAAGGACCGGAAGATGTATCTCCACTAGCAAAATAAGCCCCCTGAGGAGCATCTCCTCGTGACATTAAAATATATCATATTATTAGATGTTTGTTTATGATTACTATGAATAAACTAAAAAATAACTTACACAAAATGAACTACATACCGAAGACATGGCTATGTGCATTATGAAGCGTGAAAAAGCATACATACCATGGGATGTGAAGCTACCTATATGCAGAGAGTATAAATACATAATTATTTGTGTAACATAAAATACTATGTACTATGATATAAAAAAGAATTAATGTTCAAAAAATTTTATATTACCGTCGTGGGATGTGAAGTAACCTAGATGAAAAGAGGACAAATACATAATTATTAGCCCAATAAATGACATTAAGTACATTGATATGACATACAATTAATGTTCACAAAGTATTATATTATCGTCTCATTATTTTCGTCTTCCCCTAATGCATAAGAGAAAATTTTGATCATAGATAAGAACATCTCAAACTTCTCAACGTATCATTCAAGTGGGTTTCCATAACCACCCCGAAGGAAAGCATTGTAATACAAGATAAACTAAAACAGATGGTGCATGAACTATTTTATTTTTATTTTTCATTCATAATAAGAGAATTTTACATAGTAAATTTTTTTGATTAAGTTATCTGTACACATTGTTTTTCAAAACTGGATAATCAACTCTAGTTATTTCCAAATTAAAAATGAAATTTGTATTGCAAGTATGTTATAGGATAAAATATGATTAAAGAATAAAAATAATAACATTACATTATGAAAAGAACTTTGAGCTTCCAAGTATAAACGCATACAATTATACGATTTTTTTTCCTGTTCATAACATGAGTTTGTAATACAAATCGATATGATATATCAAACAAAGGAAGAAGTAACATTTTCAAAATAAGTGCATTGCACTTTTACAAAATACATAATCACTCAGCGCATGTGATAAAGGCGAGTGCAGGCATCCCCATTGCAATCACTATCACACTCGCTCGAGTCACGATTTGTTTCTCTCCATTGTTTAAACTTCCTCTCATCAAGATCTTATAGCTAACGATCAATATCATCCAACCAATAAAGAATGTTTGTTGATAAGCTACATTAGTTACTAGCCAAAATGGGTGTACAAAAAGTGTAGTGCCCATTTCCCTTCGACACTTTTTACATTTTTTATTTTGATTATTGTTGGTTATATACATGGATGTTATTGTATAATTTTTCTTAGCATGATAATTAGATGATAAAGATATTTGGACCATTAATGGATTTCAATTTGTAGTATGATTGTGTGGATTTTCTTAGAGAGAAATTTTATATTGATGATGATGTGTTGTTGAAATATTTATATATTTTCAACATTTGACATTTTTGTCATATTGAGTAGGATTTAGTAGTGAACTAATCTTGTGATCTTATTGGTATTGATGAAATATAGAATTGAGATGTTGTTGGAATTTTAAAATAGTAACATTATTTTCCTAGATGATGATTTAATTTATGTATGGATGATTGTTGACTTATATGCATATATTTTATCTTAGATGTTTTGATGTGGCCATGAGGCCGAAGGAGGTATTGTGTGTTTTGCAAGTGATTATATCACAACAATCAAAGGGGGATTGGAGACCAACCACAATGGAATACTGGGTGGATATGAAAATGGTCACCATGGCAACTTGTGTTATGTTGTGTGTGTTTTATTTTTTGTTAGGGGTCCCCATGGGGGGATTACCTCCAATTATGACCAAGGGGTTTGTGTGTTTTTCTTTTATTTTCCTTTATTTAATTTTAGAGTATGTGATTTTATGGTGATGTAATTCCCTTTTATCATTAATTAATTTGTGTCTAGATTAGTAAATTAATTGTGTTACTAAAGTAATTATGGATGGGAAAAAAATCCATTTATTAGATTAGATGGTTCTTTGGTTTATGTGTTTTAAGTTGAGTGTATGTGATCTTGAGTGTTGTACACTCTACCTCTCCTTATAAATTCAGATTTGGCCTTAAGGGAAAATTTTGGAGGCTTGTGGGACAAGTTAAACTTGTCCCACACCTCTTAAACCATTATACCATCCCTACTTATGGGTTGGGGGTCAAACATAGACCCCATTATGCGTTTTGGAAGGGAAAAGGTGTGTTTTAATTGCACTTTCTTACATGTGTTCAATTTTTATCCTAAAAGGGGTATGGGTTGGAGTGGTGTGTGTAAGAGGTTTTTCATACCTCTCAACCAGCCATTTATTTTGCCTTGGAGTATTGGTTTGGCTTGGGTGATGTGGAGTGGAGAAGAAATGTTGTGGCATCCTACATGGAACATCATCATCTCCTCCTTCTCTTTTCTATTTATTGACATTTTGGGAAGTAAATGGGATTACTTGCTTAGGTTTGGATTTTGGATTTTTGTGAGTTCTTGCTTGTTAGAGTAGAAGTGAGCTTGGAGTTTTTTTGAGTTTGAAATATTTTTGTACTTTCTTGAAAAGTGGAGTTTTTACCATGGCAAGATAGGATCTTGCACTCATGTTTTCATGTATGTTATGTGTTGTATGGATATGTGTTCTTATTTGAAGTGTTGGGTATTAAATTGACTATAGGTTGTATTGATATTTGGAAATGTGGATGAAATATGTTGGGAGGCATAAGAGATTCTTTGTGTGTTTCGGAGGGAATGGGTTTTGGATGCTCCACCTTATTCTATTTAATTAGTTTGTGTATTATGGGATCCATAAGAGAGAGAGAGAGGAATAAGATTGAGGGAGCCCTAAAAGACAGATTTTTGTTGTTGGGAGGCATAAGAGATTTTGTGATTTATTGTGTTGTGTAGGATTTTAGAGGTGGGCATCAAAACCCTTGGGAGGCACAAGGGCATGCCCATGTTCTTGTCTCTACTTGGCTTATTTTGGAGCCATTATTTTGGGAAGTTGTGCTTAAAAAGGAGTGTTTTGTGGTTATATTTTCTTGTGTCTGTGTTACTTGATAGTAAGTTTGGAAGCATTGTACAGTTTTCATGTGTTGGATCCACCCTTATTATGTTGTGGTTGGGGATTGGGGCCAATGAGAAGAATTGCTTCTTCTTCCAATTGGATTTTGGCTCGGTGGAGAGTGTTTCTGTCCTCAATTTTTGGTTGTTGTGATTCAAGTGAAGAAAGATGGAGCCTTGTGGATATTTGATTCTTGGAGAACTTGTAGAAGACTAAACATTCCTCTATTGTAGCTACCTTCTTGTAAAATTCTCACTTCAAGTGGAAGATTTATTGTATTATATTTTGGAATAAAATTTGTATTGATTATTAGTTATTAAGATTGTATTGTATGTTGTAAAGGAAAGAAAGACATTTTAGTAAAGCTAGTTTTGTTATAATGGAAATGTAGTTGAAAAGAAGGAAACTTGTCCATATTGAGTTGATTTATTACCTCACATGGGTGTGTCATTCTTGTTTTAAAATTATTGGAAATATTGTTGAAAGTCTCTTGTGGGAATGTTGGAAATTTGTATGAAGGAAATATTAAATTTTATTGTATTACTTGAAAGGCATATAATGGAAAAGTTAGACTATTTTTGTGCATTTTCTTGTATTGTTTGATAGAAAGCCAAAACTTGGATGTATAGATGGAAAGAACTTAAATTATAATTATCATTTACTTGGCCAATGAAGTAGGTTAATTTCTAATTCTAGTTGTGTAAAGAAATTTCATAGTTGCAAATAGACCTTAGATCTATTGAGTATATAAATGAGTTATTAAGCTAAATCAAGTTCATTTTAAATCAAATATCAAAAAGGGTAGAGTTAGGTGAAACATAATTATAATCTATCACTTGATAATATTGTCATCCCATTTTAAAAGAAACTTGTAAGTGTAAGAGTTAGTTTAACTAATAATATAGATATCATATTTTCCTCTTAATAATATTGGTATTAAAATATTATTATTATTGAAAATAATAATAATTTTAATTTAATAAAAGTGTGTATATATATATATATATATATTAAATAATTATTAACCGAATTACAAAGTTATTATATAAAAAAATGTTGAATCAGGATTTGGGGAAATTCGTATAGGCTACGACCTGAGTTAATAGTGGGAAGGGTCGAGGGAGGTTCGCTAACCCGACCCCCACCCAATTAACAAATGAAATGGAGGATGGGGTCGGCGACCCTCCCCCCAACCCCAAAATTTTATCTATTAAAACAACAACCCTCGCTGCCACAAATTAATAATGAAATCCTTGGACGAACCTTGTAAAGTGTGCAGTCTATGCAAAACCCAAACCCGCAGCCGAGCCATTATTTAAATCATGTTATACACACACAGAGATATATATATATATATATATATATATATATATATATATATATATATATATATATATATATGTATGTATGTATGTATGTATGTATGTATGTATGTATGTATGTATGTATGTATTCATATACATCCATATATGTATGTATGTATGTATGTATGTGTGTGTGTGTGTATGTATTCATATACATCCATATATATATGTATGTATTCATATACATCCATATATATATGTATGTATGTATGTGTGTGTGTGTGTGTGTGTGTGTGTGTGTGTGTATATATATATATATATATATATATATATATATATGTCTATATTCTTTTACATAAATGAAAACATATACCAAATTTAACCGTATCACTAAAATTAGGCAAAACCCATTATAGCCTATTTGGGAAAATATTAAAAATATGAGTTAAATAAAATAGATAAATACATTGAAACCCTAAATGAGGGTGTAAACAAAATAAGAAAATAAATGAGGCATGTATGTCTCTCCAAAAGCTTGAGATGGCCTCTAATGGCTTCCTCCTTCTCCTCCACCAATCTGTAAAACAAAAGAGAAATAATAAGTCAAAAGAAAAGAGAAAGAATCCTTTCATAAGAAAACTTAGGGTTAGTGAAATCCCTTGATCTTGTGGCCCTAATTGAATCCATCCAATGGATGTGATTTATCCCTAAAAAAAGTAGGTGGGGAGTTGTTGAGTAAAATTCATATTTTAAATATTAAATACATGGGATGACTTTTAGGGTGCAACTTGAGTTGTGTAGGGGGTGGGATTATTTTTCTAACCCTTGTGCTAAATTAAGAACCTTGTTACGCCGAAAGGCGTGTTCTCTGCTAGAACGCCCTCCCGTCTGACGCGGACAGAGACAGCAAGGGTTTAGATGCAATGGTCGACGATGCACGGCCTGTTAAGCGCCCTACATGTGGCGACCAAGATCAGGATTGAGCGAGAACAAAGGATTGTAACGCAACGTCATTCATAAATGTGGGACATGTGCCGGGAGTCGTTTGTGCAGGCGGCCACACCTCCATCGTCACGATGAACAGGCGAGTATGGTCGCCCCTGTGCGATGCAACTCGTGGTTGTTTTCAACTGGTGGGTGATCAGGGTTATTAAAAACGACATGACATTTTTAGGGTTTCGGGAAGGGTTTTGCTGTTTGTAATGAGGAGTGTCTTTACAACCCGTTTTTATTGTTCTTTGTGTGTGGCCATCAAACATTGTAGCCGGGAAGTCCATTTCTCTTTCCCTGCTGAGTGTGGTTGGAGTTGGAGACTGCGTGACTGGGGAAGCCATCCAGCATCACAGCCGCGATTTAAAGAAGAGGGTAATTATTTTTTGCATCTTCTACATCTGTAATGTGTATAGTTATTGCCTGGTGCCGCATCCTGTTTTGTTTTAATTTTGTGTGAAATATTAAATCTGTTTACAGTATTTGCATGGAATTGTTTATATAAAGATAGTTGTTATACAAAGAAACAGATGGATTGCAGTTTGCCAGAATAGTAATTTTTGATTGTGTGTGCATAAATCTAGAGATACTTGTCAGATGTGTTAGAACAGTTTGCATAAATTCCTGTATACTCTTGTATTGAGACATCAAACTGACCTGTATACTTTGTTCTGCTGCATTTTATCAGCTGCTCTGTGATTTTAACATCAATTTCATTTTCTTTGGAAAATCATGGTTGTTTTTTTCTTATCTTTTTAATTTGTTTTGGAAGATGCTTCATACATATACAAGCACTATGTCCACATCCATGGCACCTGCATTGACTTTGCAAGCCCTGTAAACAATGGATATACTATTGCTGCAGATAGAGTGCTGACCATGGCCACAGTGTATATGCCTAGAAGTTGCCATATGTGGGTTGTACTTGTCGCCATGTTGGCATCCCTGTCATCTCCCTGCATTCAATCAAATTCAATATCAATATGAGATGTAACTACAGAGTTTTATTTATTTATAAGCATCCCGAGATCCAGGTACAGCTTAAACTCCCTTAATTGAATGGAAAATTGGGTTTTTTTGATCAGCAGAGTTGAGGATCGTGGTAGAGAAGTGAAACGAATATTAATGTCAACAAAGAAAGAACCCTACATTCAATCATATATATTCACCAAACTAATATAAATATTGAAATGAAATGGAATTTTCAATTTTAATATCTCCCTATCCAGTTGCAGCTCAACGTATGCCAAATGAATGAAAATTGGGGATTTCTGATGATAAACAGAAAGAGTTGAAGATACTCATAAAAAGACCGATTTAAAAAACAAATTATTGTAAAAAAAAGGACGACGGATTACATGGCGAGAACAGAGATATAGAAGAAATCAGTGCTAATGATAAGCCTAATGCCTGGTTATTGTCAGAATACAAGAGAGAAAATTAAAGATGACCAACAAGGGGAACTCTGGTGCTAATAGTACAAAGAGGCCTTAAAATTTATCCAAATCTGTTATACAGCTTAGAAAATAGAGAGCCTGAGAACATCAATGCTTAGTATCAAACAATTCTCCAATGGTAGTTTGAAATTTGGATACAGTATATCATACCTTTGGCTCTGAATGTGGTGTTGTTTTTACGAAGTATTGCCCTATTTCTGTCCTGTGAAGAGCGGGAACAACAGCTTCTGATGCCAAAATAGTACCCATTTGAAGGAAGGCAAAAGGGCCAATAGAGGCACGGCTTCCAATCCTTACAGGGCCCAAAACCAGCATACCATTCTTCACTTGATGGCTCTCTAGAGTTTCTCCTTCTGAGACCACTGCTTCATCTGCTATGGAAACCAGAGAGGGGTCTGTGATGTCAATACTGTCTAAAACCACATCTTTTCCAATATTTGCACCCATCGTTGATTTCTATGAATATATAGATACGGAGCTGACCTGTGGAATTGGATGATCTGTAAACCTTGCTGGCTCCGACCAATGGAGTTGCACTAGAAAAAATAATTTTATCAAACTCCATCGTTGTTTCTTCTTGTGTCTCACGATTCTTGATTCCGACACGTACCGAGTTCGCGTCCCTTTCGATGCCGACCACCTGAGTCCTACAGAAGACCTCAGCCGGCATCCTCATTTTCAATTTCTCCCACAAGCTCGTATACCCGCCCTTCACTCGTCGGATTTTTCCCAGCATGGACGTCCGGGCAAATTCATGCACGTAAGCGTAAGGCATATCTTCAACGAATCCATAGCCGAACGCCGTATACCCGTATGCAACAGATTTTGGAATGCTTTGTAACCCATTTTTGAGAACAAATTCCGGTGCCGGATCCGCCAACAGGCCGCTCATGGCGTGAATTCCTATGTTAACGGTCTCTTTCACTATGGCCTGCACTCAACGACGTATTTACAAATTAATATGCCAACAGTAAGTTCATCTGGGTCAAATTTTTACAATATTTTCTATCCTGTGCAGGCCGGTGGATTAATAAGTAGATGATTGATTATATATACCTGAAGTTTCATTGTGAGAGGAATGATGGACATGTAATCTGTTTAAACGTTCAAATCCTGAAATTGGCCACCATTGCAGTCTATTAGAGCAAGCTTATGAGACTTCATGTCCTCAAATTCCACATCCTCTAATTCCTCTGTCAGCCTTGTGATTGTGGGAGCACTGTTTGCTGCCACCACTTGCCCACCCAAATCATAAACTCGCCCTGCACAGACAAACCGTTAGTTAATTATTTAGTGAGGAAGTGTGTTCTTGACGTAGGAAGATTTTTCTGCTCTAGTAAACTTATGTGTTCTCCCCTTGGGCTCTTATGAGATTATACCTAGTGTGCATTGTTTTATGACTTATCAATCCAAGGTAGATTTTTATGACAAGATCATTGAGTGTCACAATGATCTTGACATATATTTGACCTTGTCAAGTGTTTAAAGGTTAGTTTCTCTTCATAGTATATGATATGCAATTGGAGAAATGTATGAAATAGGGTTTCTTAATGTTTTCCATCATAATTAGTGAATGATCATATACAAGAATTTTTTACAGCCATAACCACAATGGGTTTGAACCCGGGTCTGCCCTACTATTCTCGAGTTGTTTCCTTTAGGGCTCGGACTGTTTGTCTTCTTATAAGCCTGGTTAAGACTCTCTCTCACTTTTACCCTAGCCACCAAGGGAAATGAAGATCACAGTACTCATGAGTCACCGAGGCTGCAACATAGGGGAATTAGAAGAAGCTAGAGCAGGATCAAATTTGAGGACCATTTTGGTGTTTCCTCCTTTGCTCCAAAATTTATGATTGGAAAATTGACACTTCGAAGTCATGATACTCTAAATAAGTGAAAACACTAGAATATTTTCCCGAATGCTTTGTAGACTAGATGTTATTTGAAGCATGTAGGGATCCTATCAGGGTTGAGTTGAAGCGGCAAATAGAACATTATTATTGCTACTACAAGATAGATCAAGAAGTTTCTTGGGCTGAACAAAACAAGGTTGGAGTGCAGTGTTTAGGATTGGAGTGTAGAGGTTTCGTATGGAGGTTTGTGTTGAAATTGAGGAAAATCATGGTTGTTTTTTTCTTATCTTTTTGTTTTGTTTTGGAAGATGCTTCATACATATACAAGAATTTTTTACAGCCATAACCACAATGGGTTTTCCTTTATTCATTGAGTAGGCCTTACCTAGTTTCTTGGGCTGAACAAAACAAATATAAGTACTATGGCATTTATTAGTACATGCTCATCTATTAGTACTGATTTATCCAAATTATATCTTTGAGTGTTAGTAGAATAAATCATCTAAGAAATAAACATTGTCTTGTGCAAATCTGATCTTGTTGTTTAGCATTACTTTCTTTATGTACTCTCATGTAAAGTTATTTCCTTTCAGTTTACAGAACTCCACAATTTCATAAATACTTAATTATGTGGGTTAATTTGTCTATCTTAAAACATCTTACTGTTGTATGTGTTGCATGAAAACACTATTTCTTTGCTTTCGATCTTCAACCGCGGCATGAAGGGGCAAGCGCCTTCGCACGATGGCAGGATTCGGTGTGTGCTGAGGGGTTATTGCCCCTGGGATGCCGCATCGGAACGCCCATTATTGGGTGTTAGACTGTCCATTGGCAAGGCTTTTAAAGCTGCCTGCCAAAACAAATGACACACCAATTTTTTTCTTTGATTCCTTGTTGGTGCTCCGCAACACAAAAAAAAATGTGTTTGGCTTCCATTTCCGGCATGGAACTTATCGAGGCTTGCATAACTTCTACATAATTATTTTTTTACATTCCTGTTGCTTTGGGTTGCTTGTGAAATTGCAGCAATGAAGACACGGAATACAATTGTTCTTCCTCCACACGGTGTGACAATTACCACTCCGCACTTGGAACGGGAAGATGCTTTCAACCGAACAAAGTTTGTGGTCAATGTGCTCCATTGTAGGCAACCGAAACCGGCAAAACCTGTGATCGCTGAATTGGTTAGAGAACGTCTCCGCCTGCATCCTTCCTGCCCTCTTTACCTTTCCAAGTTCCGTACGGCGGGCCCCAACTCGAGGGGATTTGGCCTTGCATATGATCATCCTGAAGATGCTGTGCAGTACGAACCTGCTCACAAACTGAAAAAGATGGGAATAACTGCAGAGGCAATACATGCTGGAGGGAAAAAACCACATCGGGCAAAAAAACTTGCTAATGTCAAGAAGGGAAAAAAGGGAAATGCCAAAAAAAAATGAGAACTAGTACTGACATGCTCCATTAAACTTTTGTACATAAAAGTAATTTAGGTGGTTATATGCTGCAAACATCTACTGTGTGCTCTTTCAGTTGTTCGATCGAAAAAACATTGTCTTATGTTTTTGATAGCTCTTACTTCCTTAAGTTTGAGACTTGCTTCATTGTACAATTGCCACTTTGTCAATCTTTTTAATGTAAAAAAACCTTTAGAAAGATACATTTCATAGTTTCTTTTGTTTTGCATTTAACTAGCTTTCCTATCGTCATATTATCCGTCTTCTGGCTATATCTTAATAACTTCATATGCTTCTCTTATAACTGTAGCTAGGATGCTATGTGCTATACGTGCCAATTTTTTGGGCGCTGTAAATAAAGTGATTGCTTAAAACTGTCATCAGAAGGAGATATTGAAAGTTTTATGATAAAAAAAATCATGGCAGTGCCGGTTTTATTTTTGCAGAAGGTTTATACATTTTCAAATTTTAAATACTGAGACTCTGTGTTCTCCTTTATTTCGTACAGTAGGAACAAAGCATTATCTTGACCAAGATGACAAGTTTTTATACGAAATGTATGTTAGTACAGAGTGCATGTTTCTAAATTATTATTATGTATGATCTATCAATCAAATGTGCAGGGTTAATGTTCTGTGAAGGGTTGGGGTTTCGCTGTTTTGTTCTGATGTTTATATAGGGCTTGAATTTTCTTTTATTTGCTTTCCATTCTCCTTAATTTCATAAGATAGGATTGGATTGCTTGTTCTTTTGCTCATGTTTTTCCTTATACCGAAACCTTTAAGTAAGTGACATTTTTAGCTCGCTGATCGGGTTGAAGACCTGTTTCTTGCATATGGTGAAACAGTGTGAGAGCCTTGTGACAATAACCATGTTTTATGTATGCTGCAATAATTGTATTCCATGACAAACTGTCTCATCATTTCACTTGGTCAAACTCTTTAAGTGCATGTATCAAAACTCTGCACTGGACATATATTTAAATATGTTCTTTATGAAAACCCTGCTCATTAAAATACAAGTCTGCAATAATTTAAAATATGTAATCTTTAGAGACGTTGTGTGCACCTGGCTCTGGCAGTGCACTATTGTTTTCGGCTATTCGTATTAGTCGCAAATAGGTGGGGCGGAAAACTGTTACTGTCAGATTAAATTGGCATGTCATTATTTCTCCAGAATCAGCTTCCATGTTCCCACAAACGTGATCTGTTCGACAGAATGCCTCGAAAAAAATTTGGTATCGTGGACAGTAATGGTTGCAAGATATGACCAAAATGGATTTGTTGAAAATGTGTTATAATTACTTCGAAACATTCATTCAATTGCAATTGGTAGATGTAAAGCCAAATTCCACAACCTCTGTCTGCATCCTACCTGCCTGTGCCAAAATGGGAGCTTTGGAACAGGGTATGAACATCCATCAAAACATAATGGATAGAGGAATTTTGACTGATGTAATTACAACTGCCTGGTACACATGTATGCAAAATGTGGAAGCATAAACAAAGCACATGAACTGTTTGATAAAATGCCTCAAAGAAATGTGGGCTCATGGAATGTCATGATTGCAGGATATGCACAATATGAATTTGTTGAAAATGCACGTGAACTGTTTGATAGAATACCTCGAAGAAATGTGATCTCAAGGAGTGCCATGATACCAGCAGTGTTCTATGTTACATGTTAAAGGGTTGCTGGAGTTTCTTTATGGTGATATTTCTGCTAGGACAGGCTGGAAATTAGGTTTCAAAGGATTCATGCACTTGGAGAATTTGTAAGTTCGTAAGGTACAGATCTTGAAAAATTTGATCATATATTTATGTATGTAGGACAATCCTGGAGACTGTTTTTCATCTTATTTTAGATGTCCTACCGACCCAGGTGGCTGCAAATCCATGTAAGCTGGGAAATCTAAGATATATTCTTTGTTTTCTCTTATTTATTTTTTTCTGTCTATCTTCCAGCTTTTCGGGGCATTTTATTAGCTATCCATCTTCCAGCTTTTCAGGGTATTTTAGTAGTTGTCCATCTCCCTGTTTGGTTATGGAGGTGATGAAAACATATTCTGATTTATATCATCGTTTATATCTCTTGCATTGATATATGTCAATGAACGTTTCACTCTGCAATCTTATATATATAGCGGTGTTCTATTGCACTGTTAGCCCTATTATCTAAATAATTGCCAAGCTGTAGTTTTCAATTACTATATTTCTTTGAAATGGAGAAGGTTTAAGTTTATCTTGATAGTGTTTTGAGAACTTGACCTTGATAAAAATTTCTGATTTATGTCTTTGCTATCAACACTTGGATACGTGCATTTCTCAATTTTTGTTTCTACAGAAGATAAGTCGGTTCATATGAGACCATTTCCAAATATCTCTATTTCTATTTTAAATTCTCAACTAAGTAAGCAATCTGATTCTTTTCCAGACACAACCCCTCTGAATATTACATATCTTCAATTATTGCAGACCTGTATTTTCATGAGCATTGTTTCACAAGGAAAGACAGTCCACTCTTTCATTGCTCACAGGTGATACAATTATTCCAGCATACAGAAGACATGGTTATCCTGAACTGTTCGACACAATGCCTCAAAAAAATGTAGTGTCGTGGACAGTCATGATTACAAGATATGCCCAAAATGGATTTGTTAAAAATGTGTTATAATTACTTACAAACATTCATGCAATTACAATTGGCAGATGTAAAGCCAAATTCCACAGCCTTTGTCAGCATTCTCCCTGCCTGTGCCAAAATGGGAGCTTTACAATAGGGTATGGACATCCATGAAAGCATAATGAATAGAGGAATTTTCAGGCATTGTTCCAAACAGTTCATATGCATTAGGTATGCTTCCACATTTTGTATAGATGTCTGCTAGAGCGCTTGCAACTACATCTAACAAACCATTAGGCAGTCCCTGATACCACATCATTTTCAGGCATTCTTTCAAACAGTTCATGTGCATTAGGTATCCTTCCACATTTTTCTATTGTTAATCTGTATATTCTAGACTCCGGATTACTCTCCTATAAGAAAAAGGAAAAGAAAAATGCTAGAACTGCCTTAAAGGTTGAATGTCCCTTAAATTTGTTATTGAAAATGGCTGAAATTCATACTGAATTGCATTCTGTACCAATCGCAGGTCTTACAGGTGTGTATGGGTTAAAATCCCAGGTCTTACAGGTGTGTATAGGTGTTAATCGTGCATATTTCGAAATACAAGACGAATCTCTGCTTTATTTACGGTGACTTTGAGCATTTGCGGGCTTTAATCATTCTAAGTACACTAATCCAAATCAACAGGATTTATTCGTCCAGAAAAGTTAAAAAATATTCTCAATAAAGCGAAGAAGAAGAAAAAACGACGCTTCTAAACTCTTTTTCCACGTTTGCTTAGGTAGGTAACCAAATTACAAACCAGTTTTCAGTAAAACAGTGGCAATTTGGTGGAAGTCACATGCCAATTCAAAATATGAGGTCTTGGGGCCGGTTTGAATTTAAATTTTATAATTATTATTGTACATGTCGCTGTATTACTGGGCTTGATAATACAGGTTACAGAAATTTATGAGGACAAATAAACCTTAAATAGGATTATATGCTAATTTTATAATGTATTGAAACTTTTATCAATATGAAACACTTATATACACATTTAATTTTGGAATTTATTTTAGTTAAAATGGTTGTAGACGCTTATATCAATGTGTAGTATTATATATATAAGTAGTTTATTGTTATTTGATAATATAAATAATATCAAATGTGTAAATATAATTTTTAAATTTTATTTGATTATAATATCAAATTTGTAAATATAATTTAGAGTAATAATATTAAAAAGGAATTTTCCTTGAGGATGTAATTTCTTTAGTAAGAACCTAAGTTTTGGAACATATGTCACCTCATATCAGCATGTTCAGGCAAGAAATTGTCTTGTTCGGGCACAAAAAAAAAGGCTTCAACTTATCGCGCCCCAAACCGGATGAGTATTCTTCTTCATAAATAAATGCTCTCAACAAGGTAAACACTATCATAAATAAAGACTCTCACGCGAATTAAATTATTCTTGTTTTTTGGCTATCGAGCCATTCTTATCCCTTGCTTTGCACGTAATTGATTTAGATTTGCGAGTGCCTGGGTGCCACCATAGGTCGTGAGTTTGATCCCGCACCGTACATCGATTTTGAATTTATGGATAATTAGCCACATACTCTAATGTCCCATTTTTATTTAAATAGAATTTGATGCAACATTCAAAACACTAAATGTAGCATACCTAACAGACAAGTATGGGTGAATTTGACATGAGAGATAGCTCTTGCCGTGGAAACTAAGATTAATGTCACCCCAAAAGCAAGAATCTACTAAATCAAAAAAAACAAGAAGTTGTTGTAATGTAATGCGGCTAGATGAATAATGCGGCAAGGTGCAAGGCTTAAATCTGTTTAAAAAGATGTATGTATCGGTCTAGGCATCAAATCCAAAGCTTGCCTTGCGAGTATTTACCAATTAAATAGATATTTGCTAAAATAAAATCTAAAATGTAGAGAGCAGATGAAATGATTTGATTCTATTAAGGTTCACCCGACCAAAAAAATTCTTTCTTAAATTATAACTGTATTTCTATTAGCCGAATTTAATCATGTGTTTGTATTTCTATTAGCGTTCGATTTTACACTCGACGAGTTCGAACACAAATTCCTATGCATACTTTTTACTTTCCTGCAAATAAATATTTAGAAGAAGATTGCCCACTTTCCAAATTCTTTTCACGGAGTTCACTCTTGGTTTCATACCATACTGAGTTAATTTTACAGACCCTGAGAATTTTGTGGTTTGCTGTAATTTTGTACTGTTCAAGAAATCTCAGTAGCTTCGTTTTAGTCAGCAGTCTTAATGCATTATGTCCCGCAAATTGCAGTTTAAAATAAAAAAACCTTATGGCACTATATCATTTATAAAATTATTCATCTACATAAACCTTTTTATCTTTCTTGCACTTTCTTTTGTCGTTCCGCACACACTGTCGAAGCAAATAATTGTTTCGTTGGGATAAATGTAACCGTTAAGGTTTGTATTTATTTTGGTTTTCCGCCAAATTTATAAGTATTGTGGTGCGGACTTGTTCGCTGTGCAGACGCGCATTTTGTGTTAAACAACAATCTTCGTCATGGCTGCACCTTTGACAAATGGTGGCATCTCCATGTTGATTGAGGGGAGTGCAAATGCAGAACCAATAGTCCAACTTCTCAACATTTGTCCCCTTCAATCTACGTTGAACACCGAGCTCCAACATCGCGTGCATCTCTCCGATGGTGTGCACTTTCAAACAACTCTTTTGCCCTCGAAATTTGCAAGCCAGATTTCAGATGCTCGGTTACAACACGGAACCATTGTTCGCCTATGCAAAACCCTTTGCAGAATGATAAAACATGAATTGTAAGCACCCATTTTCCTTTGTGCCTGTATGCTCCACTTTCGTTTCTTTTATATACACTGAATTTTTGTCCCTTTTTACTTTCATCCTTTGCAGGACTGTTCTTGTCTCCGACCTGGAAGTTGTGATACAAACACATCCACAAATTGGTGCTCCCACTCCTCTTCCTACCAGTGTCATTCGCGGAAAGCAATCAAACGATGATGCACACCATGGAGCCGTCGGAAGTCTGGTCCCGCAAACACCTCCCCAGAAGAAAATAGGCCTGCCTAACAATTCAAGAATGCCTCTAAAAATAAGTGCACTGAATACAACCATGCGTACATGGTCTATTGAAGGTCGTGCCCTTGGGAAAACAACACTAAAGGAGTATGCTAATGCAAATGGCTCCGGCTCTTATTTCGGCTTTGATTTTGTGGATTGTGAAGGTGGGGAAATACGCATTACATGCTTCAACGAAATTGCAGCAAAGTTTTTTGGACAAATTGAGGCTGGAAACTTATACACCATCACGAATGGAAGGATAGGGAATGCAAAACCAGGTTACAACCACCTTAACAACGAATTTGAGATATTCCTACAAGCTTCTTCCACTATCTCTCCGTTGCTTGTCGATAATGCCACAATTCCTTTGCATAACTTTCACTTCACAGGAATCAAAGATATACCTGCAAAACCTGTTGGTTCCTTCATTGACGTTATTGGCATTGTTTTGGCAATCTCTCCTTGCTCCACTATCCGTAGACGAGATAACAGTGAAACTAAATGAAGAAGCTTGCAATTGAAGGACATGTCCGGATTTAGTGTTACTGTAACTTTATGGGGCCAACATTTACATGATCTTGCTCAAGAACTTGAGGAGTTCCTTTCTATTCCGCAACTCCCAGTATTGGCTTTGAAGGTGGCACGTCTTTCAAGTTTCAACGGCGCTTCCATAGACACTGTCTCCAGCACAAAATGGTTTGTTGATCCTCAAATTCCTGAAACTAAAACACTGCACGACTGGGTTGCCTCTGAAAATTACACTGTTGAAACTCCTTCTGTAACGAACAAATTTCTAGGTCCTCCTCAAAGCTTAAAACCTGTGGCAACAATTGCCGAAATACTTCAAATGGGCAATACAGAGAGCAATGAATGGGCTACGCTTAAAGCTATAATTGCAGACATCGCAATGGATAACTTCTTCTACATGGCTTGCCCCCTTGCAATCGGTGACAAACAGTGCCGAAAGAAAGTGAAACCAGCAAACAATGGCTCATGGTTTTGTGCAAGTTGTAAGTCTCATGTGCGTCAATGTGATTACAGATATGCTCTCCGTATAAACTTGCAAGATGACTCTGGAGAGCTACAATCGGTTACTGCATTTGACACAGCTGCTGAAGAAATCATGGGTGTCGCAGCGGTGGACCTCCAGCTGTTATGCATAGACGACGAGGCAACAACGGAAATTGCAAATCAGATAATTGGCCGTGAATACAAATTCACTCTATCTCGTGAAAAAAGAAACTTTTCGTGGAAATACACAGCTGAAATGTGTCATACTTGATTCCCTTAAATTGGACGAATCGAAAGTCATTGATTGACTTGGCCTCTCCTGGGCACCATAACACTTTCCTATATTTTAGTTTCTTCAATTTTTGCTCATATCTCCCCTGTAATATGGTTTTGTCCGCAGATACATTTGTAATATGCTTTTGTCCGCATGTTATAATGGACTATAACTCTCCAAGTTTTCCATTTAATGGTTGTTACTATGCTGGTTTGCATGCGCATCTATATCGCAAAGAAACCTTTTTTGTAATTGAAAAAAATGTATGGTCCAATGTATATATATATATTTTTGCTAACATTATGGAACGCTTTATTCATTTCTTTACTTTTTGTCTATATTTCGCATGGATTTTTTTATTCTTTCTAGCTTGTTCCTTCTTAGTGCCTATATAAAAAAAAATGAAGCCATATCTATATGTTTTTTCCTAATCAAAATCTCGATACACACCCTTCTAATTCTTCCTTTGCTTCCTTAAAAATATATGCAACAACAAATCGTTTTGCCTTTGTTTTATTGCCTTTAGCTACCAAAATATAAAACATTTACAATGAGCTAGGCATTTACAAATGGTTTTTGCATTCATTTCCCCTTATGCACATACAAAATGTAGCACTCTTTTAATCTTCTCTTATGCCACCTTTATTTTGTGATTTTCGCAGATTGTTTTATGCACAATGCCTACCCCGGAGCAAAGACAAAGAAGGAGAGATATTTATGCCTTGCACAAAGAAGAAATCAATGCTTCCCGACGTGAGCGCTATCGCCAACTCCAGCAAATGCCTTCAAGTTCTAACCCCTTCCAAACTAGTCGCCACCCCCCTTTCATGACTTCCCCTGCTACTTTCCCCTCCACATCGCACAATTCTCCTTTTCCTCTTTGCATTAACCGCGCCGCTTGTGTCGAACTACAACCCTCTCCATCGCTACACTGTCCTCCATTTTCGCATTCTTCTGACCGTGCGTCCCCTTCCACCCAAACTCTTCGGTAATCACACCCAGGATTCCACCTTCCCTGTGCCGCTCCACAGAACAAACACTTCAGTGCCTTCTTGGGCGGATGCCCAACGCAGATTCCGCCGAAGACTGGATCTTTTGTCACAAATCCACACCTGCTCCATTTGTCTTGAGAACTACCCAGGCATACATACTACTTTCCATGAAGGCAAACACGCATGCATTAGATGCAAGTCCGAAAGAAATGGACACCGCTTCTCCTCTTGGAACAATATGGATCCTGGCATTCAACCTGCCGTTCTCAAATCTTTAACCCAAGTTGAAGAAATGTTGATTGCTCGCATTAATCCTATTTTGCAAGTCACACAAATGCGCGGGGGACAATATAAATATTCAGGTCACACAATAAGTTTCCCACAAAACATTTCTTCCATTGCCAAATACCTTCCTCGTCGGCTAGGAGATTTGGATCTCTTGTTGATTCAAAAAAATGGAAGTCAACAAACAAAATACGACTTCTATGTTAGTAGGTCCCGTGTTTGGAAAGCGCTTCAATATAAAATTATCCATGACCCCTACTATAAGGATGTTCTTATTGACACTGAGGCTCTTTCTTCTCTCCCATCGGAACCAACAAACATATCCTCCTCCCTTAATTCTATTCCTATAGACCTTCCAGCCTCTCACTTCTCTGAAGCACAGGATAATGACAACCCTCCTTCCAACCCCTACGAGTATCCAGAGGAGTCGTCCTCTTTTGTTCCTTCACACCCAAACACTGGCACTGAAGAAGAGTTGATCGAACAGTACCTGCTTTCAAATGGTCGGGCTGCACCTTGCACCTTGGCTTGGCCTGAAGTCGGAAATTCGCCAATAAATGAATACACCACTGAGGGCCTTTTCTCAATGGCTTTTCCAACTTTGTTTCCAACTGGTGCAACATTGTTTAAACAACCTCGCATGAAGGATGTTCAAATGCATGAATATGCCCTCCACCTTATGCGCTACCATGATGATCGTTTCGGATCGCACCCCAGGTTCCGGTATTTTTTACTTAACCTTATTATGAGACATAGGAGCCAATCTACAGCTGCAGTTTTCATGAGGTTAAACCTCGAACATGGTGTCCCCCCTACTATAGGCCAACTACGACAACGTCTACATGATTTCCCTGATGATTGCCTTCCACAGAGTTTAATGAGATTCGGAGCCACCTGCGAGGGACACGAACATTTTGGTCAAAGAGCAGAGGGGAGGTCTCGGACATGATTGAGCAATTAGGGGCACCTACACTCTTCTTCACTCTTAGTGCAGCAGACACAAAATGGCCAGACCTGCATAGCACCATGCCAGGTTTTTCTCCTGCTGAGGCCCGTGCCGCACAACAATGGAGGACCCAAAACATTGTTAGCCACCCGCATCGTGTCGCTGCTTACTTACATCAGAGATTCACAATATTCCGTGAAGAAGTGTTAGAAAAACATCTTCAAGCCAAGGACTACTGGTACAGGTACATTTCTTCATTGGTCTCTACTTTTTTTTGCTTAAATACATAACGTTTAACATTCCTTTACCGTAGGTATGAATGGCAACATAGAGGTTCCGCACATGTTCATGGTTTCTTGTGGCTTGGAGATGCTCCCGACGTTGATCGCATCGACTGGTCAAATAATGAATCTGTGGACAAAGCAAGACAATTCTTTGATACCTATATATCTGCATGGAATATGCGCCCTCCTTCCATCCACTCGGAATTTGTTCACAGGAATATCCAGGATGACCCTTGCCTTTTAGTTTCGTCTCAGATCCTTGCAATTTCACCGCTACAAGATTTGCAGGAGTTGATAAATCGAGTGCAACGCCACACAAAGTGCTCCGAAAATACTTGCCTCGGAAAAAAAATAGCCGCCTCCAATGCCGATACAATGCACCTTGGGAGAGTAGACCCGCTTCTCTTTTGTTTGTTGATGAGACTGCTTCTGTTAAATACCTACCTGCCAGGAATGATGATAGATTGAACACACACAATCCAGCAATGTTATCCATATGGAGAGCCAATATCGATTGTCAACCTGTGCTATCTCGCCATGCTGTCCTCAAATACATTGCTAAGTATGCTTCCAAAGCAGAGCAAAGGTCGGAAACATACCACCAAATGCTTTCTAGATTTTCGTCAAATTTAGATCCTGATCAGCCAGCACATTTAGCCATAAAGAAAATGTTAACTGAGAGTGTGGTTGAACATGACATTAGCGCACAAGAAACATGCCACATGCTCCTCAAATTGCCACTTGTAATGTGTAGTCGCACTTTTGTATCGCTCAATGTAGGCAGAAAAATCTTAAGAAAATTGGTTGAAGCAGAATGTGAGGATGCAGAGACATCCCTCCTTTTAGATGCATACAAGGTCCGACCTTCAAACATGGAAAGCCTTCCACTCATTGAAGTTGCGCGCGATTGGAGTTACAACAAACACCGCAGACACAATAAATGGAAGAGTCGTCCCGTACCGGCTGTTGTTCGAGTGTTCCCTAGGTTTCAATGCATTCCATCTAAGGATTCCCCCTCTTTTGAACTTTTCTGTTGGTCAGAACTCCTTCTATACAAACCTTTCCGCAACATTTCTATTGATATTGGTTCGACACCTCAAGAAACCATTTCTAGATGGAGCTTGTTCAAATACAATTATCAGCCCTGGCATATTAGACGGCATGAGTCAAATCCATCACCCCCTCCTGGCAGTGACATCGACTCAGAGGACGAGCCCCCCCCTGTTCAACAGCTACATGATTGGCAAGTTTTGGCTCGATGCCGCCCGGGGAACGCTTCATTCCTTGACAGCTTGCAATTGTTGGGCCTTCGTGAATTTGACACCCTTCACAATTGGAGTGCACACCGAGTTCCTATTGCTCTACAATCTCTTGGTGCCACTTTTATCGAAGACAAAAAGGCAGAGTATGTTTCTTCTTCCCTCATGGACAGATTGCACCCTCCAGCTTCAGGTTTATCTCCTGAACAACAACAAGCTTTCAACATAGTTACTCAACACTTCGCTCAAAAAAGCCTGCCTCCACTGAGGCTTATTATACAAGGGACTGCTGGTATGGGAAAATCATTCCTCATTAACATTTTAAAGTCTTCATTTGCTTCTTCATCCAATGAAGGCCTTTCATCTCTCCTTCTGCTTGCCCCAACAGGGGTTGCTGCTTTCAACATTTCAGGTTCAACAATACACGCAAGCCTCCGAATTCCCATTAAAGAACTCAAACCCTTAGAAGGGCAAGCTTTATCGTCTCTTCAAGACTCCCTCAAACACATCGAGTACATTCTGATTGATGAGATGAGTTTCATCGGGCCAAAGTTGCTTTCCAGAATCGATTACCGTCTTAGGGAGGCTTTCCCGCACTTCAAGAATTCTACATTTGGAGGGAGATCTATGATCCTTGTTGGAGACCTCGGTCAGCTTCCTCCAGTTATGGACATTCCTCTTTATGCCAGCAAGTCTTACGGAGCTAGCCTTTGGCAAGAATTCAACATATCTGTCTGCCTTCATTCAATTTTCCGACAACAAGGCTCAGATCCAGCATAGACATCATTCCGTAACTTGCTGCTTAACATTCGTAATGCGATGCCTCTGGTGCAGGACTGGGAAACTCTCATGTCAAGATCCGTTTCCTCCCTTTCCGAACAAGAAAACATTGATTTTAAAGATGCGCCTCATCTTTTCGCTCAAAATAACCTTGTGGACTCGCACAACCTTGTTATGTTGAAATCCCTTAACTCTCCTATTGCCAGGTCAATTGCCGAACATACCAGACGCTCGGCATCGGGCGACACCGAAGATGATCAATTGAACCCCAAGGTTCTTCTCTGCATCAACCAGAAAGTAATGCTCTCCGCAAACTTATGGGTTGACAAAGGTCTTGTCAATGGTGCTACTGGTTCTATCATCGACATAGTCTATGGGGCTTCCTCCGGACCTCCTGCTCTGCCTCTTTTTGTCGTCATCAAGTTTGATCGTTACACAGGACCTCCTTGGGATTCGAACAACCCCTTCCATGTTCCTATTCCTCCGATTTCTAGAGGGGGTCGCAGGCAACTACCGCTCAAAATGGCATGGGCTTTTTCTATCCACAAGTCTCAAGGACTTACATTGGCACGTGCTACAATTGACATTGGCGGAACTGAGAGACAAGGCCTGACATTCACCGCTGTATCAAGAGTTCCGTCTCTTTCTTCACTCCGTATTTCTCCAGCATTCTCTTTCTCCCGGTACTCTCGCATGTCCTCCACCCCACTTCTGCAATCCAGGCTCATAGAGGAATCTCGCCTTCGCTCCCTTCCATCGTCTCTCCCACCCCTCCCCCAACACTCGCCTTAATTCCTTCTCCTCTTCTAGCTTTCTCGTGCTCTGACTTCCATTGCTGCAACAACTTCTTTATAGCATCATCGCATGTACATAGCAAACACATTTTGTATCCTTTTCACTTATTTGCGAATGTTATATATATGTGCAAAACCTTTTCAATTAACTCCCTGTTATTCTTTTCTATTTTTCCATTGGTGCTCCCTAGTTATTATTCTTTTCTATTTAGCGTTCAAAACATAACTCTCCTCAATTTTTCTTTACGTTTCAATACCTTCTACGTCTTCCCCTTTTCCTCTTTCGGCGTTTTCATCGCACCCATCGTGTGCGATTGCTAGTTATGTGTTTTTAAACCTTGTCACCTTGTGGGATTAAAATAACTTTAGTATTTAATTAAATAGACCCCTTACCCATGGGATTAATTTGTCCTAGTTGACTATAGTGGAAATTAAATGTTTATCAAAATAACATTTAGGGGGAACCTAAACCATGCCTTAGACTAACTAAGTTTATTAAAAGGTAATGAGGGTTTTAATTATTTTATTATAATGGGGATAAAATAAATTTATTTTATTAATTTACAGTAACTTAGAAACAATAATGTGACAACTATTATTTTCGAAACCTTTTACGGGACCGCTTTTCAAAAAAAAAAAATTATTCCATAATTTTTCTAGTTTGACCTAGGTTGTTCTTAGGTTTCATGCAAATAAATATAATGGGCATTACACTTGGTATCAGAGCCATGGTTCAAATATTGGACCCAAGTGGGCACACTGGAAAACACGAGACATGAATATTTTAACCTACTATGATATTTTTAAAAACCTAAAAAAAACATTGTATGGTAATTTAGTAACATAAAAAACTTAGAAAACTAGAACAAGGCCTAGAATGATGAACTAACTCTCACCTTGGTCTGTGCAGGAGGCACAAAATAGACGGTGGGTTCTTGCACATAGATCTAAAATTGTCACCTCTAGATCAGGCTTTAGCAGCCATTCTACCTCAAATATTATAGACGCTTTGGGGACGTCAATTTCACTATAGGAGGAGGGTCCTTAGGAGGACGACCTACCAGACAGGATAGGGAGACATCAATTGAGACTCATGCATCTCCTTGACACAGCGAGGAGCATAGGGTAGATAAATCCCACGTGGATTTGGCTAGGGAAGAGTCACCGTAGAGGGGACATGGAGACATTATTTAATAGCACACCGAAAGATCTCGTAGCCCTAGGAAAAGGGAGGAGCATGTAGAGAGACCTAGGGGTCATCAATCGTTAGTTACAAACCATATCAAGGAGATCTTGAAGCTATGATCATCTCATTATTTTTGAGATACATGTGTTTTTCAGGAAGAGGCCTAGTTAGTGAGCTTAAGCGAGTGCTTCAAGCTCTTCCCAGGTACTAGCGACACAAAAGTGCATGTTGTCATCCATCTTCTAGGGAATGGAGCAAGTATATTATGGAGGACCAAGGAGAAAAATATCCACGTAGACTCGAGAGAAAATTACCCGGGAGCTCTTTGAGGAGTGGTTTAGGAGCGGTACTTATTCTAAAGGTTCATTCAAAGCAAAGGCTAGACAAGTTCCACGACCTCCGTCAGGCATCCATGACTATAGCTGAGTATGAGATTCAATTTATAGACCTACTCTAGTATGTCGACCATATGTAGGACAAGTGGTTCTAGATTCACAGGTTTATCAGGGGCTTGAAATTAGATTATGGAGGTGCGGTGTGCATTCATTACCCTGAGACCTTAGCAGAGGTTGTGGATAAGGCCTACATTGCAAAGGAGATGTGGGGAAGCCTCAAGAGGCCATGGATAGAGTGTAAATCTGCATCCAATAGATGCAAGATAGTTTTTAGGGGAAGTCCTCCTCCTCCTCATGGCAGACATGGTTCTACACATTCTTCATTCAAGCCACCACAACATCCACCTCAAAGCAGAAACACCAATAAAGCAGCTCATCCACCATTAATACCTACTAAGAGATGCGATGCTCAAAGGGGACAGAGTATGGGGTCTCCTTCAAGGGTCCCATTAGGACACATAGTACACTAAGAACTCGGTCAAGTAGGACCTCATCAAAAAAGACCTCAAGCGGCGCATAATCGGATCATCGGGATCCATGGCGTAGAGCTCTAGAGTACTATCCGGAGTTGCATCTCACTAGAGAGGACCATGAAGATGTTATGGTTGTGGCGTTATTAGACATCATTAGAGAGAGTTCTCATAGAACCCTAGTAATAAGGGTAAAGTGTATATTTCATAGCTTATGATTGGTGACATGGGACGTAGCCATTGGATCTACATAGTGTTCGAGAACCACTAGGATGAGCACCAGAGTATCATGATAGAGACTAATTGTAGCATTGGTGGTATTCCTACCTCTATATTCCTTTATTCTCGGTTCATCTGATTCATTTCTTGCACCATATTTAATAGAGTGTTATAGGATGGTGGAAGTTGGGTACGGTCTTAGTTTGAATGTCGAGATTTATTCTAAGCCAAAATATTTGTAGACTCCTTAGTTACGAAGAGTGTAGTGGATTTGGGATCTTTCACCACTACCTCAGATCTTTGCATCCTTCCATTGCATTCATATGGAGTCATCTTGGAAATGGAATGGTTGTCTACACACAGAGATAGAGTTGATCATTACCATAAGACTATATCATGTACGAGATGATTTGGGAGTTGAGATAGTGATAACAACAGTTAGGAGGCCCATTTCAATTTGTATTATTTCGCTATATAGCTTAAGTGGTGTGTGGAACAAGGTTGCGGATTTATGCTATTATGGTTATTGAAATATCTTAGGATGAGTCTATTGGTCCTTCTCTTGATGACCATCACATCTTAAGAGAGTTTTTGGATATATTTCGAGGGTATTTGCTGGTTACCTCTCCCACGTCAAATAGAGTTTTATATAGATTTGGTTTTAGTTGTAGATCCTATCTCACGAGCACCCTATCGATTGACTACCCTAAGCTATGTGAGCTCAAGTTACATCTTTAGGGCCTTCTAGAGAAGGACCTAATCCATCTTAGTGTATCACCTTGGGGTGCACGGTGAGTTTTGTAAAGAAGAAGGATGGATCTCTGCATTTGTGTATTGATTATCACCACTTAACAAAGTAACGATCAAGAATAATTACCCCTTCCACGCATTGATGATTTTTTCTATAAGATGAATGGGATAAAATATTTTCCAAGATAGATCTTAAGTTAGGTTATCATCAACTACGGATCACAGAGGTAGACATTCAAAAGACAACCTTCCTTGTGAGATATAGCCACTATAATTTCATGGTAGTGCCTTTTGGTCTAACGAATGCCCCCATAGTGTTCATGACCTTGATGAATCAGGTTTTTAGGACATTTTTGGATCACTTCGTGCTTATTTTCCTTCATGGTATTCTGATATGCTCATGTACATGTGAGGAGCACAAGGGGCACCATCGTCTAGTTCTTCAGTGTCTTTGTGAGCAACAACTGTATGGGAACCTGGAGAAGTGTGTGTTCTTTCAGAAAAAGGGGTAGTATTTGGGCCACATCATTTTTGGGGATGGTATCACATTCGATCCTTCCAAGATTCAATATATTATGGATTGGCCAACACCTACTAGTGTGACCAAGGTGCTTGCGATTTTATAGGTTTGGTAGGATACTACGGGAGATTTGTACATGACTTTTTCAAGGGTTACACACCCCATCACTTATCTTCAAAGGAAATGGAATAAGTTTGTAGGGTCGAGATAGATTTGAGAAGGCCTTAAATACATTTAAGGAATGTGTTATGACAACACCTATTCTTGTGGTACTAGACCCTCGGGTGAGTTCTTCATTTACACAAATGCTTCTTTGGCAAGACTTGGAGGTGTTTTGATGCGGGAGGCGAAAATTTTCTTTTGAGTCTCGCAAACTCAAGGATTATGAGATCAATTATCCAACTCATGATCTTGTACTTGTATTAGTTGTGCACGCCTTGGTATAGTTGAGACACTTCCTTCTTAGTAGGAGATTAACACTCATGACTAATCACTTGAGTCTTTGCCACGTCTTCATGAAGCCCAATCTCAACTCTCGTCACCAGCATTTGATGGAGTTTCTTTGTGAGTATTATATGGAGATAGAGCATGTGATGGGGAAGGATGACATGGTTACAAACACCCCGAGTATATGGAGACATGTGGCTATGTCTACTTCGGTGGGTATAAATTTTTAAAGTAGGATTTTGATTTGGCTTCCTCACGATAGCTTCTACCTTGCAACCAAAGAAGAGATTGAGTATTAGAGACCCCTTAAGGGGAGATTTGATGTATTTTAATTAGAAAAATTTCTTCTCAAACACAAGGGTCGGATATATGTTGCTCAAGATGGAGGCTTGAGACATGATATTTTGATAGAGGCTCATCGTACACCTTATTCAGCCCATACCGAGGTTAAGAAGATACACAACACCTTGAGATACTTTTACCATTAGAGGGGACTACGGAGATACATGGCTCAGTTTGTGTCATGCTATTTAGAGTGTCATAAGGTGAAGGTTGAGCATCAGCATCTAGCTTGCCTTCTCTTCCCTCACACTATACTAGAGTGGAAATGGGACACCATTTCCATGGAATTCATAGTTGGGTTACCAATGTTGAGATACCACCATGATGCCATCATGGTCACGGTGGAGAAATTTAAGAAAGTAGCTCATTTTTCTCTAGTAAAGACCACCTACACATCTAGTGCAGCTGCATGGGTATGCCTTGATGATATTGTTAGATTTCATGGGATTCTCGCAGAAGATCATTTGCAACCATGAACCCTTGTACTTTTCTCACTTCTAGACTATGATGGAGTATGCTCTCATGGCTAAGATGAATTTTAGAATATCCTATCACCCTAAGACAGATGGAAAACCGAGTGGGTGAATCGGATCTTTGAGGACATTCTTAGGATGTATGTCATGGACCATCAGTCAAGGTGGAAGGAGTACATGTATCTAGTGGATTTTTCCTACAATAATAGTTTTGAGAGTTCGATTGACATGGCTCCTTTTTAGGCACTATATGGTAGAGAGTGCATGACACCTCTTAGTTGGGACAGGTTGGAGGACGGAGTTTTCTCTTTGGCCAACTTTACTACAAAATATGGAGTAACATGTTTTTATGATCGAGTAGAGGTTACAGGATGCACGGGACGGGTAGAATAATTATGTGGATCAAGCATAGGAAAATAGTAGTTTTGAGGTGGGCATAAAGGTGTTTCTTCATGTCAAGCCTCATAAGAGCCCTATCCATTATGAAAAAGGCTCTAAGCTTGCTCCTATATTTGTGGGTCCCTTTGAGATCTTGGAGTGTATCGGTCCTTTGGCCTATCATCTAGCATTGTCACCTAGCTTGTCTTGTGTCCACGATGTGTTTCATGTTTATGTACTTAGGAGATACATTGCTAATCCTTCTCATATATTAGATTAGACCTCATTGCAGGTGCATGATCATGGGTAGGTGATGGTGGATCCCATCCATATTTTAGAGAACAAGACCCTGGGTGTTCGAGGTAGAGATATTGAGAAGGTTTGATTCAGTGGGATAGGTATGATGACACTGCGATACAGGGAAGATGCTACATTACTACAAGTCTAGTTTCCACACCAATTTTAGTTACTTCCAAGAGGAATTTGAGTTTAACGGGAGGGAGATGTAGTGCCCACTTCCCTTCAACACTTATTACATTTTGATTTCGATTATTGTTGGCTATATACATGGATATTATTATATCATTTTGGCTTAGCATGATGATTAGACAATAGAGATACTTTGACTATTGATGGATTTTGATTCGTAGTATGATTGTGTGTATTTTATTAGAGATACATATTATATTGATGATGATGTGTTGTTGACATATTTATATATTTCTGACATTCAAAATTTTCTTCATATTGAGTAGGATTTAACAGTGAACTAATCTTGTGATCTTATTGGTATTGATGAAATATAGAATTGAGATGTTCTTTGAATTTTAAATTAGTAACTTTATTTTCTTAGATGAAGATTTAATTTATGTATGGATTATTGTTTACCTATATGCATATATTTTATCTTGGATGTTTTGATGCAGCCACGAGACCAAAGGAGGTATTGTGTGTTTTACAAGTAATTATATCACAACAATCAAAGGGGGATTAGAGACCAACCACAACGAAATACTGGGTGGATATGAAAATGGTCACCATGGCAACTTGTGTTATGTTGTGTGTGTTTTATTTGTTTTTAGGGGGTCCCCATGGGGGGATTACCTCCAATTGTGACCAAGGGGTTTGTGTGTTGTTCTTTTATTTTCCTTTATTTAATTTTAGAGTACGTGATTTTATGGTGATGTAACTCCATTTTTTCATTAACTAATTTGTGTCTAGAGTAGAAAATTAATCATGTTACTAAAGCAATTATGGATGGGACAAAAACAACCCATTTATTAGATTATATGGTTCTTTGGTTTATGTGTATTGGGAAATTCGGATTTGTCCTTACGGGCCAATTTTGGAGGATTGTGGGAAAAATTAAACTTGTCCCAAATCTCTTAATTATTATACCAACCCTACCTATGGGTTGCGGGGTAAAATATAGACCCCATTATGTGTTTTTGAAGGAAAAAGGTGTGTTTTAATTGCACTTTATTACATGTGATTAATTTTTGTCCTAAAAGCGGTATGCGTTGGAGTGGTGTGTGTAAGAGGTTTTCATACCTCTCAAAACCCATTTATTTTTCCTTGAAGTATGGGTTTGACTTGGGCGATGTTGAGTGCAGAAGAAATGATGTGGCATGCAACATAGAGCCACATCATCTCCGTCCTCCTCTTTTCTATTTATTGAAATTTTGGGAATTAAATGGGGTTACTTGATTACCTTTGGATCTTGAATTTTTGGAAGTGTTTGCTTGTTAGAGTAGAAGGGAGCTTGGAGTTACTTGATTTTTAAATATTTTGGGACTTGCTTTAAAAGTGGAGCTTTACCATGGAAAGGTAGGATCTCGCACTCTTGTTTTCTTCCTGTTTTCTTGTATGTTATGTTTTGTATGGATGTGTGTTCTTGTTTGAAGTGTTAGGTAGTAAATTGACCTTAGGTTGTGTTGAGACTTGGAAATGGGCATGAAATATGTTAGGAAGCATAGTATATTCTTTAGGTGTTTAGGAAGGAGTGTTTTTGGATGCCCCACCTTGTTCTATTTTTTTATTTTGTGTATTGTGGGAGCCATAAGAGAGAGGGAGGCATAATATTGAGGGAGGCATAGTAGACATAGATTTTTGTTGTGGGGAGGCATAAGAATAAGAGATTTTGGGATTGATTGTGTTAAGGAGGATTTTATAGGTGGGCATCTAAATCCTTGGGAGACACAAGAGGAATGCCCATGTTCCTATCTCTACTTGGCTTATTTTGGAGGCATTATTTTGGGAAGTTGTGCTTAAAAATGAGTGTTTTTTTAATATTTTCTTGGGTGTGTGTTTCTTGACAAGTAAGTTTGGAAGCATTGTAGAGTTGCCATGTGTTCGATCAATACCTTTTTGCCTTGTGGTTAGGGCTTGGGGGCCAATGAGAATAATTTCTACTTCTTCTCATTGAAGTTTTTGTTGGGTGGAGAGTGTTGCCTCTCCCCCATTTTTGGTTGTTGTGATTCAAGTGAAGAAAGATGGAGCCTCGTGGAAATTTGATTCTTGGAGAACTTGTAGAATAATAAACATTCCTCTATTGTAGCAACCTTCATGTAAAATTCCCACTTCAAGTGGAAGATTTATTGTATTATATTTTGGAAGAAAAGTTGTATTGATTATTAGTTATTAAGATTGTATTGTATGTTGTAAAGGAAAGAAAGACATTTTAGTAAAGCTAGTTTTGTTATAATGGAAATGTAGTTGAAAACAAGGAAACTTATCCATATTGAGTTGATTTATTACCTCACACGGGTGTGCAATTCTTGTTTTAAAATTAGTAGAAATATTTTTAAAGTCTCTTGTGGGAATTTTTGAAATTTGTATGAAGGAAATATGAAATTTTATCATATTACTTGAATGGCATATAATGGAAAAGTTAGACTATTTTTGTGCATTTTGTTGTATTGTTTGATAGAAAGCCAAAAATTTGATGTATAGATGGAAAGAACTTAAATTATAATTGTCTTTTACTTGGCCAATGAAGTAGGTTACTTAAATGGGATGGGGGGTGGGGTTTGAGACCCTACCCCCAACCCCAAACTTTTATCTATTAAAATAACAACCCTTCCTTTCGCATACTCATAATGAAATCCTCGGCGAGAACCTTGTAAAATATGCAAAGATGTACAAAACCCAAACCCGTGGGCGTGCCTTTATTTAAATTGTGTTATATATATATATATATATATATATACACACATATGTATCAACCATCGTATTTTATTTGTATTCTAGGGTTTTATTCAAAATTTTCAATACATACATACACACACACACACACACACACACACACACACACACACACACACACACACACACACACACACACACACACACACACACACACACACACACACACACACATATACACATATATTCTTTTACATGAATGAAAACATATATAAAATTTAATTATATCACTAAAGTGGGCAAAACCCATAAGCCCATTTGGGAAAATATTAAAAATATGAGTTAAATAAAATAAATAAATACATTGAAACCCTAAATGAGGGTGTAAAAAAATAAGAAAATAAATGAGGCATGTATGTCTCTCTAAAAGCTTGAGATGGCCTCTAATGGCTTCCTCCTCCTCCACCAATCACAAACAAAAGAGAAATAATAAGTCAAAAGGAAAGAGAAAGAAGTATTTCATAAGAAAACTTAGGGTTAGTGAAATCCCTTGATCTTGTGGCCTCAAATGAATCCATCTAATGGATGAGATTCATCCCTACAAAAAGTAGGTGGGGAGTGGTTGAGTAAAATTTAAATTTTAAATTTTAAATGCATGGGTTGACTTTTAGGGGGCCACTTGAGTTGTGTAGGGGGTGGGATTATTTTCCTAACCCTTGTGCTAAATTAAGGACCTTGTTATGTGTTTTTAAACCTAGTCACCTTGTGGGATTACTATAACTTTAGTATTTAATTAAATAGACCCCTTTACCCATGGGATTTTTTTGTCTTAGTTGACTATAGTGGAAATTAAATATTTATCAAAATAAAATTTAGGGGGAACCTAAACCATGCCTTACTCTAAAAAAGTTTATTTAAAGGTAATGAGGTTTTTCATTATTTTATTATAATGAGGTTAGAAGAAATTTATTTTTATTAATTTACAGTAACTTATAAACAATAATGTGACAACCATTATTTTCGAAACCTTTTTGCGGGTTGTTGTCCACTCAAAATTCCCTGCTCTGATAAAAGTAAAATTTCAAAATTTTGAGTTATGAGTGTTTTTCTCTAAAGTGCCTAAGTCGTGAAAATTGAGAAAATCTGTGTTTTGGGTCATTTTGTATGTATTTCGGGCCTGTCGGACATTTTTGTCCCGCCTGTCCCAAGTACGAAAGTGCATTCTGTTCCCCGATCGGCCGAAATCCCCGAAGTTGTTCCATTTTCGGGCCCGTCGGAACTTTTTGTCCCAAGTGTCCCAAAACTTATTGTGCGAGATGTTCCAATTTCGGCCGAAACACCCGAACCGCGTACTTCGCACTTTCTTGTTCCAAATGTCCCAAATCAAAAAGTGCAAGTTGTTCCATTTTCGCCGAACCGGCCGAGCCGCGTACTCTCGGAACTTTTTGTTCCAAATGTCCCAAGTTCAAACGGGCCTTTTGTTCCATTTTCGGCCGAAACACCCGAACCGCGTCCTTCGCGCGTTTTCATCCCAAGTGTCCCAAAATGCATTTGTGCGTCTTCTCCCCGTTTCGCCCGAACCGGCCGAGCCGCGTGTTTCGCGCATTCGCGTCTCACATGTCCCAAGCGTACCAAGTGTCATTCGTGCTTATTTTTCCCGCTCTACCCGAATATCATGCTTATTCAAATTGGTGGTTATCTATTAAATGCGCATTCATGGCTTTTCTCTCTCCTAAACGGCTATATAACGAGCATTTCCCCCTTGCATTTTTCGCACTACTTCCATGCTATCTTTCGCTCAAACCCTTGCAATTTGCAAACCTGCGCGTGTTCCCCTCCTTCTGTAATTCCTTTCCGAGTCTGGTTTGCGGCTCTGTCCTCCTAGCTACTATCAATATGAAGATCAAGTTTCAGGGACAGGAACAAATTTCACCACTTGAGTCTGCCGTTCGTAATATTGGCGACAGCGAAGCTCGTCATCTTGATTTCAGTGATTTTTGGGCAAGAATGGCGGACGCAAACCCTACACCGATGGCGCAGATGATTCACGATAGTGGTTTGGCTTTTGCTGGAGGTTTCCCAATCTCAGTACAGTGTGCTGATACCGTGCTTTCATGCGGAGCTCACTTCGACCCCGTTTCGAGTGAATTGACTAATATACATGGGGAACTCATCACCAAATTGGATGCTGCCGCCATTAGCACTGCTCTGAGAATTCCAGAGATGGATAATGCCATAGTCGTTTCCCGAGATCAAGCACAGACCCTGTTCGACCAAGACAGTGACAAATATAAGGCACGAGTGGCGAAGTCCTGGCTGAAGAACCCTAAGAAAGGAGCTTCTCGTCTGACCAAAACCCTCTTCCGAGTAGATTTCAATGAAGAGTTGTCAGACTTCATAATCTTGCTGGCTCGGGTTATGGGTTTGCCCTCTACCAACGAATTTCACTTCTGGATGTGCCCGCTCATCAGCATGGTGTGCGAAGGAATGCAAAACATAAATTGGGCGGAAATCATAAGCATGAATTTGACGGAGCAGCTGTCCAATGTGCAGCAAACGAAGAAGTTCTACATGACTTCGTATCTGATGTATACTCTGGCAGCATCAAGGCAGTGGTTCGGTTTTTCTTATATAGATGCACACAAAGATGATCCAGTATATGCTTACTGCCCGCAGTTCACCCTGGAGACCAGCAACCGTAATTTCAGAAGGGTCAATGATGCTTTCACCATGTACGTGGTTAGACTGCTCGAAGGTGATACTGCTAGAAGGTTTTCAGATGAAGCCATGAACCTGATATCGCAATATGGTGCTTATTTCATCCAATTCAGGAAATTTTCTTATATCAGGCTTGCTGGCTATGAGAGCACTCCTCTGCGGCTTCCCATGTTCTGCAATGATAAAATGGCCTTGATAGAAATATGCAGGCAACTAGACAAGTTGCACAGAACTTGCAGAGATAAGAAGATTTCTGGCTTGCACTTTCCCATCTCTCTGGGGAACTACACTTGCAAAACAGCCCTGGACGCACAGAATATAGAGAGAGCCCTTGTTCCTATCACTGTTCATTTCTTCAAGCCAAGAACCTGCTTTGACTTGAAGAAGTTCATTGAACAGAACATCAAGATAATCTACCATCACAGGGCTGATACAGAAGACTATTGGGCTGACTGTGCAGATGATTTTGAAGCCAGGAGAAGGCATTGTGGCAGGTTCTCCCTGCAATTGATCCAAGAACTCGGTCTATACCAAGTTCCTGAAGGTCTCCAGGATGACAATTCTGATCTATACTCGTATGAGTATGAAAATGTGATTAAGCACACTCCTCTGGAGGACCTGGATTGGAACAGGAAAGAGAGGGATGATCTGGCTGAGATCCTTGCTCCAGTCTTAGTCAGGACTAAGGTCTGGTTTGACAGGATGGTTCGAGAATTCAGGAGGCATTCAGGGGAATCCTCTTCTAAGGATGCTTCAACACCAAGAAGAGAAGCATCTATTCCAAGGTCAGGAACACCAGTGAAGACCCCTCCTGCCTCATCAATACAAGGACCTGCAGCTTCTACTCCTTCTTCATCCACTCAAGTGTACCAGAAGAAGCTCAAGGAGGTTAAGAAGGAGCCTATGGAAAGTGATCCTCAAAGAAAGCAGGCAGAGTTGCCTATGGGACCTGAGAACATCATTGTTCTCAGTGAAAGTGAAGAAAGCGAAGTACCAACTCTTGCAAGTGCTCCTGAAGATCCAGCTGATAAAGATAAAGAAATCCAGAGCACTGAGCTCTCAGGTAATATTGACTCTTCTGCCGCAATTTCCCCAAGTGCCCCACTCACCTCTCAACCTGAGACCACAGCTGCACAGACCTTGAGCGTCATGAGCTCTCTGTCTCTTGGTCCCCTTGCTCCTCCTGCTGATTCCTCTTCCTCTTTTGCGTGGGTGCAACCTTTGGTTGACAATAGGAAGAGAAAATTTTCCTCTCGGAGCTCGGGACCAAATTTTGATGCTGTTGCAGCCTTGTTGGGCACCACTCCTTCTCGTGCCAAGAAAGCCAGAACTACTTCCAGAATAGTGTCTGATGCTCAAGGTCAGCAATTCTTAGAGATTGCTAAGCCTACAGTGGACAAATCAGAATCAGACTTGCTGGCATCTGACTTGGAGCTTTCGAGAATCCCAATGGGAGAGTCTACTCCTGAAGGTGAAATTCACAACCTCCAGGAAACAGTCACAAGAGTCATTGGAAGGGTAGAGAAAGGGCAGCAAACTATTGAACAGTTGGAAGAACAAGCCCAAATTCTCACAGGTTTCATCAAGTCTCTTTTGTCTAAGGATAAAGTCTTGGACCCTACCCCATTGACTACTCTTCCACCTCCTGTAATTCTAAGCCAAGATGAAGTGCAAAGTATCAAAGATATGCACAAGTATTCTGTCTATGGCAGAGCTATTGAAGCCATGGTGGATGACATGCTTGTTGCTGGATTAAACTTCATCGATGAAGCTTTCAAACTCCACGAAAAGGTGAGCAATGTACAACTGAAGCTCTCCTCCACTATCAATATCATGGATAAAGAGCTCAAACTCTGGAGCAGTTGCATTGTAGACCTCCGACTCATGGGACAAGCAGATGAGAACGTTTTGTTGGCGAGTAAAGTCTTTGATGATGCAAAGGATAATCTGTCGAAGTCCTGGGTCTACAGTGTGGAGTGGAAGATCAGAGTTCTGGAGGAGGCTTTGGGAGAACTGAAGAACAGTTGGCAGAAGGGTGAAGCTTTCAAGACACTGGTGGTCTCTGCTTTCAAAGATATACACTGTCATCTTCAGGATGAGACTTCTGGTACTTCCCTTTCCTTGCAAGAAATCAAAGCTCAATTCAGAGATTTTGTCAAAGATAACCTATTCAAGGAAAGTTCCATCTCCAAGGAGAAAATGAAGGAGATTTTCTCTCTTCAATCTGCCATTGAAGAAGCAAACAAAGATTATCATACTCATGTCGAGTTTGATAATGAGATGGAGAAGTGTCTTGGATTTTGGACTCAGTCTACGACCAACACGTCAGTCCCTCGTGGCAGAGACATAGCTGAGGCGTTAAAGAAGTTCGGTGCAATGGATTCTCGAAGTCAGTGGGTCCCTCTCAGTGATCGGCCACCTGTCTTCTTCCCCGTTCTTTTCTCTTCTTCCCTTTCTTTTCCGTTTTCTTTGTAAAAGGTTGAGGTATTGCGGTTGGCATTCCTTAACTATTCTTGGTTAAAAGAAACGGTTACGAAGGGTAACTGATTTGTAAGCTATATAATGGCCTTTCCACGCCATTCCAAGAGAGGAAGAACTTGGCATATTTTCTGGAAGTGTAAATAGATCAGAGAGAAATCAATACAAAAGGGCTTTCCATTCATTGTCTATCTAATCTTTGTTATCTCTGTGTTTTCATTTAATTTCGTGAAGATCATTTGTTTCTAGTTCATTAGTCTCACTGATTGCATATTTTCAAATATTGTGAGTATAGTGATCTTGTACAACCAAGAAGGAACTTTGTGTCCTTGATTAATGAATCTGAAGAAGGTTATTTACAGAACTTTGTGTCTGGTAATCTCATCTTGTTCATCCAATGCAAACGATCTTGTTTTAAATTCACTGCAACTTCGCATACATAAAGGATTATTCTGCTATCTATAATTCTGCATGTTGCTCTTCTGCTCACCCTCGTATTCCCTTTCCTCAGTCCTTTTGTAACTGATGATCCTTGTGGAAAACACTTTCGTAATATCCAAGTTCAACCATAAAATCATGTTTTGTATATTTGTAAATAAGTTCGTTTCTGAATAAGGGAACCTCTCCCATTAAAGAGGAGGGACTTCTTGTCCCCTGACTGTTGCTCTTCTTAAAAGTCCTATTTGACGACCAATAGTTTTTGGCGACTCCGCTGGGGAAAACCATATTCTAGTTATGTTATTTTTGATCATCCTTTGATCTGGTGACTCCGTGTTTTACTAGAGGGAGAAGGACCCTTGGTATTAAAGACTCTCAGTTTCAGCTTTTGGAGCAGCAGGGTTTTCCTCTTCCTTCCACAAGAAATAGAAGAACTCGTTCGACGAGCACTCCACCTGTTCAAGAAAGAAGTCCTACGGGTGGTATTCCTTCAGAACCAGCTAGCCCTAATCTTCAAGCTTTGATTCTTGCTGGTGTTGCAGTTCCTCTCCAAGCCGTTTTTCAAAGAATGGCGGCGCCATTACCATGGGGTCATCGTGTCGGGCCCCTGGCCCTTACTCAGCCTTTGCATGAGTTACCTAGAGGTAACCGGAAGAACTTCCCCAAGTTCAAAGGTGACGGCAAAGTGCATCCTGATGAACACATCGCAGCTTTCATTGTTGCCTGTGGAGTTCTGGGAGTCGAACATGAAGACGTCTCCGTGAGGCTGTTCGTTGAGACGTTACAAGACAATGCTGCTGATTGGTTCTACCACCTTCCGGCTAACGCTATCACCGACTGGAACACGATGAGAACTCAGTTCGAAAACCGTTTCAAGCCGGCAGAAGATGTGCATGCTTTGCTTGCCCAAATTTCTCAGATAAAGAAAGATTCACAAGAACCCATGAGAGAGTTTGTGGCCCGATTCAACAGACTGATCAACAAGATTCCTGTAAATACCCGCCTGTTGATCAAATTCAAAAGTGTTTCTTCCTAAATGCTCAAACGCCCAAGGTTAGTTATGCACTAAGAAGGGCTAATCTCGCAACATTGGTCGAGGATCAAACTCTTGCTGTTAGTATCGAGGATGACTTGATCATGTCAGGGAAGTTGAGAAGAGACCCTCCCAAATCTAAGTCTGCTGCCTCTTCCTCTTCCACCCCTGGACTTAATACTGATCCATTAGTTCAGAAACTTGCGAATGATCTTATCGCTATAAAGAAACAATTGGCTCAGCACGCTCCTTATGCAGATGTTCCAAGGAGAAATTTCCAGCCCAGGAATCATTTGCCTGCTTCTCAAACAAGACTAGCACTTGAAGGACCTCCGTTAAAGTCCCTGTCAATGCGACCTGCGAGGTAGAAGAACCAGATGATGATGAAGATAACGAAGCTTGCGAAGAGTTTGCGAGAGAATTCGATGATGAGATAGAATAACTTGAGGGATCTCGAGTGAATTTCTTCACCACTGAGGGCATTGACGATGGAGATGATTATGATGAAGTGATAGCAGACATGAACAGCGAATCATTTGCTGTCATGACTCGAGAACAGAAAAAGCAGAGGGAGAAGGTAACACAGCCCATAAAGAAATCTAAGGAGCAGTGGGAAACTATTCCTGTAATTGCAAAAAGAGGGTCTCTTATCCCTACTTCATCTGCACCAAAGGTGAGTCCTATCAATCCTGCTACCAAAGTTGCTTCTTCTTTTTCTCCTAAAGTTGATAAGCCTAGAATTCCAAATGATGATGGCCCATCCACTTCTGGGTCTTTTGATATTGTCGATCACCTGAAAAAGACCAAGGTCCAAATCTCAGAAGCTGAGTACTATCAAACCCATCCCAAAGCCTTTGCCAAAATGATCCACTTTGTCAATTCCAACTCTAAGACCACTTCTAAAGGCCTTCTACCTACTCCTCCTTCTGCACCACAGCCTAGTCTGGTAGCTGCTGTCACCTCGCCTGGTGACAAAATTAAACCATTTTATGTAACACTTCTTATAGCTGGTCATAGGCTCAGTAATTGTGTCATTGACTCAGGAGCCTCAGATAACGTAATGCCTGCTAAAGTAGCTCATGCTTTAGGCCTGACCCTCACTCGCACTTATGGATCCTATTACTCCATGGAAAGTAAAGAAGTGCCTCGGTCGGGAGAATTAAGGATGCGCAAGTGGATTTTGCTACCTTACCGAAAAGAAAGTGTTGGCTACCATCCACGGTAGCAGATATCCCTCCTTCATATGGGATGTTGCTAAGTAGGAACTTCTGCAAAGATGTGGGTGGGGAAATCTAAATGGACTGGTCGCATACACTCGTGCCTGTCAATGGACAAATGAAGAAGTTGTTGCCTGAAAAGCAGTCTGAGTATATTGTGCAGAAAACGGATGATCCTAGAGCACAAATACTCTATGAGGATATGGGTCATGGCAACTACATGATTATGTCCCCTGATGAAATCCAACTTCCCAGGATGTCACCTAAAGATCCTAATGGTATTTGGGTTTTAGAGTTTGATGGAAGTTGTTCCTCAACTGGTTCTGGAGCTGGTGTTCTACTGGTGTCACCAGAAGGTGTCCTTCATCCTTTTTCATTTAAGTTGCAGTTCGAGAATACTAATAACACAGCAGAATACGAGGCTCTCATTCTCGGATTGCAGGTGGCCAAAGAACAAGGTATAAAGAATCTTCTGGCTCGTGGTGATGCAGAATTGATTGTAAAGCAGGTCAGAAACCTTTTTCAAGTAAAAAATGGAAGGTTAAGGCATTACCGGAATCAGGTTTGGGATTCTATTGAGTTCCTTGATGCTTTCTCTATTGAAGCAGTACCTAGGGAAAAGAACAGCAGGGCTGATTCGCTAGCAGTCTCAGGGTCACTACTGATTCCTCATCCTGATTTCTCTCAGGATAAGTTCACCATTGAGATGGTCCATCGGCCTAGTGTACCTGATAATGCCAATAACTGGCAGGTTTTCAATGATGATCAACATTTGCTTTCCTTCCTGGAACTCAAGGGTAATTTCGAACAGCTGTATTTTGAGGGAAGTGACAACCTACCTCGTGAAAGTGTGCCCTTTGACAAAGCTGTCACCCAAGGAGAAGAGACAGATCAAGATGGATGCATCAATCTCAAAGGAAACAAGATTCCTAAAGGACTGGTGAGTTTGGAGGAACTATTTGATAAGCATGACAGGTATGTGAAATCTAGAGCTTCTTCTGGGCCTCGGCAATCAACTGAGTATGATAAGATTGATATTGGGAGTTCTACTGACCCCAAGCTCGTGAACATTGGAAAATGTTGCACAGTAGATGAGAGGAGAAGATCAATTGATCTTCTAAAAAGGTATAAGGATGTTCTCGCTTACTCTTATGAAGATTTGAAAGCTTTCAAACCAAAAGATATGCAGCACTCTATTCCCCTCAAGCCTGGAATTAAGCCTTTCAAGCAGAAACAGAGACAATACAACCCCAAAGTAGCTGACACCATCTTTCAGGAGATACAGAAGTTGTTGAAGGCTAAAATTATTTTTCCCATTCACCATTCAACATGGATTGCAAATATTGTGCCTGTCAGGAAGAAAATGGTGAGATCCGCATCTGTGTTGATTTCAGGAACCTGAATCAGGCTTCTCTGAAAGATAATTATCCTTTGCCCATGATGGATCAAGTATTGCAAGCTGTAACAGGCTCGAAATGTTATCTATGCTTGATGGATTTTCTGGATACAATCAGGTAGAGGTTGATACTGTAGATCAACATAAAACAGCTTTCACTACTCCTTGGGGCACCTTTGCCTACAAGAGAATGCCTTTTGGGCTTATTAATGTTGGTGCCACTTTCCAGAGGGCTATGGATCTGGCTTTTGGAAGCTTAAAAGGGAAGTGTGTTGTCATCTACCTTGATGACCTGATAGTGTTTTCCAAGACAAGAGCGGATCATTTTGATCACCTAGAGACAGTTCTGCTGAGATGCAGAGAGCATGGAATCTCTCTGAACCCTAAAAAATATGTCTTTTGTGTCACTAAGGGAAGGTTATTAGGGCACATCGTTTCCAAGGATGGTATTAAGATTGATCCTGAACAAGTTCAAGCCATCCAGCAAATTCCTCTCCCAACCAGTAAAAAGGGCGTGCACTCCTTCTCGGTAAGATCAATTTCTTGAGAAGATTCATCCCTGATTTTGTAGAATTAACTTTGAATATTTCTCAGATGATGAAAGGGAAGCAAACATTTGGTTGGTCTTCTGAAGGAAAGGAATCCTTTGAAGGTATCAAGAGAGCTATCGCTAAAACTCCTGTTTTAGCCTGTCCTGATTTCAGCAAAGATTTCATCATCTATTGCTATGCTACAGATAATACTTTGGCTGCTGTGTTAACTCAAGAAGACTCTAATGAGCATGAGCTACCAATCGCGTTCATGAGCTATATTCTGAAAGATCATGAGTTGAAATATACTATGATGGAGAAACATGCTTTTGCGGTGGTTAAAGCAGTCAAGCAGTTTCGCTTTTACATCCTCAACTCTCATTCCATGGTGCTGGTTCCAGATACAACTGTTAAGTCAATCCTCACACAGCAAGAATTTGGATCCAAGAGAGGGAACTGGGTTGCTAAGGTCCAAGAGTATGACATTGACATTAAGCCAACCAAGCTGGTTCGTGGAAAAGGTCTTTGTGAGCTCATTGCTGAAGGAGCCGAACATGAGTTGCTGGAGGAGAAAGTTGACCTTCCTACTGTTCTGTTCCTTAGTTCAGTTGATGAATGGTATGCTGACATCGCCCATTTTCTCACCTATGGGGAATGCCCCTCTCATTTAACTACCAAATAAAAGAGGACTGTTAAATTGAGGTCAGTACAATATGTATTATGGGAAAATGCTGTGTTCAAGCGTGGCTTAGATGGGAGATTTTGAAGTGTGTGGACAAGGAACAACAGAGAAAGTTGCTCTCAGCTTTTCATGATCAGGCATGTGGAGGGCACTATTCATCAACGGTTACAGCTCACAAGATACTCTGTGGAGGATACTACTGGCCTTCCTTGTTCAGAGATGCATCCAAGTGGGTGGATAAATGTGAGGCTTGTCAGACCTTTGTGGGAAGACCTAAATTGGCTTCTTTGCCTCTCAAGCCAGTTGTGATTGAGGAACCATTTCAACAGTGGGGTTTGGACTTCATTGGTACACTTAATCCTGCTTCTAGTGCTGGTCACACTCATGTGCTAACCGCCACCGACTATTTCACCAAATGGGTGGAAGCTATCCCGATCCAAGAGCACTACTTCAAGTGGTATGCAGTTTCATCAAAGAGAACATCTTGGTAAGGTATGGTGTACCTAACAAGATTATAATGTATAATGCCTCGAATTTCTCTTGGTGAGATAATGGACTTCTGCTATGGGTATGGCATTTCTTTGGCTCACTCTTCAGATTACTACCCTCAGGGCAATGGGCAAGCAAAATCTACTAACAAAAAGTTAGTGACTATTATAAGAAAGTTAGTAAATGAGTCTCAACGAAACTGGCACAAGAAGCTCTATGATGCTCTTTGGGCAGACAGGATTACACCAAAGAGAGCTATTGGAATGTCTCCTTTTCAAGTGGTATATGGAGTAGAGGCCCAACTGCCAGTAACGGTGGAACTGCCGGCCTTGCACCTAATGAAGGCCATTGAGGATACTAGCTTCAGTGATGCTCTGGACAAGAGAATTATGTACCTGCACAAACTGAATGAGGACAGATTGATGGTTGCTGATAGGATATCTGTTCACCAGCAGAAGGTAAAGGTCCTGTTTGACAAGAAAGCTAGGTTCAGAGATTTCCAAGTTGGAGACACCGTGCTGTTATGGGACAAAAGACATGAACCTCGTGGCAGCCATGGAAAGTTTGATTCCCTGTGGCTCGGACCTTTCAAGATCAGACACTTTGCTGGTGAGAATTCCTTTTATCTTGATTACATGGATGGTTCTCCCCTCCCACTCCCTTATAGTGGGCAGTATCTCAAGTTGTTCAAGTCCTAGGTGACTAGGGAGTCCTTTGTATATTCTGTACAGTGTTTTGCTTCTCTGCTTTTGGTGTGTTTTCCTTTTGTTGTTTTGGTGTGTTGCCCTCTGTATTGGTCTTTTTGACTCCGTTGCCCAATGGATAAGGCACTGGTCTACTTTCCCGAGTTTGTCTAAGTTCTTGCCTTGCCTCATTCCTTGAATTTATGCCAAGTCATCCCCAGAAGGAGCCAGCTGTTGTCCACTCAAAATTCCCTGCTCTGATAAAAGTAAAATTTCAAAATTTTGAGTTATGAGTGTTTTTCTCTAAAGTGCCTAAGTCGTGAAAATTGAGAAAATCTGTGTTTTGGGTCATTTTGTATGTATTTTGGGCCTGTCGGACATTTTTGTCCCGCCTGTCCCAAGTACGAAAGTGCATTCTATTCCCCGATCGGCCAAAATCCCCGAAGTTGTTCCATTTTCGGGCCCGTCGGAACTTTTTGTCCCAAGTGTCCCAAAACTTATTGTGCGAGATGTTCCAATTTTGGCCGAAACACCCAAACCGCGTACTTTGCACTTTCTTGTTCCAAATGTCCCAAATCAAAAAGTGCAAGTTGTTCCATTTTCGCCCGAACCGGCCGAGCCGCGTGTTTCGCGCATTCGCGTCTCACATGTCCCAAGCGTACCAAGTGTCATTCGTGCTTATTTTTCCCGCTCTACCCGAATATCATGCTTATTCAAATTGGTGGTTATCTATTAAATGCGCATTCATGGCTTTTCTCTCTCCTAAACGGCTATATAACGAGCATTTCCCCCTTGCATTTTTCACACTACTTCCATGCTATCTTTCGCTCAAACCCTTGCAATTTGCAAACCTGCGCGTGTTCCCCTCCTTCTGTAATTCCTTTCCGAGTCTGGTTTGCGGCTCTGTCCTCCTAGCTACTATCAATATGAAGATCAAGTTTCAGGGACAGGAACAAATTTCACCACTTGAGTCTGCCGTTCGCAATATTGGTGACATGAAAGCTTGTCATCTTGATTTCAGTGATTTTGGGCAAGAATGGTGGACGCAAACCCTACACCGATGGCGCAGATGATTCACGATAGTGGTTTGGCTTTTGCGGAGGTTTCCCAATCTCAGTACAGTGTGCTGATACCGTGCTTTCATGCGGAGCTCACTTCGACCCCGTTTCGAGCGAATTGACTAATATACATGGGGAACTCATCGCCAAATTGGATGTTTCCGCCAGCCATTAGCACTGCTCTGAGAATTCCAGAGATGGATAATGCCATAGTCGTTTCCCGAGATCAAGCACAGACCCTGTTCGACCAAGACAGTGACAAATATAAGGCACGAGTGGCGAAGTCCTGGCTGAAGAACCCTAAGAAAGGAGCTTCTCGTCTGACCAAAACCCTCTTCCAAGCAGATTTCAATGAAAGAGTTGTCGACTTCATAATATTGCTAGCTCGAGTTATGGGTTTTCCTCTACCAACGAATTTCACTTCTGGATGTGCCCGCTCATCAGCATGGTGTGCGAAGGAACGCAAAACATAAATTGGGCGGAAATCATAAGCATGAATTTGACGGAGCAGCTGTCCAATGTGCAGCAAACGAAGAAGTTCTACATGACTTCGTATCTGATGTATACTCTGGCAGCATCAAGGCAGTGGTTCGGTTTTTCTTATATAGATGCACACAAAGATGATCCAAAGATATATTATCGTCCGCATGATTCACCCTGGAGACCAGCAACCGTAATTTCAGAAGGGTCAATGATGCTTTCACCATGTACGTGGTTAGACTGCTCGAAGGTGATACTGCTAGAAGGTTTTCAGATGAAGCCATGAACCTGATATCGCAATATGGTGCTTATTTCATCCAATTCAGGAAATTTTCTTATATCAAGGCTTGTTGGCTATGAGAGCACTCTTTGCGGCTTCCCATGTTCTGCAATGATAAAATGGCCTTGATAGAAATATGCAGGCAACTAGACAAGTTGCACAGAACTTGCAGAGATAAGAAGATTTTTGGCTTGCACTTTCCCATCTCTCTGGGGAACTACACTTGCAAAACAGCCCTGGATGCACAGAACATAGAGAGAGCCCTGGTTCCTATCACCGTTCATTTCTTCAAGCCAAGAACCTGCTTTGACTTGAAGAAGTTCATTGAACAGAACATCAAGATAATCTACCATCACAGGTGTGATATGAGGAAGACTATTGGGTGATTGTATGCAGATGATTTTGAAGCCAGGAGAAGGCATTGTGGCAGGTTCTCCCTGCAATTGATCCAAGAACTCGGTCTATACCAAGTTCCTGAAGGTCTCCAGGATGACAATTCTGATCTATACTCGTATGAGTATGAAAATGTGATTAAGCACACTCCTCTGGAGGACCTGGATTGGAACAGGAAAGAGAGGGATGATCTGGCTGAGATCCTTGCTCCAGTCTTAGTCAGGACTAAGGTCTGGTTTGACAGGATGGTTCGAGAATTCAGGAGGCATTCAGGGGAATCCTCTTCTAAGGATGCTTCAACACCAAGAAGAGAAGCATCTATTCCAAGGTCAGGAACACCAGTGAAGACCCCTCCTGCCTCATCAATACAAGGACCTGCAGCTTCTACTCCTTCTTCATCCACTCAAGTGTACCAGAAGAAGCTCAAGGAGGTTAAGAAGGAGCCTATGGAAAGTGATCCTCAAAGAAAGTAGGCAGAGTTGCCTATGGGACCTGAGAACATCATTGTTCTCAGTGAAAGTGAAGAAAGCGAAGTACCAACTCTTGCAAGTGCTCCTGAAGATCCAACTGATAAAGATAAAGAAATCCAGAGCACTGAGCTTTCAGGTGATGTTGACTCTTCTGCCGCAATTGCCCCAAGTGCCCCACTCACCTCTCAACCTGAGACCACAGCTGCACAGACCTTGAGCGTCATGAGCTCTATGTCTCTCGGTCCTCTTGCCCCTCCTGCTGATTCCTCTTCCTCTTTTGCATGGGTGCAACCTTTGGTTGACAATAGGAAGAGAAAATTTTCCTCTCGAGCTCGGGACCAAATTTTGATGCTGTTGCGGCCTTGTTGGGCACCACTCCTTCTCATGCCAAGAAAGCGTAACTACTTCGAGAATAGTGTCGATGCTCAAGGTCGCAATTCTTAGAGATTGCTAAGCCTACGATGGACAAATCAGAATCGGACTTGCTGGCATCCGACTTGGAGCTTTCGAGAATCCCAATGGGAAAGTCTACTCCCGAAGGTGAAATTCACAACCTCCAGAAAGATCTACAAGAGTCATTGGAAGGGTAGAGAAAGGGCGAAAACTATTGAACAGAGTTGGAAGAACAAGCCCAAATTCTCACAGGTTTCATCAAGTCTCTTTTGTCTAAGGATAAAGTCTTGGACCCTACCCCATTGACTACTCTTCCACCTCCTGTAATTCTAAGCCAAGATGAAGTGCAAAGTATCAAAGATATGCACAAGTATTCTGTCTATGGCAGAGCTATTGAAGCCATGGTGGATGACATGCTTGTTGCTGGATTAAACTTCATCGATGAAGCTTTCAAACTCCACGAAAAGGTGAGCAATGTACAACTGAAGCTCTCCTCCACTATCAATATCATGGATAAAGAGCTCAAACTCTGGAGCAGTTGCATTGTAGACCTCCGACTCATGGGACAAGCAGATGAGAACGTTCTGTTGGCGAGTAAAGTCTTTGATGATGCAAAGGATAATCTGTCGAAGTCCTGGGTCTACAGTGTGGAGTGGAAGATCAGAGTCCTGGAGGAGGCTTTGGGAGAACTGAAGAACAGTTGGCAGAAGGGTGAAGCTTTCAAGACACTGGTGGTCTCTGCTTTCAAAGATATACACTGTCATCTTCAGGATGAGACTTCTGGTACTTCCCTTTCCTTGCAAGAAATCAAAGCTCAATTCAGAGCTTTTGTCAAAGATAACCTATTCAAGGAAAGTTCCATCTCCAAGGAGAAAATGAAGGAGGTTTGCTCTCTTCAATCTGCCATTGAAGAAGCAAACAAAGATTATCATACTCATGTCGAGTTTGATAATGAGATGGAGAAGTGTCTTGGATTTTGGACTCAGTCTACGACCAACACGTCAGTCCCTCGTGGCAGAGACATAGCTGAGGCGTTAAAGAAGTTCAGGCAGCAGATTCTGAAGTCAGTGGGTCCCTCTCAGTGACTGGCCACCTGTCTTCTTCCCCGTTCTTTTCTCTTCTTCCCTTTCTTTTCCGTTTTCTTTGTAAAAGGTTGAGGTATTGCGGTTGGCAGTCCTTAACTATTCTTGGTTAAAAGAAACGGTTACGAAGGGTAACTGATTTGTAAGCTATATAATGGCCTTTCTACGCCATTCCAAGAGAGGAAGAACTTGGCATATTTTCTGGAAGTGTAAATAGATCAGAGAGAAATCAATACAAAAGGGCTTTCCATTCATTGTCTATCTAATCTTTGTTATCTCTGTGTTTTCATTTAATTTCGTGAAGATCATTTGTTTCTAGTTCGTTAGTCTCACTGATTGCATATTTTCAAATATTGCGAGTATAGTGATCTTGTACAACCAAGAAGGAACTTTGTGTCCTTGATTAATGAATCTGAAGAAGGTTATTTACAGAACTTTGTGTCTGGTAATCTCATCTTGTTCATCCAATGCAAACGATCTTGTTTTAAATTCACTGCAACTTCGCATACATAAAGGATTATTCTGCTATACATAATTTTCATGTTGCTCTTCGCTCACCCTCGTATTTCCTTTCCTCGGTCCCTTTTCAGAATCGATGATCCTTGTGGAAAACACTTTTGTAATATTCAAGTTCAACCATAAAATCATGTTTTGTATATTTGTAAATAAGTTCGTTTCTGAATAAGGGAACCTCTCCCATTAAAGAGGAGGGACTTCTTGTCCCCTGACTGTTGCTCTTCTTAAAAGTCCTATTTGACGACCAACACGGGCATGCTTTTGAAAAAAATTATTCCATAATTTTTATAGTTTGACCTAGGTTGTTCTTGTGTTTCATGTAGAAAAATTTAGTGGGTTTTACAACAAGTGTGATGTTGTGGTACTGCAAAAGGTATTATTGGGAATCTACTACAAGGATATATTCATCAATCCATTTACCAATGATTGTCTATCCAAGTGAGTTGAGGGTGATACACAAAATGAACAACCATCCCCGACATGATCACTATATCTTCCACCTCAATATTTTTATTGGACCATACTCCATTTAAGATATATGGAAATTCAACAATTTTTCCTTATTTGGTCCAATATTGAATGGGGGTGGATACGTTGTATAATTTAACAATGTTATGGAGGAATTATGAACCTCATCAGATTCCATGGTTTGGATTCTTCTTAAGAGTTTCCATACTCATATTTTCCAATCATCCTTCTCCATAGTATTTAAAAATGTATCCATGATAAAAACTATATCCATAATAAAATCCTAATTACAAGACATATAATCGAGTTTTTGTACAATGCAAAAGAAATATTTTCAAAAGGATAAGGGCATGTTTCAAAATGGTAAGGGGTGAATCCATTAAACTAGACAAAGGCACGGGGTTCATTAAAGGCAATATCCTAGCACGTGGGTTCATATTGAGGTAATTAAAATTAATAAAATTAAAGTCAATATGGGTAGACATGAGGGGGTGAAAGGGTTTAATTTATTAAAATCTGGAGAGGTGGGCCAAAGGAAAGGGAGGTTTAATTGTAATATAAAACTAAAACATTTGAACCCTAGTTTTTAAAAGTAAATACCTTAAAATTGAAAAAGGAGTGTGGTCATAAATTAAATTATAATCTCTTTTTTAATAGAGAAATCTAGATTTTTAACCAAAGAAATATTAAGATGGTAGAAAAGCAGGATTGTGTATGCTTTTCAACACAAGTGATATTATTTCACCATATTAATTATTCGAAGAACTATTGATAAATGATTAAAGCTTAACATATATAAGGTGATTTATAATAGGTCTTCAATGGCTTCAAACTATTTTTTGAGAGGAAATGCATCTTAAAAAAAATTGAGTGAGAAATATAATATATGTTTTGTCTAATATATTAGGGTAGAAATAAAAAGGGGTAAATAAAATTGTAATTGAAAAATGGGTAAGTAAGGTACATGGAAAAAATAGGGGGTATTTTAAATATAATAATATAACATGAGGGGGTATTATCAATTGAATAATTAGAGGTAGAAACTAGAATTAAGGGTATTCTTTAATACCCTTCGAACGCACGTGCTATACCATACTTTTACTAAGTGAACCCCGTGGACAAAGGTTAGTAAAAGTTTTGAAGATTAATTTTGAATCCAAAAAAACCATTTACACAAGGTTGTCAAAAATTATATTAATACCATCCCTAAATATCATTATAAATTATACCATGACAATATTTTAAAACACATTTAAAATAAAAAAATATCATTATACATTCAATAAAAAGTCAGTGTAAGATAAATATCATCAAATCTTTGCTTAAAAACTTGGTGTAAAGAAATTATCATTGAATTTAAAGCTAACAATGAATTACCATTTTTCTATCCATCCATTTATTTCCATCCACTACCATAAGGATGGCATGCCAGTTAAATAGTTTTATTTCCCACAATTATTTTGTTCAAAATTACAAAGTGTTTTTGAAAAATGTTGAAAAACACATCGTGTTTCCAACAATTTTGAGAAAACTAGTGGTTTTTCCGATATTACTTGTAAAAACAATCCACACACTCAATCCTAAGGAGACACAATTCAAAGACACACTATTTACAAAGAAATAATATAATTATTAAAAATTACATGATCAATATGTTTTTACTTGTAAATATAAAATATCAATATTTTGGGATGTATCTACTATATGTAGATACACTCCATCATAATTACATAAACAATAAAGAAATTAGAAGGATATAAGAATGAAGATATGTAAAAACGATAGAAGAATTGGAAAATATGATTTTGAATCATAACAATAGAAGGTGAAAATTAAAATAAAAAATATTGTTTGTATTTTATTTGTCATAAATCGTATGATTATCTTACACCTATGGGTATTATTGGATATCTTCTTCACTAAACATAACATGCAAGAAAAACACAAATACATCGTACGGAAAGAATTTGAAAAGGGGAGGAGAAATAAATATAAACACAAAATAAAATTGAAAGGGTGGGGAAAATTTTAAGGAACCTTCCTAAAAACAACATATAGAAATCATCGTGAATATGGTTTAGAACTGATTCACTAGGTTGAAAATTATCTAAAAACAAAGTGTTCCTTGCATTGGTGAAATAAAATTTAATTTTTGAAGGAAATTGTAGATTGAGTGGCGAATGAAGGATAATTCATTGGAATGAAGGTTTTTCTTGAAAAAAGCATTTGAAGTCCAAATGGAGGTCTACAACATGTTCCCATGATTGTCACCCTACCTTTCCTAACTCGCAGACTGAAACTTTATCGTGTATTGGTTCATTTTGTGGGCTTGGATTCCACAAATTGCATTTTCCTCTAGTATTCCCTAAATCCTTCAACATTTTTCATTGATATCTAATTACAAGCGTTGGGGATCCTTTCACATACCTTTACACTTAGGTACCCAGAATGGGTGACACTTGGTCATTCCTCATGCGTTGATGTTTATCAAAAAAATTAGCAACTTATTAGTTAGCTAATGATTATTTTAAATTGGATGGTTGTTATAATGATTTAATGGATTCCAATATAGAATTGTGTGTGTGTGTGTGATGAATTTAATCAAATTTCAAAATAAAATCCTAAAAATGTTGGTGAATGAGACCAAATGGACAAGAATGTTTCATAGATTTATTGGTGATCCAAGAATTTTTACAACCCTAACCCATCTATCACATGAAGATTCAATAAAAAATATGTGTCGGCATTGGAGATCCATTGGCTATTCACATGGGAAAAATTATTGTTAGTGTAATATTTTTTCAAAACATGGTCACTTGCTACGGTCATAAAAATAGCCAAATTGATATTCCGAGAATTCCAAATTTTAGCCAAATTATGAATATTAGCAAGTAAAATTTTCCCTATAAAGGGTTGAGCATATATTACAAGATGAGGATACAATTGAAGAAGACATAAGGGTGACAAGTCATTTCCCTATTTTTAAATTTCTATTTATGCAATGTTTTTTTGTGAAATGGAAAAATAGTTTTGTGAAATGGAATATAATTGGGATATTCCTATTTTTGAAGAGATTTATTTGAATTTTAGTGGGGTTAATTTTTTTAATTTCAAAAGTAACAAAACTTAACTCTAATTACTACAAAAAGTAACTATCTAGTTTCGAATAAAAAATAAATAGGGTGCCTTTTTTTTCTTTAGTTTTTGGTTATTTTATTTTATTTTATATATATTTAATAGAGAAGGTCAATGTTTCATGGTATTTACAAAAACATAGCAAACCTTTAAAAATTATCCCAATTCTTTTATAATCTAAACACGAGACATTAAAGTTTTAAGCTTGTAGATATTTCTTTTCATTAGACATCGAAATTCAATCATCACTATATAATTCCCCCTTGATTACTATATAAGTTCAAATGGGTTAAAATGTAATTGTTTGGATCAATAGTCATGGTGATGTGTTGAAAAATATATTAAATCAAGTGAAAAATTTTGTTCCCTCTCAAGAGATATGACTAGACACGATGTCAATCACAATGAATAAATGCATATAGATTGGTTGTATTTTGACAAACAATAAAAATACAATACCAATGTTAGAATGGTATCATTTCAAGGGAAACTCAAATTGAAGTAGAGTTTTAGTCAATTAATGTGAAATGCAATTAGGAGGTCAAAGGATGTGGTGATTCAAAAATTAATGAAAATCATAAATATCAATGGATGATTCTCTGAAAAATGATTAAAAATGATACGATGGTGAAACGTGATTAAAAAAATTGGATGCCAAACAAGAAGTAGAGGGATAAAAAGGAAAAAAATCCATTTATTTGAAAAAAAAAAACAAAAAGGATTGAAATAATTCAACTACACATTGCACATTACAAAAGGGCCTAAAATATTTCTAACAAATTTCATAAAATTTATCATCATATATGGGTATCTATAGGCATATTTATACGAGTTTTATGTTTATTATTTTAGTTGCATAATCCTATTTTTTAATTTGTTGCTTCTTCAATACACCATATTTGGGCACATTATTACATATAAGTAAGATATTTTTAAAAAAATAATGGATTGTGTCAAATTACATAACAAAATATGCCCGTTTTGAGAAATCATTATTTTATCTTGGTTTTCTTTCTTACTTCGTTCCTGCCATTTTTTTAAATAACTTTATTTTCCTATTTTTGAAAGTAAATTAAGTTTTGGAGAATTCACGGCCTCAAAAATTGTGGGTCTAAAACATTAATGGTGGCAGGTGGGTAATAGGTGCTGAGAGCTCTTTAAAATGTCCCCTCCCGCTCGATTCCGAGCTTCGATCGAGAGATATGGTCACCGAACGTACTTCGGGTTTGGAGTCTATTCACGCATATCCACATGGTGGCCCTATGTGTATCAAGGTTTCACCCCATCCTCTATAGTCTTCAAGTTTCATCGAAGACACACGTGGCATCATCCATGGGCCTACTCTATTTCCATTGTATTCTTCCTAAGCCCCCTATTGGCAGAGACATTGTGCCTGACCGAGACATGTGGAGAGATGGTGCATGTTTGGGGACCACTTTTGGATTCTTCCATTAAAGTTGCTCCATTGGGAAAAGTGGGTCACCTATGGATCTCGTGAATTTTTAACAGCCAATGAGACCATTTTTCGACCTTGGCCACGTGGCGGGTCTACACTTGTTTGGAGACTCACGCGATTTTAACTCGAAGTTGTGTGCCAAGAGACATGTGGAGGCCTCCACTGGTCCTTAGACTTTTCAACGACCGGGTCTACCTTTCGGACCCTAGGACATGTGGAGGGTTGGTGCTAGTTTAGGGTCTCTCTTTGGGCCACGCCTTTGAAGTTGTGTCGATGAGACACGTGGAGGCCTCTTTGGTCCTTAGACTTTTCAAATGGTCGGCCTCAACTTTTTGGGATTTAGACCACATGGAGGAGCTACACCTTTTTGGGACTCCTCCTCTATCGCACTTTTGACGTTGCGCCACCGAGACACATGGAGGCTTTTGCCAACCTTTTTCCACTTAGCCAATTCGGGCCTACTCTATCCCCTCCCGACTCTAACCACGTGGGAAGCCCTGCACTTGTTGGGATGACTTTTTGGACTTGACCTTTGGAGATGTGCCGTTTGGACACGTGGCACCCTTCTTTTCTCCTTTTTTCTACTTTCTTCTAGACTCGTTTTTTGGGGTTGACTATGAGTCCATGCAACCTGGGCTGAATTTTTTGTTCTTTGTGTGCAAGATCATGTTCGACCAATTTTTCCCGGGGAAAATTGGGATAACAGTTTGGTAACTCGTGGGATCACTTGTCTTCTAGGTGAATGGATCAGCTACCTTATTGTATCCATTGGGCATGAAGTCATGGGTGGTGGCTTGATACTGGTCCTGTTCTTAAAGCTTGAATCTAACGCTTGCACTTGGTGACCTTGAACCTTCCCGTTGTTGTGGAAATAGACTTCCTCGATACCCAATTTTGGATGCTATGTATTTGTTCTATTTTAAAATTAGGAACTGTTATGGAAACTATGTGTCTCCCTGTTGTAAATTCTGAAGGGCTTGACACATTCACCTAGAGGTGCATCGAACTATACAATGATGTAAACCTGAAGTAATAAAACCTATTCTAGAGAACTTAGGGAAATAAAACCTATGCTAATAAGAACAATGTGCACAAGCACTTGGAGGAATTGGAAATATTAGACTAATATGTACAAAGGTGAGGATTCTCCTTCTAGTATCAATGTTTGAGATAGATCCCATTGACTAGAATCTGTAATTCTTCACCATCCAAATTAGCCACCGAAGGCATTGCTAACTTTTTCATTCGGTGATCATGTATGGACCACTTTATATGGCATCAAACTTGGAATGTTTTTCGACTTTGCATGGTCTCGCATCCCACTTCAGTACCAAGTCTCTAGCTTGGAATGTTCTAGCTTTAGCTTCCTTGTCAAAGCATCTCTTAATTGAAGATTGATCCTTCTCCATGGTCTGCACTACATATTCTCTTGCTTCTTCTAACTCCATCAGCTTTACATACCTAATCTCCATAGGATCAAACTCAGCTAGTTCTAGTTGTTTAAGGAGTTCTAATGCTAGAAACTCAAGTGATATAGGAAGAAATGCTTCCTTTCTATAAACAAGCTTGAATGGAGATCTTCTTGTAGACCTCTTAGCGGTGACTCTATCTGCCCAAAGAGTTGATTTGAGTTTTGTGTGCCAAGTTCTTTGATTCTCATTTAGAGTCCTTCGATGATTTTAAGAAAATTCTTGTTTGTGGACTCTTCCTTGCCATTCCCTCGAGGGTAATAGTTTGAAGAGGTGTTGAGGTATACACCATTCTTAACAAAGCACATTAATTGATGTTTACGCCAAAAATGCCAATGCATTATCCGATATGATAGTAGAGGGGCACCAAACCTTGTGACTATCCCTTAATAGAAATCTAAGATCTTTGGATTCATTTGCCTCCTTAACTACCACTGCTTCAGTCCACTTGGTGAAATATTTAGTCCCTGTGAGTATCCACTTATAGCCCTAGCTTGAATTTGGGTTGATCACTCAAATGAAGTCCAATCCCCATTGCATGAATGGTTGATTTACTCAAATTGGATGAAGAGGCAGGGCTACTAAACTTTCCTTTCATGTGAAGAATGCACATTTCTTGCACTTCATGATCCATGAGTAGCAATCCCTAAACACCATAGGCCAATAGTAACTAGCCCTCATACCATTGACAAAAGTGGCCTCCAACTTCTCCATCGTGGAACTCATGTAACACCTTCTCAATTTGGACTATCCCAATGCACCTTACTAGGACGCCATTGATGTCCTTTTTGAACAAAATGTTGTTAATAAGTGCATACGGGATTGTTTGTAATCTAAAGTACCTTAATTTTTTCTACTCATTTCTGGAGGGAACGAACCTGGTTGGATATAATGCACCAAATTTTGAGCCCAACATGGAATGGGTGCATCATTATCTAGATGCTCTAGCTCATTCTGTGTTAATAAGATAGCCTCTTCTTCATCCATTGACTCATTTTGTTTCTTGGGAGCGAGCTACTCACACAAACACTTGCCACGAACCAACTTGGTCACTTTGATTTCAATCTCATACTCCATTACATGAGTGATTCAAACTACTCTCTTCTCATTGAATTCCTTTTTTAGGAGAAATTCCTTGACACCAAAGCATGAGACAATAGTAGTTGAATCTTTTTGTTTGAGACCAAGTGTCTAAACTTCTTCAAACTCATAATGACAGCAAGAACATGCTTTTCAATGAAAGAATAATTTACTTCATAATATTCCAAGCTCTGACTGAAGAAGGCTATGGGCTGTTCTAAACCTTCCTTATTAGGCTGAACCAAGATAGTTGAGATTGTGTTTGGCCCTCTAAAATCATACAACACGAAGTCGTTTGAAAATTCTGGGTTAATAAGAGTTAGGGCCTATGATATTGCAAGCTTGATGGCCTCAAAACTCTTATTGCCTTCTGTTGTCCATTTGAATGCAAGACTCTTCTTTAGCATCATCGTTAAAGGCTTTACAAGAGTGGAAAAATTAGGCACAAAACTTGTGGAAAATTTTTATCCTTCCGAAGAAGCTTTGGAGGGATTTCTTGTGATGTGGTAGTGGAAGTGTTCTAATGGCTTTAACTCTTTCAGGGTCAATTGTTAACCCTTTCCTTTGAGACAATGTGACCCAACAACTTTCCCTCATGTGTAAAAAATGCATACTTCTTTGGGTTCAATGACACTCTGATTCTTCTGCACATTTGAAATACCTACCTGAGGTGAAAGACGTGGTCTATTGCATTTTTTGAGAAGAAAATGCTATCATACTGAATATACTAAGCACTATCTTGTTTTAAGCCTTTGAACGCCATATTCATATCTCACTGAAATGTTTCTTTGAAATTGGACAATCCAAATGCCATCTTCTTGTAAGCATATGTGCCCCATATTGTGGTGAAGATCATCTTATATTGATCTTCTTCTTTCACCATTATTTGATTATAGCCTGAGTATCCTTCTAGCAATGAAAACATTTCAGAGCCAGCTACGACCTATAAGATCTATTCCATTGATGGAAGTGGATAATGATCCTTGAGTTATGCTTTGTTCAGATCACAAAATTCCATACACAATATGATTTCTCCATTTCTTTTCCTCACTAGCACCAAGTTTACAACCCAACTTGAATGTTTGATAGGGAAGATGATGTTAGCTTCAATCAACTTGTTCAATTATTTCTTCATGAGAGGTTCAATATGGGGATTTACCACCCTTTACTTATGTATGATACGTTTAGATCTTGGATCCAGATGGATAGTGTGTTGTGTCAACCTTGGGTTGAAACCTCTTAAATCCTTGTAAGTCATAGAAAAGACATCTGGGAATTCTTGAAAAAGTTGAACAAATTCATATTTTTATTATTGAGTACTTACCTTGCCAATTTGCAATGTTTTTCCTTCATCTATGAAAATGGGCTCTTAATCTTCACCTGAATATTTTCTTTCTCCTTGAATTGATCATTTGGGTTGAAGATTGACTCCAAAGTTACAAGACCCTTTGGTAATTTTTGGTTCTCAGCTACACCACTTGGTCACCATACCATTGTTCCAACTTTTCTTGGTTTGAGAACTCATCTTCTTCTTGTAAAAATTGATAATTTGTTGATCATTCTCGAAGACTTGCCAACTTGTATTGTTATCTGGAACAACCGGTCTCACAACCACTCTGATATGGGGTTGAGATTTCTCACTCTTGATACTCTCTACCACATCAAATGCTGACCTGATTGTTGCCAATATGTCTACTGCTTCATTCTTCTTCCTTGGGATGGAATTGATGCCAAATTCTTCAAAATATTTGATGAGATCCCATACCCAATTCTTGTACTTTTTTCATAGATAATTCTTGGCAATATTTTTCCTTGGACTTGATTCGCAACTAGCTCACTATCACCAAATACTTGTAAGTTTTTAATCCCTCTCTTTCTTTCCCAATGAGGTTCATGGATCAAGGCTTCATACTATGTAGTGTTGTTTGAGCAAGAAAATTAGAAACAGAAGGTTGAGTAATATTTCATAGCTTGAGGTGAAACAAGCATAGCTCCTCCTCCGGATCCCTGTCTACTTCTCAAGCCATCGAAGAATAACTTCCATACTTTATTTTTATCTTTGTGGTCTGGTTCGGTGATGCTAGGGAGGGGATGATTCTCTTCATGCAAATAATAGAATCCTAGCTCACGATTCTTCCATTTCCTTATAAGAGTCAAAATCATGCCTCTTGTTTGCTCATTCATCAAGATTCAAGTTTGGAATGCATCTAACCTTGGTATCTGTCTCATAAGTGCTTGGGAGGTCTTACTGATCAAAGGATGAAAAAATCGTATTGATTGGGTTGGGTACATGAGGCTCAATATGGAAATTTGTAATGGAATTAGATCTAATCGTAGCCTTAGCTCCATACCTTGTTCTAAAAAGCATGTGCAACCAATCAATAGACAAATAGCCCCCAATTTTAGTAGTGAAGTCTCTTGACAAGCATAATGCAAAGAGTGGTGGAAATTATATGATTGATATGTCTTGTAAGATAGTCACATTGGGGCATGTGTGAAATGTGAGGCTCAAATCCTTGATGACTCCAACCATTGTTACCGTTGTCCCATCCAATTGCACTACACCTTTAGAGATGACTTCGTATTGAAGACCCAAGCTGATCGGTTATTTTATTTGACATGACTAAGCTACTCGCTCTGAATCAATCATGCAATTGTGTACTATCTTATCTCCAATAATTAATGATACATAGAAGGGAGGGGCTTTAGATTCTTACCTTTTTGATCCCTATGATCTCCTTCCTCCCGAGTTGCATTGATAAGAAACTTTCCTTGTTGATTGGGTGTCGATTTGAGGTGACACCTGGCCATAGAGCTGCAACAAGATCTATGTGTCTTGGGATAGCCAATGACTCCCACATTGAGATGTTTAAAAAAAAATTCTTCATCTTCTCAACGATGTTGAATGGGGATGAGTTATTGTTATCCAAAATTCACCCCTCAAGGTAATTTTGATAACATGCATTAAATTATTCAGTCCCGAGCAAGTAGATTGATTCAAGGCCCAAAATCATGTTTTGGGGACCCCCTCGGCTTCTCTCTAACTCTCCCATCCAAGAAGAAATCCCAACGAGTTAGAAAAGTTGAAAAATTGTAAAAAATAAGGTGCAGGATTGTTTTGAAGCATTTCGGTCAGAAGGGCACGGGTCATACAAAGTGCGGACCATACCGAGGTTCATCGTACCTGTGTTTGGGGTCGAAATACAAAGAAAATCGGCTCGGTCAGACATTTTGTCCCGGGCGGTCCTCGGGCGGTTGGGACAAAAGTACGCATGAGGGACTTGGAAAAGCCGAAGTGGCCGAAGGTAATAAAAATCGTCAAGTTTTTTTTTTTCCGCGCGGTTTGGGACAGCTGGGACAAAAGTACGCATGGGATGCAAATCAGCCAATTTGCCGAAAGATGGTCCATTTCGGGCAGTTTGGAGATTTTCGTTCGGGGCAGCCAGGACAAAAGTACGCGCAGGATGTGAAAAGGTGAAAAAGCCACAAGCAGGGACAAGGAAGCCCGAATCGGCCGATGTGGAAGAATGTGTCTGGGACAGCTGGGACAAAAAGTACGCGCATGACGCGAAAAGCTAAAACGGATGAAGGCAAAGAAGAAAATTCAATGTTTGACCCATGAACTTCAAACGGTCATAACTTTTGACTCGAGCTCCGATTTTCACAAAATTGGACTTTTCGGAATGAGCACGACGTCCTCTACGCCAAAAAAACTAGATTTCCTTTTTTAACAATGGTAGATATATTTTAATAAAATAAACATATTCGGCTCCAATCAGTTAATGCTCATTCCTGTCGAATGACGAGTAAAGCGCTGCTGGACTCCAAAATAGCTGCCCGCACTCGAGAAGGCCATAAATTTTGCGTTTCTCAACGAAATCACACAAAATTGGTACTTTTGGAATCATGGCTCCGAGCCCATCACACAAAAATCAAGAAATTCCAGATTTGATGAGAAATCGGTGGGAATTTTTTATAAAACGTGGCCGGGTTCATAACAGTGTTTTATTTGGTAGTTGGGAGTGCAATTATGAGGCATGGTCACCATTCTTTCTCTGCTGCAGCACCTGGGATAGTATGGGGAGCCTTTTGCAAGTAATATACAATCATTTTACTCCATTTAATGCCTCTTGCAAGAGGTTGAAGGATATATTTCGGGATTTCCATTTTTACCTTCTCTCTTTCTTCTCATTTTTCTATAAATGGGGGTGTTGTGATTCGGTTCTGATAACAATTATCTCGTGCTTTCCCTTGCCTTGCACATTCTTCTCTTCCTCATGGTGCGTTACAACTAGTGACGAGAATGGGTCCGGAAGGTGGCTTGGGATGACTCGCACATTGGGAGTTGCACTTTATGGGGTAATAGAGGGTTGTGGACTATTTGAATTAGAGGATTTCCCTCTCAATATTACTCTTCTTGGACCGTGTATTTTTCGCCACACACTATGAGCAGGTGCTTGATTCAAACAATCAAAATCTTCACCTTCCAATTGATAAGCATGGTCTCACTTGGAGGTGCCTCTTTTGTGGTGAATTACTACTGCACATCATTGATTCCATTCCTATCCTATCTCTTTTTCCACATAATTTATTGTCACTAAAGAGCTTGATTCAAAGTGCCATTGAAACACATTGAATTCTTATGAGGTTGATTATATAGGAAACACAAATCATATTCCTAAGTGATATTATTTTGCATTGGTACTAAAGTTCTAGATGTGGATGCTACATTAGGATTGTAAGGTTTGAAGGGCCTATTAGTTGGAGGTTTGGCTTGATTCTAATTTGTATTTTGGATGGGTGGCCTATTAGGATGATATGAGGTCTGGTTGGGTTGAGTCTAAGGATGATACGATCTTAAATTTTGAGCTTGTTTCCTCTTCGGTGTCACCAACTCGTTGCCCAAGTTTTTCTGCTTGCTTCATGACTTCTTTAATCTCATTTGAGGAGATAGAAGATGAGGTGGAAACATTAGTTGAACTTTGATTCCTTGGATCGGTATGAGAGCTAATGTGGGTCTTTGACTAGTGCTTGGAGCTCCTAGATCTTGATATAGAGGCATACTGGCCTAGGTTCAAGTTTACCACTGAATTAAGCAATTTTCTACTCTAATGGAAATGTTATAGGATGCAAGTTAAAGTTCTACCCCATGGACCGAATCATCATGGAAATATCAGAATTTGAAGCTTTAAGGAAGTATAGGAAATAATCTTCAGTTGTTGGTCTCACGGCCCCTAAAGGGAATCCTATCCCACATCCATTTGGAATCGAAGTTGAATTCGGTAAACTACTCATTAGGAGCCCTCTTGATTGTTATCAATTGTTCCAATAAGGATATATTATCTCCCTTCTCTCTAAATTAATTGTGAAGAGCTATGCATAAATGGTTTCGATTGCGGATGGATCCTACGGTTAGACTCCTGAACCATTGTAAATATTTACCCTTAAAAGATGAAGCCAACAACTTGACCGCAACATCCATTTCAATGATCTCATGAATTGCACAAACATTTGCAATATCATGGATGTGGTTAATTGGAGTCATCTAGTTCTCTCCGAATGGGATGCTCTTTAGTCTTTGCGGTTGGAACTAGATTTTGTGCATTGAGTGCCAGTGGGCCGCCAATGAAGTTGACGTAGGGGTTGGGTTGCACCATCTTGATTGGTTGAAGGACTCTAGTTGATTGAATGAAAGGCCTACTAGGTGGAGGTGTCGACAATGTCCTGTTTGGTGGAGATGGAGACCTTTGGTCTCTTCTTCCTCTCCTTTCTTTTCCAGGATAAACGTAGATACACAAATAGTCCCTGTTATCTAGTTCTTGACCTTGTTTGTATTCTTCTCATGAAATTGACAAGCTTGCACTTTTGCTAAAACTAGTGGATTCGCCTCTTTTGGATTTTCCAGATGTGTGATTTCAAATCTTCTTAAAATTATTTGACTCACAACAAGTGCACATCAATCTTGTTGCAATAGGAATGAAGACTTCTTTCCCTTTTTGGGCATGCCAAAACTATTCGTGCAAAATCACAAAGCACCCTAAAATATGTAACTTGATGGGTTGAGATCCTTAGTGTGACTGCACAACATGCAACATCTTTCAAAGTGTGGGACTTCGCTAGTCGAGAGAGCTCTGGATGAAGTTTGAATCCTATTCTTCATTTTAGGTGCACACATTCATATTGTAGAGGGTTGTTCTAAATCCTACTCTAACTTGCCAAGGAGACAGGGTTAAGGGAATACAAGAAATGAAACCTAATCTAATAGAGGTGATGTACCAAAGGAATGCTGAAAATTTGCATTGCTCCTAAGCACAAACCATTAAAACATCATATGATATCCATTTTTTCTATTTTGAACAACAAGGGATTGGTGCATTTTCTTCATGTAAACAATAAATGCCAAAAAAATTGTCTTCTTCTTCTTTGAAAGGATCATAATCATGTTCATCTTGAGTTTTTTCATCCATAAATAGATTATAAATACCATCTAATGTATAAAAATGTGTTGTAACGTCATAATCAGATTGATTTATGGCTGAATAATTTGTTACAGCATTTGAATCATGAGGCTCAATATAAAATCTAGCCAAAGTGTAACAACCCAAAAATACCAACTCATACACGAACAACACAAAAAAGACAGGATAATTTTTTTTTGACTTACTTCCACACATAACATGATGCAACATGTCGTCACCAAGGATACCACTAACACTGTGAACAACTTGATACAAGGATGGCCATAAAGGCAGCACGGAGACGTTCACACCTATCAAGGACAATACATTTATTTTTTTTTTCTTTTTGACAAGACAACAAGGAAGTCCAACCACATGACACACTTACATTTAGGGCATCCCATGAGAAAATTCTTGTTAAATTTTCTTGTTTACTAAAATGTCTCTTAATTCTTAACTTACGTTCTTATAAAATTTCATGTAATGATTCACACAATTCTTTTCACAAGGGAGAACTTCTTTCTTTTCAACTATTGACTAAATAGCTTAAGGCCAGGCTTTCTAAACTAGGATCATCAATTTTATGTCCAAAGCTTTTTATTCATTTGATTTTAGAACATTTTCCATTTCTTACAAGGTTAATTAATCTTACTCAAGCCACTAACACATGTTCCACACCTCTGTTGCACAGGTGAAGGCATAAGCTCCGATTGAGTGGAAAGTACCGCTTAGGGTTCATAACAATAACCTTCTTGTTTAAGGATCAAATTTTGACCTTGCTTAAGAAATATCACCATGAATCAAGGCAAGGGTTAATGGAACAGGACAACAAAATTTAGCTTCAGGTCACATTGTTTACTATCAGTCTTTTATTGAGGTTAAGAGTTTATCAAGATTGGTTAAATGTTCCATCTAGACTTTACTTAATTAAGTTTGACAAAGGAGAACATTTCAAACGATAGAGAGATATTTAAGGTTTTATTAATCAATTTCCCTCCTACTTATTAAATCCTATCATCTTCTAAAATCTAACCATTGATTTCACCATGAGATCATTTAAGGTTTCACCATAAAAGGATAATGTTTATTAGTTTAACTTTTATAAGGACTATCCAGCTCACTTCATAGTGCTTACAAACTCATTACTACTATGCCTTAGGAGGATTTACAACTCAACATTTTAACTCAAGAGCAAAGTTTAACAGTACTCGTTTGCGAAAACAAAACAAGGTTACATCAATTTATTCCAACATGATGCACAAACCAAAGGGACATACCATCTCTATTGAACCATGACTAGGGAGCAAGAGAGTAATAACATGGGACATGCCCCGCTACTATTCTAAGGATTAAAATACACTAGAATATCCCGTAACCAAGCAGTAATCAAATTTCATCTTTCACGTGATAACCAAACAAACCAAAGTTTCAATAGTTACAACAACAATACTCTACAATACATTTACTAAGGCACTGACCCTTCTTCTAAAATGTCCAAAGGCCCTTTCCAAATTTTTATAACATAATACACATTCGTACAAAGGAACATCATAACCAAGATTGATGCAATAATCTACAAGTCTTTCCATCATCTAACCACGTAAGCCATCTGCAACAATTAATAACCTGAGTCAGTTCGCGAGAACTGAGCAAGATAAGACTATACATAGCAACAATAAGCTACTAGCTAACAAAACCATGAAAGGAAGCATTCTATTTCAAGAAATGGATCAAAGTTCTAACCTCTAACAACCTTTTGAAACAAGATATAATTTTCAACATATCAACTAAGAAGAAATCCATAAGTTTTAGTTATGAAAAATACCTCGAAAACTACAAAAGTTTGACAACCAAATACGCAAGACTATGAAATTTAAATGATTAGACACAAGAGTTGAGAGTATTAGGATTTCAATCATGTAATCCCGTAGATTACGTGATTGAAATCTAAAGTGTAACCCATCAATCAACATTCTCAAGGTGAAGTCAAAAGATAAAAACCAGACCCGATCTTAGTTGCCAAAAAGAATATAGTTTTGGAATCGTTCCGTAGGGCCATAGACCTAATAGGCTAGAAACGAACAACGAGGGTAATAACAAAGTTCCATCATGTAATCAAAAAGGTTTAAAGGATGAAAATATTATATTCAAACCCACAACCATTATATCTTAGGTAATAAGTGACTTCATAGCTAATAAGGATGAGTGGAAAGGACGATAAGAATGTCCGGAATAGGCATTGCCTAACAGCCTACCTACTGAACATAACCAGGGCCGGAATAGTGACAAGCCTCATTAATACCCAAGTTGAGTAGGCAATCTAGCATTCTAAACACATCCTTGCAATTTTCATAATACTTTAGATTTATAACCCTCCCGTTCTAGAGGAACATAGCCATGAATCTAGACTTGGTTGAAATTTTCCGACGTCAACTCACTTTCTAATATCATAAACGATGTATACAAAGAAAAAAAGTCTCTCAACTCTCCTTAATTTACATCTCATCACTAAGTTTATGGTAACCTATGCAGTGATTAAACACATAATATACCATTGAAGATAGATATCCTCCAATAATGAACTTCTATAACGATGTAATTACAATTATTACGTTCGATACATATACAAACTATTCCATAGCTTCTTTTCCCTTTTTAGACAACAAAATATATTCACGACCTTCCATCACAATCATTCTAAATTTGTAATGAAAGGTCACTCATCAAGAAGGAAGTACAAAACAAGTTTGACTAAATTAAGGAACTTCATGTTACCTTAAGCAGTTGATGAAAACCTTAACTTTCACGAACCGTGAAAGATATTACCTTACTCCATCAAGGCATTATGTCTATACATAATTAAATCGATCACACAAGGAATCATCAACATACCATATCTTAACACCATAAAGGTCATTAATTTTATCAAATTTTACTCATAGAAAGAGTAGAATCAAATGGGGTTCTATCAATAATTTATGCCCTTCTATCAACCCAGGACATATTTTCGGTCCAAAACTTCCTTCTTAACAAGCATATATATTGAACTTCTAATTCCAAATGCCCTAATAATTTGCACAATACACGAAGTGCATAATCACGCTTATAAAAATAATAATAATAATTTAACTGTATATTTTCCTCTAGGGCAATAACATAAAAGGAACCCAATACTAGTCAAAGCTGCAACTTTCCAGGGGTGATTACATACCCAGGTTAACAAAGGAAACAGCGACATTTTTGCAGAAGGAAGTAACTTTAAAATTATATATTTTCATATGATCAATCGAAGCATACACTCGAGAACCTTTGTTTTTTTAATATATAAATGGGTTTGATCGCATCAACAAGAACAACCAACAGAGGCAAATCCAGAAGTAACAAACTGTTAACCATATACTGAACACAAATCCACAAAATCACAAATTTAAACCAATTTCTAGAAAGAAAAAGTTTCATTTCAAGAGGTTTATTAGATACTAGCATATTATGTATATGGTTAGTCTATCTTGCCTGTTTTAACGCATCCACCAGTCGTGAACATCCAAGCAGGATCTTCTGACCACACGCCCTCCACTTTATCCTCTGCTTCACTGGTCTTTTCTTGCAATATACCACACCAGGATTCCCTTTTGAAGGCACGACTAGAAGAATGCAATAGGTGGCTGTCCAAACACTAGATTGCTTCAATGCAGCTACTTTGGGGTTGAGAGTCGAACTACCTACCACTCAGTCCGAGAGCACTAGCACTAGAAAGCTAAACACCAGCCATGGTTTGAAGCTCGGACACAAGACATAATGATTACATCGCTCCTGGCTCTGAAAGGCATCCACCGTATTGATACATAAACCTTTTCCTTCATCAGATTTGGGGACAACATCAAACTCTCGGTGCAAACATTACAACTGTAGCTTGTAAGGTGTGATGATTCCAACAGGAAACTTTATGCCTGCCAACCTAGTGACTCGTTGAAGAAGCTCATAAAATTGCAAAGCAAAATGTGCTTCATGAATATTCTGATATGAAATAGTTCAGCCTCTATGAGGTTCACTTCCATGGGTTACATCGTAAAACAAGTAGGATCTTTGTAAATAAATTTCATCAGGTCTGCTGGTAACACCCTCACTGTCACATAACCGATTTTGAAGAAACAAACTCGTACATGATCTCGGATCTCGGAAAAAATCCGCTACCCTCATCTCCCAAGACATTTTCTCCAACATTGCATAGATCTCTCCTATGCATGTGGGTGTGATCTGTCACCTAGGACCGGCTCTCAAATACCACTTCTCTTCATATTGCTTAAAATCCCCATCAACCATAGAAAAGTGTAATTCTTTCCCATTTTCCAAATGGGTAAGTTCATGTAGGTCCAATACAACTTGAGCTTCGATATGCCAATACATGTTGCGCTGCATTCCTATCTGCCTCACTCGTATTCTCCCTTGTTTATTACCTTGTATTATCTCATTCAAAACCGGGTTTGTAATGAAACTCGCGATCTTTCATAGTCGGTGAGCACCTCCCACACTCTGTTCATTCGCCTCTATCACCACCTCCGCGCTCATCCGCCTCTCTCTCCAAGATATAACCTCCACTTTACACTTCACTTTGCCACCTTCCTCTTCCTTTTCATTTTTTTTTTTTCTCAACAGGAACTGGAACTAGTGATTTATTTCCTTTATGATTCTTCTTGTTCGAAACAACATTGGAGTGAAGGAGCGACACTGAAATGGTAAATGCCAGAGCCAGAGCCCCTGCGGAGACGTGCAGGTGGGGAAGCAGATTTGTGTGCAAAGTGCAAGCACATAACTGTCGCACAACAACAAGAACAACTACTACAGCTGCAAGATTTTGCAACAACTGATCACGACTGTGGTCGCGTGCAACTAGAACATCAGGTTCAACACCAATGGTTCCTTGGGATCGCCCTGCAGCACTGTCGCACTTACTCTCTCTGGAGGCCGCTGATTTTCTGAGATAAGCTTACCTCTCGACCCTGTAGCTGCTGCATACAGCCAAATACTTCCTCACGGCACTCCCAGGAGAAGTTTAGTTCTACGCTCCATGGATACTGCCTGTACAGCACGATTTTGAGACCCACACCCACCCTTGCAACATCAGGGCGACAGACCTTCATTTCACCATTAATGAATCCACTATCCAGAACACGCTATAGCGATTCATCTGTTTCAGCATTTGATGGAGTGCAAAACAAGCATTCGTGGTTGGACAGACACGACAGGTAGACCACGTGAACAGCAGGTGTAAGTCAACATTTTAATGAATGAGCATGTGCGGCCACCAAAGTCTCTTGCGTGAGCAGGTCAAAAGAAAACAAAAGATTTGCAAAACAGGGAAATCAGTGGGTGCGGCCACCAACAGGGATTCCATCACGTCGTACATTAATGTCTCCATCCTCCACGCAGTCAGGAAATAATGCTGACCGAGACAAGGTAGGTTGGGGCATTACAAAAGGTTTGCTATGGGATCCCGCTGGTCCTCAAAATGGTTGGTGCTTGGTTGATGAAACACAATTACAGGATTAAGGAGTGTACTCAGATACTCGATGCTTTGGAGAATATTAAAAATCAGGTAGGTTGGGGCATTACACAAAGGCTTTGAATTTACAATAACTTTATTTCCATACCTTGTAGTAAATAATAAAAATGACCAATCTAAAGAAAGATAACCTCCTATCTTTGCTATAAAATCTCTTGATAAGCATAAGGCAAAGTAGGGAGGTAAATCTACAACAAGTAACATCTTGTAAGATAGTAACATTTGGACAAACATGTAAAGTTACCTCCAAATTTCTAATGATGCCAACTATGTTAGTTGTTGTTCCATCTAGATGCAACACACTTTTATCTGTAGGTTCATACTTTGCATAGGCCTAATTTTTCTGTAATTGCTTTAGGCATTATTGTGTTGCTTACACCATTGTCAACCATGCAGTTATGAACTAAATGATCTCCAATAATCAAAGATAGATAAAAGGGTGGTGGTTTTTAATATCATGAGCATTTAAAACCTTTTGTACCATCCACTTAACCTCTTTCATATGATCTTGCTCCATTGTACCAAGGACCATATCTACTTTATGAGCTTCCTTTTCTATTGTTTTCAAAGAAATCTACAACTTAGCAAGCTCATGAGCAAGTAACTCTTGTTTTCTGGAATACTTAGAGCATCCCACAATGAAATATTAATATTATTATTTTTCATTACCTCAACAATATTAAAAGAAGCAATAGTATTTGAAATAGCTTCTACAGTTTTAGCATAAGCTTTAACAAAAATTGACTCTACTTCAAAGTAGCTTTTGAAATCTAAGGTATGAATAATCTTTTGGGATCAGAGTTACAATTGTTTTTTTCTCTTTAGGAGATGAATTGTTTATTGTTTTTGAAGGAACAAAATAGGTTTTTACTATTTCTTGACCTGTACTTGTTGTTTTATCAGTGACTGGAGGCAAAAAAGGTCTATTTTGTTGTTTTCTTTATCTTAAGCCTTTTTCTTGAGACCTAGTTATGACTGCAATAAAATATTCCTCTCCAAAGATGACTAGATTTTGTTCTAGTGGTTTCTAACTATGAGCATATTACTTCCCACCCTCCATTTGAGGCATGAATAATGCTTCAGACTAAGGTTGTGTAACAAGGCTTATATTCAGGAATGCATTTGGATAATTGGCAACTAAATGAGGTTGATTACAAGGTGGACACCATTCTTCTGAAACCATGTTAACTGGAACAAGAGCACTAGATGAACTAGGAGCCTTTGGATCAAATTTCCTTGGCTGATATGGTTGTCTATAGTTCTAATTTTGCTGGTAAGGCTACCTATTCTACTGATTTTGTTGATTTTGCTAGTAAGAAGCTTGGTAAGGCCTACTAGGCTGAGCTAATTTGTTCTCAATTGACGTTAATTTATTTCCCATAGTCTGTAAAGCCTTAAATACATCATCTGATGGAGCTATAACAACAGGATCTATAATGGTAATATGTTCTGGAACAGTGTCAAATCTGCTATAAGAGGCATTGAAGGCCTTGGTGCTAATTTTCCAGCTTGAATAAGGTTATTTTCAGCCCTAATGGCAATATCATAAGCTACTAGGAGAGTATCTCCTCCCATAGACTGAATCATGGCTGAAATATCACTATTTAAAGCTCTGAGATAATATATAAATGCATGATCAGCTTGAGGCTTAACACTGGCTAGAATTCTTTCCCAAGTTCTAGCAAATCGATGTTAAAACTAGCCATAAATTCATGAGGATCTCTTTTGATTGTAGATAGTTGTTCTATGAGAGATAAATGATCAGAATGGTCTTGAAATTGCTTAAGTAATTTCTCTCCTAACTCATCCCAAGTTCTTATACTCCCTATTTCTAAGGTTTTGTACCATTGCAAAGCTTGTCCTTTAAATGATGCAACTAAAAGTCTTAAGGCTACATCTTCATGAGTTATATTATGGACAACACAAAGGGTACGTAACATATTTAATGTGCTCGTAGGGGTAATCTGATTTTCACCAGTAAATGAAGGTAAAATTTTCAGGGAAGCAACAGGTATATCATGATAAACTTGAATTACTAAAGGGCTTCCATTAGTAAAGGTCACAAAATTTCTAGGTGGTTGTATAGCCATTGGAATAACAGGATTTAAACAACAAGATTAATACGTGGTGAAGGAAGATTAGGATGAGGGTTGTCAAAACCAAGCCTATTATAAGGTAAGGTATTGCCAAATCTTCTTCTTCTTGCAGAATTCAAAGGTAAAGAAATAAATTCGGGAATTCCTCTTACCAATGATCTTGTAGTCACTTTAGGCATGGAACATGCTACAAAAATGGTCTAAAATCAGCCTTACAGAGTCGCCAAATAAATATTTTGATCTTTAGAATAAATTATTGTATCTTGCTTCTCCAAAAGTGACTTTCTTTTGCTGTAAATTATTGTAATCTTGAAAATCTAATATGTCTCCCAGGGCATGCCAAAAACCGTTATCTCTCGAAAGTGCACCATGGTTGAGAGATGACAATAGGGTTCTAAGCTTGTTTTGATCTCTCACTTTCGTAGATACAATGGAAACACCTTAGGTATGTGGGTATACCTATTGTTGAGGTGAGTCTCGGTATCAAGGCCAATTCCTTTTTTATGTATCCTAAACTAATTTTTGGGGTTTTTAGGGTAAAAAGATGACTATAACTGAAATTGAAAAGGGTGATACACCAAACTTATTGAGGGATTTGACTGAGTATATGCACAATAAAATTGAGAATGAATTTTTGATGCATGAACCAATATTTTAGCAAAATATTAATGCAAAGCACTTTATGTATTTAGGGATAAATCACAACAACACAACAAAATGAACATGCACATTAAGATTATGTAATAAATACCAAATTTGCAGCAAGTTAAGATGATTAATCAGGTAATTGACATTCACAAGGATTAATGGAAAGATACACACCGCTACAAATAATTAGAAAGGCAAAAATCAATTCTCATTCAAGGCAAAACTGGTAGAAAATATCTTCATCACTCTTATGGTCAAAAATTCTTCCTCTTGTGCTTTTCCAATGCACATAATATATAGCAAAATTATTCACCCAACCCATCCTAAAAATAGGCTAAAATTTATACTCACCCATGCATGCTAATTTTACCCCTTTATCATAAATAAATAAAGGAATAAAAATAGACATGTTGATTACAATGAGGCATTA